>CM075300.1:1527539-1546905 GCA_037672795.1 Lagerstroemia speciosa | reverse complement strand
TTTTTTCGGATTTCTGCCTTATTTTACTTGAAATTACTGGGATGTGACTACTCTGCAATGCTCTACGCTCAAAAATCGGAAATGGAAAGCAAGTGAACGGTGCAGAGGCTTCTAAACAAGTTCTCCAAAGAAGTAGAGACCTTAACGAGGTGATCGGCAATTTTGCAGGATGCTATCTACGAGCTCAATCTTGTTAATTTCTAACCATTACTCAACTATTATAAAAGAATACGTGGTTCTAGTTTTGAGACTGCAAAAGAATGAAGCTTGCAAGACTAACAATGGGTTCGATAGACCTACCAATGGCGTGCATTGTCTGGTAATTCAAGACATCCAATTTCCGCATCCTTTCTGCGTAGCTCTTATAAACCTTTTGGATCTCCATGATCCGATCCTTGTGTTGGAGTTTCTGCTCGGTGATCTTCAGTGGCTTCATCAGATCATCAGCCATCTTAGCAGGAGAAGAATCTGACTCATTTTCTGATTCCGATTCCTCTAAAATGGTGGGAAGCCCAGCAGTTCTTGCAGCCTTCAACTCCAGCTTGAGCTGTTCGATGATCTCATCATGCTCCCACGAAGAATACATATCATTTCGATTATCATATTCTGCCTCTCCTCCTCCTCCACCATCTGGTTTTTGTTGCCTGTGTTTTCTTCAGCTCCTCCAGAATTTTCGACCAAGAAAATTGCCTCTTGCAGCTCCATGTCTATGAATCCGTCATTGTAGTCATCATCATCAGATTGGTCTTGTCGATCTTCAATTGAAGAAGGAGCTTCTGGTTCAGCTAAGTCTTCATTCCACATGTAACTTTCTTCTGAATTTGGTTTTTCTTCAACTTCCTCGACAATTTCCTCGTCGACGGGCCAAAAACTTCCCGATTGAAATCCTTTATCACAGCAGGAATCAACTTTATGATGTGCTTCTAAGACAGCTGCATTAGTGAAAGAATCGAATTTCCCACTGTTCATATATAACCCATCATCAGAATCAACATACACCGCCTCTAGATCAATCTTTGAAGCTGAAGTTTCTAAGAAAGCCTTCCCTTACCAGAAATTTCCTCCCCAGCAACGAGTTCATTTTCTGAACTGATTGCGTCCGCCTTCACCGCAATTCGATTACCGCTGAAATCCCCCGTTTCTGCTCCCTGCTCTATAGCATTCTCAACACCAAAGCATTCCGCAGATTCTCTTTCCTCAAAATCTGGGACTTTCTCTTCGCTAATTATACCTTCCTCAGAAAAATCACAAGCACTAAGATCGGTAGGATCAACTGAACCCACAAACAGTTCTTGGACAGTAAAGCTCAGAGCTTTGCTTCTTCCACGAACCCACTGATGTCGCTCCCGAATGAAAACTGGTCCCTGCTTGATGATGCGTCCAGAAGAACAGAGTCCCCTTTATCTCCATTGAAGCTGTGACGATTGTCTTTTTCACTATTTCCCACCCCCTTTAAGCTAGCATATGCCTCACCATTTTCTGGCTGCAAATCATAAAAATGGTAACTTTTCTCTTTCTCCTCAGACCCATCATCCCCTGCGTGATGAATCCTGCATGGAAACAAGAGGGAAGCATTCATTTTCTGTGAAGTTCCCTAATGAAAACAGAACCTATTTCTCTTTCTATTCGATGATCATGTACCTGAACATGCATCTGCGCACAGAACCAACAGCGCTGAGAAAGAAGTTGCAGAGCAGAACCCAGAAAGACTCCACAACGCATAGCATGTTTCCGTACAGGGACCCGTTTAAGAAGACACCTCCCCCACCAAACCAACCATCAGTGTAGGTTTCGAGCAAGAACAGCTTCCGGGCACCCATCAATATCAAACATCAATCTCTTTTGAGGGTTGGTTCATGCTCTGCTTTCGATTCCAAGCGAAGTTAACGAGGCAGGGGAGCATTGGCTTGGTTATCTCAAATCAAAGGGGTGTCCACTGGGGAGAGGGCAGGATAGGAGGTGAAGTCGACCCTCCACTTGCAGACAGCGAAATCTGTGGACAAAAATTCAAGCAAGGCGGCATCTCTCCGTCCGAGCCTGTGAGACCGTAGGAGTATAAGCGCACATGTCCGTTGAGAATAACTGTCGCCCTGAAGGAGGAAAGAGAGAGAGATGCGTGTTTGAATACTAACTAATATTGTTCCAATTTTATGTTCGGGGGAGAAATTTCAGCTAAGAAAAGAAAGAAAAATGCCATTCAATAGTTTTTATTTATTTCCTATATATCTATTATTACTAAACATAAACTCGTGCTATACATGAATAAAAATAAAAATAAACGAGCACAAGAATAAATTAGTAAAATTAGATCATTTATTTATAAAGTAATGTAACTTAATTCATTTAAAATTCGTTAATTTATAGTATTAGATAGTGCATTTTTAGTTATCATTAGTATATAATATCAATTTTACCATTTTTTAAGTTTACTTTTTCAAAATATTTATTCAAAAAAATGTAACAGATTTTTACTAGTTAAATTATAGATATAAAGTGAGAAAAACGAATTTGAACAGTTGATGGAAGATTTTTATGAAATAAGAGGAAAATGACTAAAATTACTACTTCACCGTTAATCTGTATGATTTTATAAAATATATGCATATCATAGATTTTAACATGTAAATTAGATTGACGACTAAGGAAAATGAAAAAAAAAAAAAACAAACTTCTCAAACATTTACATATAATAGTATAGATATAGGAGAACTGGGTTAGTTGATATCATTTTTAAACTCCTAAAATACTATTGATAAATATATTTTTAATCAATAAAAAAAAAGATAAATTGGGATGAAGTGATAAAATCACTCATAAACACAACTACTAAATAACATTATAATTACTCTATAATTTTTCATTTCTAATTACATATTTTATTTATTTACTCATTATACATTCTTTAAATAGAAATCATTTACGAAAAATTAACACTCAATTGTTAAAAGTAAGAATTAATTATACAATGGACAATTCCACACGTAGTATAAGTCAACGTCTAGTTTTCGGTTAATGAACTAAAACTCTCATTAAAAAAATAAATTCACGATAAATACGATTTGATACCGTTAGTACCGTTCTCTTCCTACGAGTTAAAGATTTTGGGTTCGATTTTTTTCTCTAAGAGGAGTGGTTGTAATTATTTTCACAGATTGGAAATATTTTTCCCCAAATAATTTTTAATTAAATAAATCCAATTTTTTTGTGAACCTAATAAATCATTTTTCTTTCTCCAAAACTTAATCGGAAATTAAAATCAAGTGCTCGTTCAGTATTCATAATTCGTGAACGTGAAGTTTGGTTTTTGGAAAGAGTAAGGCCCGTGGAAAGGACCAAAGTCTTCCACAAGGGAAAGCTCAAAGAGAACTCCTCAACTTAAATTTCGTTTCATTTTTTTCCTTGTAATTTGTCGTTAATTTCTGCGAGAACTCAAAATAATAATGGAATTTGATTAATTTGGGTTTCAGCCTTATTAATTTATTTTCTCAGTCCAATAATTTATTTTTCTGGTGATTTTATTTTTATTTCAGTGTGTAAAAGGAAAAAAAGGGTTCTATCTATTTTTCCCAGAAATAAAATGCTGAATAATTTACACGATAATTACACATAACATACAGTATTACAAATAATGCAAACTGACATGTTCAAGATGAAGGTACTGACAGAGTACCGTGTTAATTTTGAATTTTTCATTCATGTTCAGGTCAAATTTTTCGAAAAGTCATGCCACGAGAACATAACTTTGCACATCAAGTGGTGCTGGTGGATGGACCGCTGGAAAAGTCGATGATGACTGAGTCTTGATGGGCCGGCCATACATAAGGAAAAATCGTGTCGAATCACCAAAATGAATCAACCAGTGTTGATTTTTTCCTTTTCCTTTAAATTCTGCAGATAAGTCTGTATCAAGTTACCCCCAGAGCCCGGGTTTGCTGGTGCTGAACTTAGCCCGGGCTTACAAGCAAACGAGACCTGTGGTGGTGACGAGGTTCGAGGTGTCACTGGCTGCCATGAGCCTATGGCTATGGTTCATGTGGGAAGCGGTCCACATTTTCACTGCAAGTTAAAATGGAAGAGCAGGAGGATGATGAAGCAGGTGAGTCGATTTATGCCGATGGACTACTTAAAAATCGATCTTATTCAAGTGAAAGAGACACTGGTTGATTCGGGTCTTCTTTAACTCCGGGCTATTTAGAGTAATCCTCGCATGACAACGAACTTTGAAATCGACGAATTACAGTCTTCATAGCCCAAACCTTGTTATGTGCCTGCAGGGCCCTTGTTCTATGCCAAGGAAACACTACTGGAAAATGCAAAAGTAGTGGAAACAGTTCAAATCATATTAACAGGATCAGGATGTAAAAATTTTTCTCCTTTGGAGTGAAAGCAAAGCAATCAACAACCTGACATCTATGGAGTTACAGTAGTCACTTGCGCTCTCAGAACCGGGAATTCGATCATCCTATGTAGATTTTCTATACAATCTCTCCATACTACAAACTCTGAGAAAACAATAGGAAGAAAGTAGGATCCAGGATTTTGAGAGAAGAGGAGACTCTGAAGCTGTGAACCTGTAGGACTTGCTCTTTCTGGTGTGCTAGCAAAATCGGAATTCCAACCGAGCAAGCTCAGGAACGGTTGTGTATGGGATCGGATCCTCCTCGGACCTGCCTCTTGCTCGACGCATAAGGGTCAAGCTTGCCCTTTAACCTTGGAGACGATTGCTCTAAAACCCGCCGATCCTCGGATGCTACATACCGAGTAGTTTCCTGCAGCCCGACTACTCCAACTCCCATGCTTCTCGATGCAGCGACACTGCAGGGACCTACCGATAGGATCCCGATGAGGACAAGGAACATCATAAGTGCACGGTGCGCCATGGAACCCCCAAGATGAGACCGATTCCGACTCTCTAGCTAGATGGGCAAGGAAGTTAACTCAATGGAAGCAGCGTCCGTGTCGACCTTCCATGCCTTGTTCCATCTGCAGAGAGAGAGGTACAAGGATGTCTTATTTATGTCTTGGTGGGATCTTCGGAGGCTGTGCTTTAGAGAATAAAAGGAGCAGGAGGAGGGAGAGGGCCGGGCCATAAGTACTAGATGGGAGTGTTCTTGGATTGATGATATTCCAAATCATTGTTATTTTGCTAGGCATGAAATCTAAGCATCTTTGGTTAAGGCTGCTGGTTTTGGGGAATCTGACATGGATGGATGATTGGAACAAATACCCTTTTGCTCCTAAGACAAGCATCTTTTCCCATCCCTTTTCTAGATTTAATCTAATTCTGGTGATATCTGAACTGTCAGTGACATGATGCTCGATAGCTTCATAGTCGTTTAGTGTAGCGAAAACACGTGCCGCATCAGATTCAAGGACCAGCAAACCCGATTTTAGATTATCTTCATCAAGCAGAAGTATGCTTCATCAGTTTCATGGTATGGTGCTGGCTGTGAAACACAGATGACTGTCAGATTGATGTGGGCATTATGGTAAATGACAATTCCTTTCTTATTAAGAAAGAACTCATTGCATTTTATAAATTAAACTATTGGGATTTGAAAAGCACTGTAGATTGCTACACTGTCACATAAAGAATCAAAATGACAGAGAGGGAGAGGGAGAGAAAAGGGAAAGAGGAGTAGAACCTCAGGCCCAAAAGAAACAAATGCCCTCTTTCATAGTTTATAACACTCCTAACCCTTTGTTATCTTCCTTTAAGAAATGGTTCAGTTCTTCACTCTACTGTTGCACGGAAGAGCGGATACTTGCGCAGGAACTCTAATGATCCAATAGTGAAAAAGAAATCCAAAACCGTTCTCCGTGCAAAACTTAGTTAATATAAAACTCACTTGGTTTCAGTCATGAAACAATTTTGTTGGGTGTATTGTTTGCTCTTTGCGCTCTCTCTCTCTTTTTTGAGTGCTGCCTTCCTAGGTTGTCCTCCTTGTGTTTTGAATGCTT
The DNA here is from genome assembly GCA_037672795.1 of Lagerstroemia speciosa. Taxonomy (NCBI): domain Eukaryota; kingdom Viridiplantae; phylum Streptophyta; class Magnoliopsida; order Myrtales; family Lythraceae; genus Lagerstroemia; species Lagerstroemia speciosa. Next base: position 1,540,944 of record CM075300.1, on the reverse strand, counting down.
CAAGGTAAACAAAACTAGAGAAAATTGCACATATTCTTTTTTTTTTTTTCTAGACCATCTTTTCATGTACATCACTTTATTTTGTGAGTATATTAACATAATAATTTACAACACTCAAGATAATATATCAAATGCAAATAGAGAACATTCTAAAGCTTAAGAACATCCATCATGTCCCCGATTTAATAGAAGAAACATGAGAGAGAGAATTTGGTGTAATATTATTATCCTTGACCAGAAATCAGAAGATTATGGATTTGATTTTTATTAATAGAATTTCAATACCCATTATTTCTTTTTCTTTATATTCCCTTATCGATTTAGAGATTTTTTTTAATGAAAAAAGATATTTTGTTCCTTGGGATGAGGGTGATGGGTGGATTTTTCTGCTCCAATCAACACTGAATAAGCTTTACTCAATTGTTATTTTAAAAAGAAAAGAGTTGTAATGTGCTGCTCACCATTTTACAGTTATAAAATGTGCTGATTCTCTTGCTTTTTTTCCATCATCCAATTGTGCCAAAAGTAGAGTTGTTCGGACTACGCATAGATTGTAAAATTGGATTGGACTACCCCCGACATCGATTGTAAAATTGGATAGGATTTGCCATAACATCGAACTCGACCACATGCCCTGCAATTTTACAATCTATGCGTAGCTGCCGCCTTCTCTTGACATTTTCCACCGAAACCATATCAAGAAACTCATCGGAGTCTGGCCGTGCCCTGCAATTCGTTTTCTTGCCAGATCAGGAAATAACCAATCTGGAGATAGCTACTTTTCCTTCTCCCCACCCAGCTATGGTTTCGGTACGGGCAAGTACCATGGTGAAGTCAAATGTTCTCAAGAGATGTCTAATCTTCCCCTGTTGAAGTTTTCCTCTTTCGCCGGACCAGCTCATCCTACCATCGATTACAGAATCCCAGACTGGACCATCCCCTGCCCGACTCAGGTACCCTGAGCCATGAATCGGTTGATTGTTTTGGAGGAAAAAAAAGTAGAGGTAATGGGTGTCGTGGCGTCGCTTTGGAGATTCTCAAGGAGGGTGTTAAAGTTGTAGCCTTTTGATTCAAAAACAAAAGGAAGGGTGGCAGTCTTCTGAATTCCAACGACCGGATCCTCTGTCCTCTGGTCTCTTGACTAAAGCCAATGCACCCAAAGAAAAGAAGAAAGGAAACAATTGCCACAAAAAGTGTTATACATAAAGCAAAAGATAACTTAGAGCTTATTACCAGGATTACAAATGTGGAAGAAATGAGAATTACTGGTTATTAAGCAGTGAAAAAAGTAAGACTAGAGGCTGCTTCGATCCCAAATAAAATTGGCTAACAAGTAGCTCTATCTTGTTTTACGTAATGGAGTTCACAGATTGAATCTATGTACATGACAACAATAAACAACAGGTAGATACAATTCCCAACAATCTTCGTCCAGTGCAACATAAGCCCCACAGAAGATTTCAAAGCCACAAGAAACTATATACCTCTTATTGGGACAGTTTCAGTACTCTGCATGGATCTCTTTATCTAATATCTTGGCGGTGAACAGGTCCCCGGATGCAAGATCAAACAGGTTCTTGATGAGCGGTGACTGGGTTTGCTGGGACCATTGCTGGTGCGATCCTGAATTGCATGCCCCGGCGCTGCCCCGCCTGTAACACGAAAGCAACTTGCCTAGCTGCCAGAGCTGCTGCCTCCTGTTTCACCGAAAAAGATGAAAACTGCATCGTTAGATTTCCAAAGAATTATTGGTGGAGAGATCACGTAACAATGACATCCCCCAAGGATAATTTAGGTGCATGAGATAGGGCACAAACGAGTTCCATTCACTTTCTGTCACATGAGAATATGACAAAATAACATGTACGTCACTTGTTCTACTGACCTGCCCTGGGCACCAAATAGAGCATGGAAAATGTCAAAAATTTCAATGGCCACGAGACTAATAATCCTTTAGGTGCATTATTTGGTTCACTTTCTCCCGAACAAGCAGTGAAGAAAAAAAACAACTATTGACATGGAATTTCTGCATCCGAGACGCCATGAAGTGGATAGACAGGGAAGAAGAGAATGAAAATAAGCAATCGTGAAGTTCACAATAAGCCAATACTTGCCTGCTGCCGTTGCCTTCGATGCTGCAAGATGCTAATGGCCCAAGCCATGATGTAGCAGGGCAAAAGAAATCCAACGGCCCGAAGCAAGAAGAGCTGCAAGTAATAATAAAATCTCAATTGGCATCTGAGGAAATCATCCAAACATCTTTTTCCAAGGCCAAGCTAAACACCCAAAAAGAAAGAAGTGACAGCAGTAAATAGTAGAGCAGGAATTGAGATAAGCTCCTACTTACAGAGAAATAAGCAGATGCATCATCTTCCCCATCTTCGTCTGGGATAGTCAAGGCATGGCGTAGAAGCAGAAGGGCCATTAACTGCCAAGAGTGAAAAACGAAGTGGATGTCAATGAAAAAATAAGAGAGTCTATTTGGCTATTCGAAATTATTCCTTGTCTTTCAGGTCTCCATTAATCTATTCTGGAAAAAAGCAAAGGAAACAAGAATATGCATTAAGTTACACTATACAGGACATTTTATCATTAATGAAACTTATAAAATGCAACAAACACCTTTTACTTGCTCTCCATTTTATTAAACAGAAGGCTAGAAAACTCCCAATTTCAGAGAAACAAAAAAGATTTTCACTTTTATTATCAACCCAAATGTAAGAGAAAGTAAGTTTCAGCTTAGTAGATTAAACTTATCCACAAGAAGGAAATGAAATACATATTGAACGCTTAGAAGTTATTCAGCGGTTAGTTATAAAGAAACTGAATAGGAGGAAGAGAGGAAGAGAGAGGATGTAAAGAGATTTAAAACAAAAACCATTTGATCAATCCAGCGAGTATAGCAAAGCGCTTTTTCTGTGTAAAATTTAAAATTTCCCCGTTAAACAATATCTCTCTTCTTTATATTGATATCCCACATAAAATCTATAACAAACTTTTAAGCACTTGTTAAAATCAGTTTTTTAAATGAAATTAGCCAAAGCCCTATTATTCATTTGATAGGGGTACTAAACTATGAAGCTCAACAGGAGAAAATCTTGTGGCATAAACATGGTCTCTACATAAGTCAAGTGGGACCAAGATAAGAGGACTTACAATTAAAGCAACTGAGCGGCAAAATGCGGCTCCACTGGCATTTGAGTTTGCGTACTCATCATACTCGGCATTGAAAAAGTGACCATCTGCCTCCGCTATTGCTAAAAGGCGAGGATCTCGCAAATCCAATGGGGTGCCTGATATGGTCCAACCTCCACTAAAAAATTTAAACAGAAAAGAGAAAATCAATAGATGGAAAAGGAAAGCGATCGTGGCAAAGGGAGCTAATAGTAAGGTCATATGCTTTTGTACATTCTACATTGATAGCTCCTTCTTGTGCAGATAGAACCTATATAGTGACTCAAACGAACAATGGATACACCCTCCATCTCTCTAGCCTCTCACTATATATATGTATTACTACTGGCATGATTTGGTTTTTCTGGGATCATTTTCTATGAATTGAAAATCATCAAGGGAAGTCATTGTTACCCGATATCAATTGTAGCATCTTCAGGCTCAAGTTGACGTGGTGGGGCAGTATAATTAGGCTGAAATTGCTGGACATCGCATTCAAAAAATCAAAAAGCAAAGAATTTAGTTTATCACATAAGTTTCAATGAGAAGAAGTGCAGATAGAAATTTTCTTCCTGCTCAATGGCTATAAACTACTGAGGAAGTTACCTGATGACAGATTTCACAAATAGTATCACCTTTCTCGTTGCACCAGTGCTGGACACATTTCCGATGAGCATACTGCACATGATATGATTAAGTTTAGACATACTGTTTAACCAAAGGACAACAGATAGGGACAATCAAATCCAAAATATCAGAATAAAACGAGCAAACATAACTTGTCCCTGCTAACAATTCGCTACACGGAAATTCGATCTTTCATATTCTTTTCTTTTGAAGCGTTAAAAATCTATCAAGCATTCACATTTCAGTAACAATATATAGCTGGATCACCTTTTCCATTTAGTTTCCGTGGACAGCAATGGCTCAAATTTTTTTGCCGTGATTCCGAGTCAATCATTATCATGCAGTAACTATAATAAAAAGAGCATCTTGCAACCTAATCAGACAAAAGGAAAAACCCACAAGATCCCTACGTCTGCGAGATATGGGACCAGAATTAATATCATCAAATCACAATATTACGCATAAAGAAAAATATCAGCGTTAGGGAAATCCGCTTTTTACCTTGACACTGCCGCTACAGGCACAAGGAGTCTCCAGATTCTGTATACAATCCTCCTCCTGGCAAATCCGGCATTCCCCCATCTGAATGAGGGGCTGTTCCTCGTTGTCACCGGCTCCGGTTGGCGCGGCGAGACCACTTGACGAGGCCTCGGCGTCATGGCTCTCGAGACCATCGACATGCAGGACCACGTGATCGCTCATTGTCGTCTTCCTTCAAACCAACCCATATCATTCAAACAAGATTTCAATAACAAGAACCCAATGGCATCAAAGGAAGGATATTTCACCAGATTCCGCAGGAAAAAAACAACTTGGGGAGCAAAGAAAGGGAGACAAACAAAGGAAGGAGGGGTTTTACCTGTGAAAATAGTGGGAGGCGGGTTGCTGGTGAAATTGGCAAAAGATGGAACTTCGAGGAGGAGGAGGAGATGGTTATTTAATTGACTTACTGATCACGCGTTTTCTTGTTTTTTGGGGCTTGGAAGGCGTTGAGCTTTGACAGAATGAGGAAAATGCCGGCAAGAGAGAGAGAGAGATTAATGATTTTTTTTTTCTCCGGAAATTTAGAGTGAACGGTACAGACGATTTGGATTTTTTTCCGTTGGAAGAAAATTTGAATGGTTTTCGGACGTGCACTGCAATGTACTTTTTTTTGGGTGAAATAATTTTTCTTTAAATCAAGATATTTGAGCATGTTCAGAGTCTGATTAGCAGGATTGTGACATATTCCTCCTCAGAATATACGTAATAGTCCGCAAACCACATTATTATACAAGGAGAACCTCACGAACTCTTGAGAAATCACCCTCGGTGTTACGTTTCAAACTTGGAAAGCCTAGAACTTTTAATACCCTACCAGATGGACTACCCCTCGATGGAGCACTCCACTGTGCCTACAAAGACAAATTTACCCCCAAATAATATCTCACATTCGAATTGTAAATGAAGAAATTTATAATGGGGAGACTAATTCTTAGTCAACTGATCTAATTTAAATTTAAATTACTGAGACATTTGCAGGAAAAAAAAAGGGGACAAACGGACCCTAAATTTACGCGTTTAAGAAAAATCGGGTGAGGAGAACGTTATTCGGGGTCAACTTCCGGATTCCCCCGCCGTCTGCCTCAAGAAACTGTTCATGCGCCCAGGCGCATGGGCTGCGTGCACCGTTGTCTTTCTAGAAACATATTAAAACAATTGTTTTTTTTACTTAATTAGAACATTGCATCAATTTCATATTTAAATCTACTAAAAAAACTGGATGAGGTCACTGATTACTATAATTAATTGATTGCTGATCGGTGACGGGATGATGGAGTCTGAGAAAGTTCGTCATAAAATTGATTATAAAATTTAATAAATATAAATTAAATAACTATAGACCCGAGTTTAATCAAATAATTCAAATGTATTTTAGATATGAAAAATTCACTAATTATATTGCAATATTTCAATCACAGTGATGTGTTATTGTAATAAATTTAACAACAAATTCTATAATATATAAACTATCTTTGCGGAAAACGGTCAGAGGTATCGGCGTAAACGCGTCAGCAAGGAGTATAAAGCGGGCGCAAAGGGCCCCGGTGGCTTCTGTTCAACGCGGCGACCTCGGATTCTACGACGTGGTGGGGGCAGTCCGTCGCTGTTGGTGTTGCCGCGGGTTCTGACGACTCCTTGCTGTGATTAGAACATTTTTTCCTGGCCGTGGCTGTAAATATCAATCGGCTTTTGTATTTTTTTGGTGAATTATTAATTGAATGTCAATTTCTGAGAATTGACTATCTGACAAATGATCGACTGGAGTTTTCTTCGCAGTCCTGCGTAATTGATGCATGGAATTAGCCAGATTGCATTTTTTACTAATGACAAATTCATATTCGAACCGGGTCGGCCAATTAGGGGTAAAGTTATTCGAACTTGAATTTTTTTATATGCGAAATTCGAATTCAATATCTTTTTTAAGGAGAGAAAAGATGCAATCAACCTATGTTGGTACTTCATCTTCATCCTTTGATCCAGAGGTAGGATTTGGGCAAAACCATGCATTGGGAAACCAGAACTCAAGAATTCATCCCTGTCGTTTGGTTCTTGTTTTTTGGGACTTCAAACCGCGGGAGGCAGCTGCAGAGATTAATGCCGAGATAGCCCACGAGGAGAAATCGTGCCTCTTGTTCGGTTGAGCCGGCTCTGAAGATGATTCGCAATAGGTTCACGTCTCATTTTAGCAGCCGTACTCGGCACGGTAATTGGAACGACTATATCAATGCTGCGTCAACTGCTTGTGGAGCGAATCATCGACAACAAACCAATATCTACATCGATGATTTGCATGACGGGTTGTCGACATCAAATGTCTCGTGCAACAGGTGGCATATTGATGAACATCTCGTAATAATAAAGAAAACAATGTATTAATCGCTGTGAATATTTTATTTCGTTCCATCCATATTTTCTAGCAAATTTAACAAAAAAAGATAAAATTGATTAAATTTGTAAAATATTTTACAGTTTCTCGTGAATGTAGATGCGAGGTCAGCCCGAAGAAACTGAATTGAATCGGTTGTGCTTCTGTATCAGGAGAGTAAAAACCAAGTAAGGAAGCAAAAGAAAGAACCCAATCAGGAGGATTTTTTTTCTACTTTAGCAAATGAAATAAATGTTTTCTTTTTTAAATTAGAGGTAGAAATACTAATTTGCTAAATTAAATTAAAGAATATAACAATTAAAGAACAAATCTTGGTACAGTAGTACCGGCCTTTGTCTCACAACATAAAGATTTGAAGTTCAATCCGAGAGGTTTTTACCCTTGAATTGACCAACTTGTTTCAAATCTTGTTGAATGAAATTCGTTCAATTTTTTGGAATATCGGATGTTAAAAGGAAAAAAAGAGTTGTCTATTCCAACCATTTAAGGTATGCTAGCTTTGATTGCAAGGTGAAGTGATTAGCTTGCTTCACCTAATTGAATTGGACTCCGATAGTTAGGAAGGTAGAGAGATGGAAATTCCTTTGCCACTAAGCTATTACTGCGTACCATAATTATCCACCTTTTTTGTCTTCCAGCAGACATCCTCCGTGGTAGAGAGCTGAAAAGTGACCAAATTCGAAACCGAGCGGATGCACGCTAAATGGTAGGGGCTTTTTAGCCCACTTGAACCCGTCATGATTTATCTTAACTTATTCGGCACATGTAGTTCGCGGGCTATTACATGTGCCCCGAAGAGGAGGTATCGCAGCCGCAGCCGTAGCTAGTCGGGTCCGGAAGGCACTCGGATATCTCGATTATTAAAAAAAAATTTATCCACCTTTTTCACCCAAAAACATTGATTTTTTTTCTAATGCCATTATTTTCCTTTTTTTTTTCGCCTTTCTTTTAGCTCGATTTGTCGGGGTTGTTGGGTCAAATGGATGGCACCGGTGTCATTACTTTCATAGACAATAATAAAAAGTGAATTCATGGTTCATGCATTAGGAAAGATACAAATGATTGAGAAATTCTTAGATGATACTATATCACTGCATGATGTGATAAAATATCAATTAAATTATAATAAATAAGTAAGTTAGTGTTAATCACTCTAGCAGTTACCATAATTATTACTAACCAATGCAAATTGATTGGTTCTTTCTCACCACGTCATTCTAAGGTATGACCGTTTAGGAATTTTTTCAATTGAGAGGTGGTTGGATCCTCCATTCATCAAGCAATTTATTTGGTTCGAATTTTATAAGTTAAGAAAATTTATGATCGAAATATTTTTATCCATCGGTAGGCACTTGAATTTAGCATCACTCATTGAGCTTATGAATATCCGGTGATATTCATCGAAAAAACTCAAAAAAACTAACGTTAATTTCTTTTGTTATAAAATAGACACGCGATTCGGAAAAGATAGAAAGGAAAGAGAATTAGAGGGGCACGAGAGGACTTATTGGTCCAAATAGAGAAGGTATCTTATAAAACGGTATTAATTCTTGACAATATTTATGTAGTGATATTAACAAGTATATTATTCGTAGAATTAATTTTTTATAAAAATTTTTAAAATAAAAATAAATTTTATTAGTTTGTATTATCACGTAAATACGGTGATTGTGTTACACCCATGCTGGGAGTTGTTTCATACCATGAAGAAACCCATATGCTCAAAAAATCAGTTGGGCTGGTGGAGAGCCTTCTGTAATTACCTTATCACGTGATAGTACTTACATAAAGTTATAAATTAATATAAATATTTTTAATATTCTTTATAAGACTCTAAAAATAAAAAAAATAGCATTTAAAATAGTTGAATCTTATTGATTTGTAATATCACGTAAGAACTGTCATATTATGTACATGCTACATACAAGACGGTCACACCATGGCACGATGCAGCTTCTCGTCCAAATACGGTGCAATGAAACTTACCAAATTTAATTTCAAATCAAGAGATTTGTGTACAAAATCATTGAAACTTCTGGACCGTCGTTCAATTCCTCTACTTATATTTTTCTCACCAGCATATAATTCAAATTCAATTTCGTTCATAGAGGTCTTCGTCCTCCTCCCCAAGCCCCCGATGGGACTCCCTTGAAGTTTCCGCCGCTGTTTGGTTTCTTTCTGGTGACATCTGGCCAAACTCCGACAGCAACGCCACGTCCGCCGTCCGGTCCAGTCCAAACGAGGGACTGCATCTTTGCACGGTGAGATGATGGTCGAATGTTGATAATTTACACTTGTGCACCCTCAAGTTTTGCATTTCGCCTCTTTTCCGTCCAGCTGCTGCTGCACGATGATGTCACAGTGAACAACTTTTTTATTAACCATTTCAATTTTTCATATTTTACCCGAATTTCGCCGGGTCGCTAGCTGGCCAAAGTAAAAGCACCTTTGAGATTTGTTTTTTTGCCTCGATTCCCGGCTGCTGCCGGATCTGAAAGAAACGTGGCCAAAAACCAGGAGACAATGCATGGAAAGTGAGAAGAATCATAAACTGACGCGTGGCGCGGCCGCTTCCCCCGTCGCACCGACGGTTTCGCCGCCGTAAGTTCTCAAGATTAACGCCTACTTAAAGTTCTCAGTTAACTCTGGTGAAAAAAAAAAGTTCTCAGTTAATTATTATCTGTTTTTATGTTATTATCTGTTTTTATGTTTTCATCAAAATGCTTTTTCTCAATTAAAAAAAACATTTCTTTATCTATTATTATAGGTAGAGAAATTTTTATGTGATTATATATTGTCACGTAATACTATGAAATACTAACTTAAATAAGTAAATTAGTATTAATCACCAAAATATTTTTCATAAATATTCGCATCTATTTATTTATTGGATCTTGATTAATTCAATTTTTAACTTAACTGAAATTAATCTCAGACTATTTTGGCTGATAAGGAAACATTTAGCCAGGAAGATAGAGCAGTACCTCTTGTTATCCCTTTTTGTACTTCTCGTTTCCGTCTGCAATTGGCCGTTGCATTAATCGTCGGCTGTTTTTGATGGTCCAATTATGATCCTAAACTCACTGGACATATGCCAGGTTACCAAAAACACACGATTAATTAATAAGGGTCAATCTGATTCGTTTTGATATTCATTACCCGATATTTAAAAAATACAGCACATTTTGAAAATGATTTATGTTTGAACATGACCAGTCTATTAGGTTGTAAAAATAAAGAACAGTATCAATTGATCCACTGTTGGTGCCGAAGGATTAACTTAACTTCTATTGTAGACGGGTTCAATGGAAATTGTGAAATGTGATGATTTGACTGTCTCATTAAACGAATCAAGAATCAAAGTAGATTAATTGGGGCAACAATGCACGTCTTCCTTTTCATAAGGTCTCAGGTTCGAGTTTTATAAATAGAGAGAATTTACCTTTGGAGAATTTTACCCTTAATGGACTCACCCACATGGATCGAGGTAGCTAGGTTCTATTGGACTTAGGAATGTACAATGAAAGGAAAAAAAAAAAAAAAAGAGAACCAAGAGGACCACAGGTTTTAAAAAAAGGGAATTTGGTATCTAAACACATATTTCGTTTTCACGATAATTTGGTTCCGCTAGTTCTGTATCTCTTTTTCTTAAGTACAGTTGTAAATTAAAGTGTTATAAATGAAGAAAATTTGCAATTAAGAGTAAAATTTTAATGGATAAATTTGGTTCGATCGTATAAGAAGCATAATAAATATTTAGATATTAGAAGGTTCATGTTAAAAAAAGAGAGGAAAATGTAATTCATTCGAGCCAACAACCAGGGTCTTGAAATGTTAAATCAAACTGAAGACTTGGCGTACAATTTATCATTTTATTTTGTTATTTAAATATGAAGGTTGGAAATTTTTTTGGGTGACTGTATTTTGAAAACAAACAAAAAAAAAACGGATTTCCACTTGAAATGGTGCGCCTGGCTCGGCTCCACCGAGTCAACAGTCCAAGTCGCCTTCCCCAATTAAGACCGTAGCAATTCGTAAAAATCAACCTCCGCTGCAGGGGAAAAATAATTAGTTTTGAAAATATATGCTCGATAAATAATTGCCAGGAATATTTTTTATTATTGTAAATTAGAATAATAAGAGAAAATAATTTATTATTTGGCAAAGTGCGATTAATCGGGCTGACTTTTTGGATATTATTTTGCAAAAAAATTACCTTTTTTTTAATTAAGGAATTCTTTTTGCGGTTCAGTTTGAGCCAGTAATTCCTGCTCTGCTCCGTGCTGCTCTCTGGCCATGGAACCTCGAGACCTCCATAAACGGCACCGTCTCCCGCTCACAGTTTCCGCCCGGTGTCTTCTCCGAAGACTTTAAATTGAAAAGTCCGTAGCGTTAACCGACGGCAAAGACAGAGATCCATTCCCTCCTCTAGATTCTCTCTTCACCCCCGGCGCCGCATTCAAAGGTGAGTCACTTCCTCAATTCTGTAGCTCCATGGCTGTCGAATCTCTACAGCTCTATCTTCTGCAACTTCCAGTAGCATTGCTGCTGAGCTCGAGAGCGCCGATTGACTTGTTTTTTTACTTTTTGTCTGCTCCGGCACTGAGCTTGGAAGAACTCCAGCTGCTCCGGTGCCGGATCTCTGCTTTTTCCTCGCATTTGAGTAATCTGCCTCTCACATCGCTGTGTGATGGCTTTGATGCTCGAAATTCCACGGAACAGCGGGAGGGGATTCTGTTCGTTGTGCCTGGAAAGGGTGAAATTCCATCGCCTGCCGTTTTTCAGTGCATCGTGTTGAATCTTCGGAAGGCAGTTGCCTCGGAGGAGTAACTGAGTGCAACTGAAGATTTATTTTTTTGCATTTTGTTTTCTCGGGGTGTGAAAATTCGCTCGCCTGATTTTCATACTGTTCTTGGCGGAAATACGATCCTTTCATTTCTTACTCACTCCCACACTATTTACCCACAAGCAATCGGGAAATCGATGGCATATTTTTTCAGGTTTCGGAAAACAAATTTGTTTAATTTGCTTTGATTTTTATTTTTCCTGGTAAATCATCAAATTTCTCTCTCTTTTGGCTGAGAAATTGGCTGAGATATCAGAGGATTCATGATTACTTCTCACGCAACCAATTTTTGTTAAGTTCAACACGAGGCTAGATTTTGACCAAGTCAACGTTACGGCTTGTCATATTTATATACGGAGCAGTTTATGCAGGCAGTCATCATATGTTATTAAAATGCTTTAATTCTTGCTGCCCCTTGCTGCAGCTGCTAGAAACTCTTCCTGCATTAATTTGTAGATTCTTAAGGTGATCTGATTGAACTAACCATTTTTTTTATCTGGTTCTGCATCTGTTAGAATCCTTCTCTTGCAATTGTTTATCAAGTCTCCACGGAATAAATATCACGCATTCAATAATCATCTCTACATGTACAGCAGAAAATCAGTACTGCCCATATCAGGAGTGCAATTGCACCCCTCCTCTTGATTCAGCACAAAGAGCTCAGAATGCATGGACACGTGATGGCTTGACTCTCGAGCCTCTGTTTATTTTTCTAATGATCTTCTTCCTTTCTCAGCAATTTTGTTCCCCTTTCATAGTTCTCGTTTGTTTCCCATTATGGTGCTCTTGGAAATGGTTATTTAAACTGTTTCAGAGTAGGAACTCATACACGGATATGTGCCTAAATTTCTGTTATTTGAAGTTTCATATGTGAAGACTTGCTTAAAAGATATTTCCGTAGGTTCATATGATATTTAGCATGCTTTCTGTTCATAAGGATACCTGAGTTTCTCTTTGCATTGCGCTACCAATTATACTCCAAATATTATCATTATTGCTTCGGCCGATTAGGTGATTGACTTCAGTTATTTATGTTTGCAGGAGATCCAGCGTGAATAGCACATTGACTGTGCGAGGAAACTCGCCAATCGAATACTCAAAAGCTCTTGATTGCAAGTATTTGTATTCTGAAAGGATATAAGTGGGACCTGGGTTCCTAGTCCTTTCAGGTTGATAGGCTGTGCTCCTGCTTGCTCCTCATGCGGAGGAGCTTTTGTTGTGGGCATATATTAAATTCATCAGATGGATGATATTACTTGCACGGTAGTTGGTTTCTCTAAGTAGATCTATGTGAAGCAGCTCTGTTGACATTGATCATTTCCAGGATCAGCAATATGAAGAAATGGTATGGGAGTGTTATTGTTGCTTCTTTGTTTATGCTGCTGGTCCTGAGATATGTGTCTTTTGACCAATCAGAATGGGGAAAGCTATCTCAGAGTTCCTTTTCCCCTAAATGGAACTAACCCTCTTGAGTGGGTGAAGGCTACAGCTCCACCTGCAGAGCAAAATGCTGTGAATGCATCTCCTGTGATTCTTGTTGAAGCCATGGCCTCTGTACTTTTCACTCCAAGAAATTTTTCGAGTGAAGAGCTACAGTCACTGTCAGCATGGAACCATTTGAGGGAACTGGTCAATCATGCTCAGTTGTTACCGAATGGAATGGAGGCTATAAAGGAAGCTGGAAGTGCATGGAAAAGTCTTATGGACTCAGTTGAAGAGCAAAGTCGTTCAGTGGCAGATAACAGTTCTCGTACAAAGGAAAATGAAAAGCAATGCCCACATTATCTTAACAAAGTGAATGCCTCGGGACTTGATAACAATGGTTTTAA
>CM075300.1:1091283-1527039 GCA_037672795.1 Lagerstroemia speciosa | reverse complement strand
TAACATACAGTATTACAAATAATGCAACTGACATGTTCAAGATGAAGGTACTGACAGAGTACCGTGTTAATTTTGAATTTTTCATTCATGTTCAGGTCAAATTTTTCGAAAAGTCACATGCCACGAGAACATAACTTTGCACATCAAGCGGTGCTGGTGGATGGACCGCTGGAAAAGTCGATGATGACTGAGTCTTGATGGGCCGGCCATACATAAGGAAAAATCGTGTCGAATCACCAAAATGAATCAACCAGTGTTGATTTTTTCCTTTTCCTTTAAATTCTGCAGATAAGTCTGTATCAAGTTACCCCCAGAGCCCGGGTTTGCTGGTGCTGAACTTAGCCCGGGCTTACAAGCAAACGAGACCTGTGGTGGTGACGAGGTTCGAGGTGTAACTGGCTGCCATGAGCCTATGGCTATGGTTCATGTGGGAAGCGGTCCACATTTTCACTGCAAGTTAAAATGGAAGAGCAGGAGGATGATGAAGCAGGTGAGTTGATTTATGCCGATGGACTACTTAAAAATCGATCTTATTCAAGTGAAAGAGACACCGGTTGATTCGGGTCTTCTTTAACTCCGGGCTATTTAGAGTAATCCTCGCATGACAACGAACTTTGAAATCGACGAATCACAGTCTTCATAGCCCAAACCTTGTTATGTGCCTGCAGGGCCCTTGTTCTATGCCAAGGAAACACTACTGGAAAATGCAAAAGTAGTGGAAACAGTTCAAATCATATTAACAGGATCAGGATGTAAAAATTTTTCTCCTTTGGAGTGAAAGCAAAGCAATCAACAACCTGACATCTATGGAGTTACAGTAGTCACTTGCGCTCTCAGAACCGGGAATTCGATCATCCTATGTAGATTTTCTATACAATCTCTCCATACTACAAACTCTGAGAAAACAATAGGAAGAAAGTAGGATCCAGGATTTTGAGAGAAGAGGAGACTCTGAAGCTGTGAACCTGTAGGACTTGCTCTTTCTGGTGTGCTAGCAAAATCGGAATTCGAACCGAGCAAGCTCAGGAACGGTTGTGTATGGGATCGGATCCTCCTCTGACCTGCCTCTTGCTCGACGCATAAGGGTCAAGTTTGCCCTTTAACCTCGGAGACGATTGCTCTAAAACCCGCCGATCCTCGGATGCTACATACCGAGTAGTTTCCTGCAGCCCGACTACTCCAACTCCCATGCTTCTCGATGCAGCGACACTGCAGGGACCTACCGATAGGATCCGATGAGGACAAGGAACATCATAAGTGCACGGTGCGCCATGGAACCCCAAGATGAGACCGATTCCGACTCTCTAGCTAGATGGGCAAGGAAGTTAACTCAATGGAAGCAGCGTCCGTGTCGACCTTCCATGCCTTGTTCCATCTGCAGAGAGAGAGGTACAAGGATGTCTTATTTATGTCTTGGTGGGATCTTCGGAGGCTGTGCTTTAGAGAATAAAAGGAGCAGGAGGAGGGAGAGGGCCGGGCCATAAGTACAAGATGGGAGTGTTCTTGGATTGATGATATTCCAAATCATGTTATTTTGCTAGGCATGAATCTAAGCATCTTTGGTTAAGGCTGCTGGTTTTGGGGAATCTGACATGGATGGATGATTGGAACAAATACCCTTTGCTCCTAAGACAAGCATTTTCCCATCCCTTTTCTAGATTTAATCTAATTCTGGTGATATCTGAACTGTCAGTGACATGATGCTCGATAGCTTCATAGTCGTTTAGTGTAGCGAAAAACACGTGCCGCATCAGATTCAAGGACCAGCAAACCCGATTTTAGATTATCTTCATCAAGCAGAAGTATGCTTCATCAGTTTCATGGTATGGTGCTGGCTGTGAAACACAGATGACTGTCAGATTGCTGTGGGCATTATGGTAAATGACAATTCCTTTCTTATTAAGAAAGAACTCATTGCATTTTATAAATTAAACTATTGGGATTTGAAAAGCACTGTAGATTGCTACACTGTCACATAAAGAATCAAAATGAGAGAGAGGGAGGGGGAGAGAAAAGGGAAAGAGGAGTAGAACCTCAGGCCCAAAAGAAACAAATGCCCTCTTTCATAGCTTATAACACTCCTAACACTTTGTTATATGCCTTTAAGAAATGGTTCGGTTCTTCACTCTACTGTTACACGGGAGAGCGGATACTTGCGCAGGAACTCTAATGATCCAATAGTGAAAAGGAAATCCAAAACCGTTCTCCATGCAAAACTTAGTTAATATAACACTCACTTGGTTTCAGTCATGAAACAATTTTGTTGGGTGTATTGTTTGCTCTTTGCGCTCTCTCTCTTTTTTTTTTTTTGAGTGTTGCCTTCCTAGGTTGTCCTCCTTGTGTTTTGAATGCTTCAAGGTAAACAAGACTAGAGAAAATTGCACATATTTTTTTTTTCTAGACCATCTTTTTATGTACATCACTTTATTTTGT
Organism: Lagerstroemia speciosa; assembly: GCA_037672795.1. Taxonomy (NCBI): domain Eukaryota; kingdom Viridiplantae; phylum Streptophyta; class Magnoliopsida; order Myrtales; family Lythraceae; genus Lagerstroemia; species Lagerstroemia speciosa. The sequence goes on along the minus strand of CM075300.1, from coordinate 1,524,606 downwards.
GAGTATATTAACATAATAATTTACAACACTCAAGATAATATATCAAATGCAACTAGAGAACATTCTAAAGCTTAAGAACATCCATCATGTCCCCGATTTAATAGAAGAAACATGAGAGATAGAATTTGGTGTAATATTATTATCCTTGATCAAAAATCAAAAGATTATGGATTTGATTTTTATTAATAGAATTTTCAATACCCATTATTTCTTTTTCTTTATATTCCCTTATCAATTTAGAGATTTTTTTTAATGAAAAAAGATATTTTGTTCCTTGGGATGAGGGTGATGGGTGGATTTTTCTGCTCCAAGCAACACTGAATAAGCTTTACTCAATTGTTATTTTAAAAAGAAAAGAGTTGTAATGTGCTGCTCACCATTTTACAGTTATAAAATGTGCTGATTCTCTTGCTTTTTTTCCATCATCCAATTGTGCCAAAAGTAGAGTTGTTCGGACTACGCATAGATGGTAAAATTGGATTGGACTAGCCCTGACATCGATTGTAAAATTGGATAGGACTTGCCATAACATCGAACTCGACCGCAGGCAGCAGCTGCTGCCTTCTCTTGACATCTTTCACCGAAACCATATCAAGAAACTCATCGGAGTCTGGCCGTGCCCTGCAATTCGTTTTCTTGCCAGATCAGGAAATAACCAATCTGGAGGTAGCTACTTTTCCTTCTCCCCACCCAGCTATGGTTTCGGTACGGGCAAGTACCATGGTGAAGTCAAATGTTCTCAAGAGATGTCTAATCTTCCCCTGTTGAAGTTTTCCTCTTTCGCCGGACCAGCTCATCCTACCATCGATTACAGAATCCCAGACTGGACCATCCCCTGCCTTGGTGGAGGGCCCGACTCAGGTACCCTGAGCCATGAATCGGTTGATTGTTTAGGAGGAAAAAAAAGTAGAGGTAATGGGTGTCGTGGCGTCGCTTTGGAGATTCTCAAGGAGGGTGTTAAAGTTGTAGCCTTTTGATTCAAAAACAAAAGGAAGGGTGGCAGTCTGCTGAATTCCAACGACCGGATCCTCTGTCCTCTGGTCTCTTGACTAAAGCCAATGCACCCAAAGAAAAGAAGAAAGGAAACAATTGCCACAAAAAGTGTTATACATAAAGCAAAAGATAACTTAGAACTTATTACCAGGATGGCAAATGTGGAAGAAATGAGAATTACTGGTTATCAAGCAGCGAAAAAAGCAAGACTAGAGGCTGCTTCAATCCAAAATAAAATTGGCTAACAAGTAGCTCTGTCTTGTTTTACGTAATGGAGTTCACAGATCGAATCTATGTACATGACAACAATAAGCAACAGGTAGATACAATTCCCAACAATCTTCGTCCAGTGCAACATAAGCCTCACAGAAGATTTCAAAGCCACAAGAAGCTATATACCTCTTATTGGGACAGTTTCAGTACTCTGCATGGATCTCTTTATCTAATATCTTGGCGGTGAACAGGTCCCCCGATGCAAGATCAAACAGGTTCTTGATGAGCGGCGACTGGGTTTGCTGGCACCATTGCTGGTGCGATCCTGAAGTGCATGCCCCGGCGCTGCCCCGCCTGTAACACGAAAGCAACTTGCCTGGCTGCAAGAGCTGCTGCCTCCTGTTTCACCGAAAAAGATGAAAACTACGTCGTTAGATTTCCAAAGAATTATTGATGGAGAGATCACGTAACAATGACATCCCCCAAGGATAATTTAGGTGCATGAGATAGGGCACAAATGAGTTCTATTCACTTTCTGTCACATGAGAATATGACAAAATAACATGTACGTCACTCGTTCTACTGACCTGCCCTGGGCACCAAATAGAGCATGGAAAATGTCAAAAATTTCAATGGCCACAAGACTAACAATCCTTTAGGTGCATTATTTGGTTCACTTTCTCCCGAACAAGCAGTGAAAGAAAAAAACAACTATTGACATGGAATTTCTGCGTCTGAGACACCATGAAGTGGATAGACAGGGAAGAAGAGAATGAAAATAAGCAATCGTGAAGTTCACAATAAGCCAATACTTGCCTGTCGTTGCCTTCGACGCTGCAAGATGCTAATGGCCCAAGCCATGATGTAGCAGGGCAAAAGAAATCCAACGGCCCGAAGCAAGAAGAGCTGCAAGTAATAATAAAATCTCAATTGGCATCTGAGGAAATCATCCAAACATCTTTTTCCAAGGCCAAGCTAAACACCCAAAAAGAAAGAAGTGATAGCAGTAAATAGTAGAGCAGGAATTGAGATAAGCTCCTACTTACAGAGAAATAAGCAGATGCATCATCTTCCCCATCTTCGTCTGGGATAGTCAAGGCATGGCGTAGAAGCAGAAGGGCCATTAACTGCCAAGAGTGAAAAACGAAGTGGATGTCAATGAAAAAATAAGAGAGTCTATTTGGCTATTTGAAATTATTCCTTGTCTTTCAGGTCTCCATTAATCTATTCTGGAAAAAAGCAAAGGAAACAAGAATATGCATTAAGTTGCACTATACAGGACATTTTATCATTAATGAAACTTATAAAATGCAACAAACACCTTTTACTTGCTCTTCATTTCATTAAATAGAAGGCTAGAAATCTCCAAATTTCAGAGAAACAAAAAAGATTTTCACTTTTATTATCAACCCAAATGTAAGAGAAAGTAAGTTTCAGCTTAGTAGATTAAACTAATCCACAAGAAGGAAATGAAATACATATTGAACGCTTAAAAGTTATTCAGCAGTTAGTTATAAAGAAACTGAATAGGAGGAAGAGAGGAAGAGAGAGGATGTAAAGAGATTTAAAACAAAAACCATTTGATCAATCCAGCGAGTATAGCAAAGCGCTTTTTCTGTGTAAAATTTAAATTTTTCCCATTAAAAAATATCTCTTTTCTTTATATTGATATCCCACATAAAATCTATAACAAACTTTTAAGCACTTGTTAAAATCAGTTTTTTAAATGAAATTAGCCAAAGCCCTATTATTCATTTGATAGGGGTACTAAACTATGAAGCTCAGCAGGAGAAAATCTTGTGGCATAAACATGGTCTCTACATAAGTCAAGTGGGACCAAGATAAGAGGACTTACAATTAAAGCAACTGAGCGGCAAAATGCGGCTCCACTGGCATTTGAGTTTGCGTACTCATCATACTCGGCATTGAAAAATTGACCATCTGCCTCCGCTATTGCTAAAAGGCGAGGATCTCGCAAATCCAATGGGGTGCCTGATATGGTCCAACCTCCACTAAAAAATTTAAACAGAAAAGAGAAAATCAATAGATGGAAAAGGAAAGCGATCGTGGCAAAGGGAGCTAATAGTAAGGTCATATGCTTTTGTACATTCTACATAGATAGCTCCTTCCTGTGCAAATAGAACCTATATAGTGACTCAAACGAACAATGGATACACCCTCCATCTCTCTAGACTATTACTGGCACGATTTCGTTTTTCTGGGATCATTTTCTATGAATTGAAAATCATCAAGGGAAGTCATTGTTACCCGATATCAATTGTAGCATCTTCAGGCTCAAGTTGACGTGGTGGGGCAGTATAATTAGGCTGAAATTGCTGGACATCGCATTCAAAAAATCAAAAAGCAAAGAATTTAGTTTATCACATAAGTTTCAATGAGAAGAAATGCAGATAGAAATTTTCTTCCTGCTCAATGGCTATAAACTATTGAGGAAGTTACCTGATGACAGATTTCACAAATAGTATCACCTTTCTCGTTGCACCAGTGCTGAACACATTTCCGATGAGCATACTGCACATGATATGATTAAGTTTAGACATACACATACTGTTTAACCAAAGGACAACAGATAGGGACAATCAAATCCAAAATATCAGAATAAAACGAGCAAACATGACATGTCCCTGCTAACAATTCGTTACACGGAAATTCGATCTTTCATATTCTTTTCTTTTGAAGCGTTAAAAATCTATCAAGCATTCACATTTCAGTAACAATATATAGCTGGATCACCTTTTCCATTTAGTTTCCGTGGACAGCAATGGCTCAAATTTTTTTGCCGTGATTCCGAGTTAATCATTATCATGCAGTAACTATAATAAAAAGAACATCTTGCAACCTAATCAGACAAAAGGAAAAACCCACAAGATCCCCACGTCTGCGAGACATGGGACCAGAATTAATATCATCAAATCACAATATTACGCATAAAGAAAAATATCAGCGTTAGGGAAATCCGCTTTTTACCTTGACACTGCCGCTACAGGCACAAGGAGTCTCCAGATTCTGTATACAATCCTCCTCCTGGCAAATCCGGCATTCCCCCATCTGAATGAGGGGCTGTTCCTCGTTGTCACCGGCTCCGGTTGGCGCGGCGAGACCACTTGACGAGGCCTCGGCGTCATGGCTCTCGAGACCATCGACATGCAGGACCACGTGATCGCTCATTGTCGTCTTCCTTCAAACCAACCCATATCATTCAAACAAGATTTCAATAACAAGAACCCAATGACATCAAAGGAAGGATATTTCACCCGATTCCGCAGGAAAAAAACAACTTGGGGAGCAAAGAAAGGGAGACAAACAAAGGAAGGAGGGGTCTTACCTGTGAAAATAGTGGGAGGCGGGTTGCTGGTGAAATTGGCAAAAGATGGAACTTCGGGGAGGAGGAGAAGATGGTTATTTAATTGACTTACTGATCACGCGTTTTCTTGTTTTTGGGGCTTGGAAGGCGTTGAGCTTTGAGAGAATGAGGACAATGCCGGGAAGAGAGAGAGAGAGAGAGAGATTAATGATTTTTTTTTCTCCGGAAATTTAGAGTGAACGGGATAGAAGATTTGGATTTTTTTCCGTTGGAAGAAAATTTGAATGGTGTTCGGACGTGCACTGCAATGTACTTTTTTTTGGGCGAAATAATTTTTTTGAAAATCAAGATATCCGAGTATGTTCCGAGTCCAATTAGCGGGATTGTGACACATTCCTCCTCCGCAAACCACGTTATTATGTAAGGAGAACCTCAAGAACTCTTGGGAAAACACCCTCGGTGTTACGTAAGTGGGAGTCGAACTTGAAAAGCCTAGAACTTTCAATACCCTACCAGCTGGATTGCCCATTGAGGGAGCACTCCATTGTGCCTATAAAGACAAATTTACCCTTAAACAATATCTCCCATTCAAATTGTAAATGAAGAAATTTATAATTGAGAGATTAATTCTTAATCAACTGATCTAATTTAAATTTAAATACGCCGGAGAAAAAAAGGACAAACGGACCCTAAATTTACGCGTTTAAGAAAAAATCGGGTGAGGAGAACGTTATTCGGGGTCAACTGCCGCCTCAAGAAACAGTACATGCGCCCAGGCGCACGGGCTGCGTGCCCCCGGAGTCTTTCTAGAACCACATTAAAACAATTTTTTTACTTAATTAGAACATTGCACCAATTTCATATTTAAATTTACTCAAAAAATCGAATGAGGTCACTGATTACTATAATTAATTGATTGCTGATCGGTGACGGGATGATGGAGTCTGAGAAAGTTCTTCATAAAATTGATTATAAAATTTAATAAATATAAATTAAATAACTATAGACCCGAGTTTAATCAAATAATTCAAATGTATTTTAAATATGAAAAACTCACTAATTATATTACAAAATTTCAATCACTGTGATGTGTTATTGTAATAAATTTAACAACAAATTCTATAATATATAACTATCTTTGCGGAAAACGGTCAGATTCATCGGCGTAAACGCGTCAGCAAGGAGTATAAAGCGGGCGCAAAGGGCCCCGGTGGCTCCTGTTCAACGCGGCGACCTCGGATTCTACGACGTGGTGGGGGCAGTCCTGTCTTCTTGCCCCGTCCGTCGCTGTTGGTGTTGCCGCGGGTTCTGACGACTCCTTGCTGTGATTAGAACATTTTTTCCTGGCCGTGGCTGTAATTGAATTATTTTTTTGGTATTTTTTTGGTGAATTATTAATTGAATGTCAATTTCTGAGAATTGACTATCTGACAAATGATCGACTGGAGTTTTCTTCGCAGTCCTGCGTAATTGATGCATGGAATTAGCCAGATTGCATTTTTTACTAATGACAACTTCATATTCGAACCGGGTCGGTCAATTAGGAGGTAAAGTTATTCGAACATGAATTTTTTTATATGCAAAATTCGAATTCAATATCTTTTTTAAGGAGAGAAAAGATGCAATCAACCTATGTTGGTACTTCATGTTCATCTTTAGATCCAAAGGTAGGATTTGGGTAAAACCATGCGTTGGGAAACCAGAATTCAGGAATTCATCCCTGTCGCTTGGTTCTTGTTTTTTGGACTTCAAACCGCGGGAGGCAGCTGCAGAGATTAATACCGAGATAGCCCCCGAGGAGAAATCGTGCCTCTTGCTCGGTTTAGCCGGCTATGAAGATGACTCGCAATAGGTTCGCGGCTCATTTTAGCAGCCGTACTCGGCACGGTAACTTGAACAACTATATCAATGCTGCATCGACTGCTCGTGGAACGAATCATTGACAACAAACCAATATCTACATCGATGATTTGCATGACGGTTTGTCAACATCAAATGTCTCGTGCTACAGGTGGAATATTGATGAACGTCTCGTAATAATAAAGAAAACAATGTATTAATCGTTGTGAATATTTTATTTCATTCTATCCATATTTTCTAGCAAATTTAATTGAAAAAAAAGGAGATAAAATTGACTAAATTTGTAAAATAGTTTACAGTTTTTCATGAACCGACATGCGAGGTCAGCCCGAAGAAACTGAATTGAATCGGTTGTGCTTCTGTATCAGGAGAGTAAAAACCAAGTAAGGAAGCAAAAGAAAGAACCCAATCAGGATGGTTTTTTTTTTTTCTACTTTAGCAAATGAAATAAATGTTTTCTTTTTTAAATTAGAGGTAGAAATACTAATTTGCTAAATTAAATTAAAGAACATAAAATTAAAGAACAAATCTTGGTACAGTAGTACCGGCCTTTGTCTCATAACATAAAGATTTGAAGGTCAATCTAAGAGATTTTCACCCTTGAATTGACCAACTTGTTTCAAATCTTGTTGAATGAAATTCGTTCAATTTTTTAATATCAGATGTTAAAAGGAAAAAAAGAGTTGTCTGTTCCAACCATTTAAGGTATGCTAGCTTTGATTGCAAGGTGAAGTGATTAGCTTGCTTCACCTAATTGAATTGGACTCCGATAGTTAGGAAGGTAGAGAGATGGAAATTCCTTTGCCACTAAGCTATTACTGCGTACGATAATTATCCACCTTTTTTGTCTTCCAACAGACATCCTCCGTGGTAGAGAGCTGAAAAGTCACCAAATTCGAAACCCAGCGGATGCATGATAGATGGTAGGGACTTTTTAGCCCACTTGAACCCGTCATGATTTATCTTAACTTATTCGGCACATGTAGTTCGCGGGCTATTACATGTGCCCCGAAGAGGAGGTATCGTAGCCGCAGCTAGTCGGGTCCAGAAGGCACTGGATATCTCGATTATTAAAAAAAAATTTATCCACCTTTTTCACCCAAAAACATTGATTTTTTTTCTAATGCCATTATTTTCCTTTTTTTTTTCGCCTTTCTTTTAGCTCAATTTGTCGGGGTTGTTGGGTCAAATGGATGGCACCAGTGTCACTACTTTCATAGACAATAATAAAAAGTGAATTCATGGTTCATGCATTAGGAAAAATACAAACGACTGAGAAATTCTTAGATGATACTGTATCACTGCATGATGTGATAAAACACCAATTAAATTATAACAAATAAGTAAATCAGTGTTAATCACTCTAACAGTTACTACAATTATTACTAACCAATGTAAATTGATTGGTTCTTTCTCACCACGTCATTCTAAGGTATGACCGTTTAGGAATTTTTTCAATTGAGAGGTGGTTGGATCCTCCATTCATCAAGCAATTTATTTGGTTCGAATTTTATAAGTTAAGAAAATTTATGATCGGAATATTTTTATCTGTCGGTAGGCACTTGAATTTGTCATCACTTACTGAGTTTATGAATATCTGGTGATATTCATCGAAAAAACTCAAAAAAATTAATGTTAATTTCTTTTGTTATAAAATAGACATGTGATTAGAAAAAAGATAGAAAGGAAAGAGAATTAAAGGGGCACGAGAGGACTTATTGGTCCAAATAGAGAAAGTATCTTATAAAACTGTATTAATTCTTGACGGTATTAATTCTTGACAGTATTTATGTAGTGATATTAACAAGTATATTATTCTTAGAATTATTTTTTATTTTTTTATTTTATAAAAATTTTTAAAATAAAAATAAGTTTTATTAGTTAGTATTATCACGTAAATACAGTGATTGAGTTACACCCATGCTGGGAGTTGTTTCATACCATGAAGAAACCCATATGCTCAAAAAATCAGTTGGGCTGGTGGAGAGCCTTGTGTAATCACCTTATCACGTTGTAGTGGTAGTACTTACGTAAAGTTACAAATTAATATAAATAATTTTAATATTCTTTATAAGACTCTAAAAATAAAAAAATAACATTCAAAATAGTTAAATCTTATTGATTTATAATATCACGTAAGAACTGTCATATTATGTAGATGCTACATACAAGACGGTCACACCGTGGCACGACGCAGCTTCTCGTCCAAATGTGGTGCAATGAAACTTACCAAATTTAATTTCAAATCAAGAGATTTGTGTACAAAATCATTGAAACTTCTGGACCGTCGTTCAATTCCTCTACTTATATTTTTCTCACCAGTATATAATTCAAATTCAATTTCGTTCATAGAGATCTTCGTCCTCCTCCCCAAGCTCCCGATGGGACTCCCTTGAAGTTTCCGCCGCTGTTTGGTTTCTTTCTGGTGACATCTGGCCAAACTCCGACAGCAACGCCACGTCCGCCGTCCGGTCCAGTCCAAACGAGGGATTGCACCTTTGCACGGCGAGATGATGGTCGAATGTTGACAATTTACACTTTTGCACCCTCAAGTTTTGCACCCTCAAGTTTTGCACTTCGCCTCTTTTCCGTCCAGCTGCTGCTGCACGATGATGTCAAAGTGAACAACTTTTTTATTAACCATTTCAATTTTTCATATTTTACCCGAATTTCGCCGGGTCGCTAGCTGGCCAAAGTAAAAGCACCTTTGAGAAATTTTTTTGCCTCGATTCCCGGCTGCTGCCGGATCTGAAAGAAACGTGGCAAAAAACCAGGAGACAATGCATGGAAAGTGAGAAGAATCATAAACTGACGCGTGGCGCGGCCGCTTCCCCCGTCGCACCGACGGTTTCGCCGCCGTAAGTTCTCGAGATTAACGCCTACTTAAAGTTCTCAGTTAACTCTGGTGAAAAAAAAAAGTTCTCAGTTAATTATTATCTGTTTTTATGTTTTCATCAAAATGCTTTTTCTCAATAAAAAAACATTTCTTTATCAATTATTATAGGTAGAGAAATTTTTATGTGTTTATATCTTGTCACGTAATACTATGAAATACTAATTTAAATAAGTAAATTAGTATTAATCATCAAAATATTTTTCATAATTAATTTTAATTAAAATAATGTGATTGATTCTTCTTCTTTTTTTTTGGTCGAGTGATTGTTTCTTCCTCACTACAACGTTGTGAGGTACGACCATCCAAGATTTTTTTCTATTATACATAAAGACAGAGGTAGTTGGTCTCACTTTTGAAATTTTAAAAATGCAGTTGATAAATAAACCAATAAAAATAATAAATGGGTGAGAAGGTAAAATTATATTTAAAACTATAATACCATTAACTATTATCTATTTTTAAATTATATATTTCATTTTTTATTCATGAAAATTGTAAAATATAAAAAAAATGTAAAATAAAAAGTATAATTTAATAACCAATTATATATTTAACAATTTCATACATAGTATTTATTCGCATCTATTTATTTATTTATTGGATCTTGATTAATTCAATTTTTAACTTCACTGAAATTAATCTCAGACTATTTTGGCTGATAAGGAAACATTTAGCCAGGAAGATAGAGCAGTACCTCTTGTTATCCCTTTTTGTACTTCTCGTTTCCGTCTGCAATTGGCCACTGCATTAATCGTCGGCTATTTTTGATGGTCCAATTATGATCCTAAACTCACTGGACATATGCCAGGTTACTAAAAATGCGCGATTAATTAATGAGGGTCAATCTGATTCGTTTCGATATTCATTACCCGATATTTAAAAAATACAGCACATTTTGAAAATGATTTATGTTTGAACATGACCGGTCTATTAGGGTGTAAAAATAAAGAACAGTATCAATTGATCCACTGTTGGTGCCGAAGGATTAACTTAACTTCTATTGTAGACGGGTGGGGCTGCAATTTCAATGGAAATCGTGAAATGCGATGATTTGACTGTCTCATTAAACGAATCAAGAATTAAAGTAGATTAACTGAGGAGACAATATACGTCTTCTTTTTCGTAAGGTCTCAGGTTCAAGTTTGATAAATAGAAAGAATTCACCTTTGGAGAATTTTACCCTTAATGGACTCACCCACATGGACCGAGTTAGTTAGGTTCTATTGGAGTTAGGAATGTATAATGAAAGGGGGAAAAAAAAGAACCAAGAGGACCACAGGTTTTAAAAAAGGGGAATTTGGTATCTAAACAAATATTTCGTTTTCACGATAATTTGGTTCCGGTGGTTCTGTATCTCTTTTTCATAAGTATAGTTGTAAATTGAAGTGTTATAAATGAAGAAAATTCGCAATTGAGAGTAAACTTTTAATGGATAAATTTGGTTCGATCCTATAAGAAGCATAATAAATATTTAGATATTAGAAGGTTCGTGTTAAAAAAAAAAGGAAAATGTAATTCATTCGAGCCAACAACCAGGGTCTTGAAATGTTAAATCAAACTGAAGACTTGGCGTACAATTTATCATTTTATTTTGTTAATTAAATATGAAGGTTGGAAATTTTTTTGGGTGACTGTATTTTGAAAACAAACAAAAGAAAAAACGGATTTCCACTTGAAACGGTGCGCCTGGCTCGGCTCCACCGAGTCAAAGTCCAAGTCGCCTTCCCCAATTAAGACCGTAGCAATTCGTAAAAATCAACCTCCACTGCAGGGGAAAAATAATTGGTTTTGAAAATATATGCTCGATAAATAATTGCCAGGAATATTTTTTATTATTGTAAATTAGAATAATAAGAGAAAATAATTTATTATTTGGCAAAGTGCGATTAATCGGGCTGACTTTTTGGATATTATTTTGCAAAAAAATTACCTTTTTTTTAATTAAGGAATTCTTTTTGCGGTTCAGTTTGAGCCGATAATTCCTGCTCTGCTCTGTGCTGCTCTGGCCATGGAACCTCGAAACCTCCATAAACGGCACCGTCTCCCGCTCACAGTTTCCGCCTGGTGTCTTCTCCAAAGACTTTAAATTGAAAAGTCCGTAGCGTTAACCGACGGCAAAGACAGAGATCCATTCCCTCCTCTAGATTCTCTCTTCACCCCCGGCGCCGCATTCAAAGGTGAGTCACTTCCTCAATTCTGTAGCTCCACGGCTGTCGAATCTCTACAGCTCTATCTTCTGCAACTTCCAGTAGCATTGCTGCTGAGCTCGAGAGCGCCGATTGACTTTTTTTTTTTACTTTTTGTCTGCTCCGGCACTGAGCTTGGAAGAACTCCAGCTGCTCCGGTGCCGGATCTCTGCTTCTTCCTCGCATTTGACTAATCTGCCTCTCACATCGCTGTGTGATGGCTTTGATGCTCGAAATTCCACGGAACAGCGGGAGGGGATTCTGTTCGTTGTGCCTGAAAAGGGTGAAATTCCATCGCCTGCCGTTTTTCAGTGCATCGTGTTGAATCTTCGGAAGGCAGTTGCCTCGGAGGAGTAACTGAGTGCAACTGAAGATTTATTTTTTTGCATTTTGTTTTCTCGGGGTGTGAAAATTCGCTCGCCTGATTTTCATACTGTTCTTGGCGGAAATACGATCCTTTCATTTCTTACTCACTCCCGCACTATTTACCCACAAGCAATCGGGAAATCGATGGCATATTTTTTCAGGTTTCGGAAAACAAATTTGTTTAATTTGCTTTGATTTTTTTTCCCTGGTAAATCATCAAATTTCTCTCTCTTTTGGCTGAGATATTGGCTGAGATATCAGAGGATTCATGATTACTTCTCACGCAACCAATTTTTGTTAAGTTCAACACGAGGCTAGATTTTGACCAAGTCAACGTTACAGCTTGTCATATTTATATACGGAGCAGTTTATGCAGGCAGTCATCATATGTTATTAAAATGCTTTAATTCTTGCTGCCCCTTGCTGCAGCTGCTAGAAACTCTTCCTGCATTAATTTGTAGATTCTTAAGGTGATCTGATTGAACTAACCATTTTTTTTCTGGTTCTGCATCTGTTGGAATCCTTCTCTTGCAATTGTTTATCAAGTCTCCACGGAATAAATATCACGCATTCAATCATCATCTCTACATGTACAGCAGAAAATCAGTACTGCCCATATCAGGAGTGCAATTGCACCCCTCCTCTTGATTCAGCACAAAGAGCTCAGAATGCACGGACACGTGATGGCTTGACTCTTGAGCCTCTGTGTATTTTTCTAATGATCTTCTTCCTTTCTCAGCAATTTTGTTCCCCTTTCATAGTTCTCGTTTGTTTTCCATTATGGTGCTCTTGGAAATGGTTATTTAAACTGTTTCAGAGTAGGAACTCATACTCGGATATGTGCCTAAATTTCTGTTATTTGAAGTTTCATATGTGAAGACTTGCTTAAAAGATATTTCCGTAGGTTCATATGATATTTAGCATGCTTTCTGTTCGTAAGGATACCTGAGTTTCTCTTTGCATTGCGCTACCAATTATATTCCGAATATTATCATTATTGCTTCGGCCGATTAGGTGATTGACTTCAGTTATTTATGTTTGCAGGAGATCCAGCGTGAATAGCACATTGACTGTGTGAGGAAACTTGCCAATCGAATACTCAAAAGCTCTTGATTGCAAGTATTTGTATTCTGAAAGGATATACGTGGGCCCTGGGTTCCTAGTCCTTTCAGGTTGATAGGCTGTGCTCCTGCTTGCTCCTCATGCGGAGGAGCTTTTGTTGTGGGCATATATTAAATTCATCAGATGGTTGACATTACTTGCGCGGTAGTTGGTTTCTCTAAGCAGATCTATGTGAAGCAGCTCTGTTGACATTGATCATTTCCAGGATCAGCAATATGAAGAAATGGTATGGGAGTGTTATTGTTGCTTCTTTGTTTATGCTGCTGGTCCTGAGATATGTTATTTTGACCAATCAGAATGGGCAAAGCTATCTCAGAGTTCCTTTTCCCCTAAATGGAACTAACCCTCTTGAGTGGGTGAAGGCTACAGCTCCACCTGCAGAGCAAAATGCTGTGAATGCATCTCCTGTGATTCTTGTTGAAGCCATGGCCTCTATACTTTTCACTCCAAGAAATTTTTCGAGTGAAGAGCTACAGTCACTGTCAGCATGGAACCATTTGAGGGAACTGGTCAATCATGCTCAGTTGTTACCGAACGGAATGGAGGCTATAAAGGAAGCTGGAAGTGCATGGAAAAGTCTCATGGACTCAGTTGAAGAGCAAAGTCGTTCATTGGCAGATAACAGTTCTCGTACGAAGGAAAACGAAAAGCAATGCCCACATTATCTTAACAAAGTGAATGCCTTGGGACTTGATAGCAATGGTTTTAAACTCCGAGTTCCATGTGGACTGACTCAAGGCTCTGCTATAACGGTTATTGGAATTCCAGATGGTCTTCTTGGTAATATTCGGATTGACTTAACTGGGGAGCTATTGCCAGGGGAGCCTGATCCCCCCATTATTTTACATTACAATGTAAGACTTCATGGTGATAAGATAACAGAGAATCCTGTGATTGTCCAAAATACCTGGACCGCTGCACATGATTGGGGTGAAGAGGAGCGTTGTCCATCACCCTCTCCTGACAAAAACAAAAAAGGTACAATCTGGCCCCCCAAAATTTTGTTCTCTGATGCTCTTTAGTAATAAACATCAGTAAAAATCGGATATACCTGAAATTTTATATTTTATTGGTCGAATAAGTATTACTTTTTATCACAGGCTAAGTCAACTGTACTAATTTATACACGGCTTGTGAAGTTCCATGCTCTCTATTTTTAGCTTATCCCATGCTTGTCTCACAAAGATGAACTGATCAGTTGGCTGAATTTTGGTGGTTATTTGCTGTAAATGTTCCTTGATTTAAAGCATTGCTGACCGGTTTCTCTTGCTTGCAGAGAAGCTCATTGCATTCACTTAAATCATTCTAATGCATATATCTTTGCTTTTTTTCAATTTATAGTGGATGAGTTGGAGCAGTGCAACCCAATGGTGGGTAAAGATGACAATCGTTCTAAAAACATCCGTACACGCTCCAACAGTTCAAGGCTGACTTCAACCGGACAAGATGGATCTGTAACTAGGAAATATTTTCCCTTTAAACAAGGTTACCCATCTGTTTCCACACTTAGGGTGGGCTCGGAGGGAATCCAAATGACTGTTGATGGAAAGCACATCACGTCTTTTGCATACCGCGAGGTAATTCGATTATAAGCTTATGGTTTTTGGGGTAAAGGATTTTGTTCTTTAATACATTGCTTTATCTTTGCTTAGACTTTGGAGCCATGGCTTGTAAGTGAAGTCAAAATATCAGGAGACCTAAAGCTCATTTCCGTCCTAGCCAGTGGATTGCCGGCATCAGAGGACTCAGACCATTCAGTTGATCTTGAAGCCCTTAAAGCAGTTCCTATTTCTCCCAGGGGATCATTAGATCTCTTTATTGGTGTTTTTTCAACAGCAAACAACTTTAAGCGTCGAATGGCTGTGCGGAGAACATGGATGCAGTATCCTGCAGTTAGATTGGGGAAGGTTGCAGTGCGATTTTTTGTTGGCCTGGTGAGCTTTCTGGTCACAGTGATTCATTATTTGCATAACTAACTACAGTGTGCTAGTGCTTTGAGTTGCAGTGGTCTCCACTTGCTAACATTTTGGCCAACCCATTTCTGGGTAATCTGATACGAGCTTTTAATAGGTCGCTGTTTATTTAAGTTTCTCTCAATTAAAAGAAACAAATGTGATTGAAGCATGAGCTCACATCTTTACCCTGGCTTATTTCCCGTGTTTAACAGTATTCCAAATTCTGGGACTTCCATCATCATTCTAACCCTTGTCAAGGGAGGGTGAATAATATGGTAGATTATAGACCATGAAAATGAAGAACTTTATTCACAAGTTCAAGCTTTGGTTGGCAAAAACAGCCCTTTTGTAAATGTCACAAGAAGGGTGCTGTTTGTAAAATGAGATCACATACGAGATGTGTGAATAAAATGCTATGATCTTTTTCCAACTGTAATCTGAGATCATTAGGTGCTCATAAATCTAAGCTGGCATTTTGTCCTTTCTCAGCTAATAAGTCCTAGTGGGAACTTGAACCTTCAATTTTAAAATTAACTTGTTCTGGATGAAATATTGATTGAGTTTTGGAATGCATTGCAGCACAAAAACCAGATAGTAAATGAGGAACTTTGGAATGAGGCGCAGACATATGGAGATGTACAGCTGATGCCTTTTGTTGACTACTACAACCTCATCACATGGAAAACACTAGCCATCTGCATCTTTGGTGTAAGTTCTTATCATTGTCACTCAAAAAAGGAGAAGCAAAGACAACTTCATTAGACTCATTGAGAACGTGTTTATCAACAGACGAAGGTGGTCTCAGCGAAATATGTAATGAAGACTGATGATGATGCATTCGTCCGCATAGATGAAGTGCTAGCTTCTCTGAGCAGGATCAGTGCGGCTGCTGGGCTTCTTTACGGGCTTATCGAATCAGATTCTAAGCCACATAGAGATCCCGAAAGCAAATGGTACATTAGCCCTGAGGTATGATCCATTTTTTGGCTCACTGAAGGAATCAAAAGCCCATATCCATTTTCTTTACTTATCGTTCTGACTCGTGCCTAATGTAGGAATGGCGTGAAGATGCTTACCCCCCTTGGGCGCATGGGCCTGGTTATGTGGTGTCCCATGACATTGCACATGCAGTGTACAAGAGATACAAAGAAGGCAAATTGAAGGTATGAATAGCACCAAGAAAATGATGTGAACTACAACTGGTCATAAAAATATTTCCCGATCTCATTATCAGAGATTTTTCAAACGCTATTTCTTCTCCAAGTTTTTGTTTTCAGATACAGCGGCTGGCAATACCTTGTCCAATTCTTTTATTCGTTTTCACTTGTCGCCTGATGGAGACAGTAAATCTGAATCATTCTGCAGATGTTTAAGCTTGAGGACGTGGCTATGGGGTTATGGATCTCCGACCTGAAGAATGAGCATGGACTAAACGTGAGGTACGAGAACGATGACAGGATCTTCAACACTGGCTGCAAGGACCAGTACATAATTGCCCACTACCAGGGGCCGAGGGAGATGCTCTGCCTGTGGCAGAAGCTTCAGGAGACGAAACGTGCCATATGCTGTGGGGAACGATGAGGGACAAGCTTCTTAAGACATGACATATAGACATGATACTGGTTGGTATCACCATCTCACCGATCATTTGTTTTGTTGTAGGTCATGATTATCATTAGGAAGGAATCATTTTTAGAGTGGAGGGGTTTTACCACTGCTGTACAGGTAAGGACGTCCCGTGATTTGGGATGTGTAGCTCGGGATAGGGAGAGGTGTAGAGTTTAGCGTGGGCTTAGTCACCACAATCCCGGATAACTTGATGTTAACACAGCATATAGAGCTATTATTATATATGATCATCGATTCTTTGTGCTTCCTCGAGCTGCTATTGCAGGGTTAATTTCGTTTTTAGATAGTTAATAACAATTAAAAGAACTGGCCAGAGGAGATCAATAGATCCTTGGAATGGACACGATTGACACTCGCATAAGTGCCACTTCCATGTTTCAGTCTGTTCAATGCATATTGGTCGGTTCCGGAGAAACAGCAGAGGAAATCTCTAGCAGGGCAGGAACCCATGATGAGAAATTGCAATCTCGAATGCCTCCATCCTTTGCCCGCGAGCGAAACCATTTCGATCATATGATGATATCTCATTGATGTCACAATCTATACACACCTTGACGAGCTCTTCCCCAACACGTTTAGCTGCTTCCTGAGGGTATAGGTGCACGAGAAAGAATGAGAATTGATTTGTTCGCTCACTTGATGGTAGATTCGGAATGTTTCAAACACTTCTCTAGGATAACACAGACAACTACTTACGATGGTACAGCAAGGAGGGTCGCCACGGATAGATTTCTGAAGCGTGCTTCCGTAGAATAGACACTTCTTGTTCTGGTCATCTACCAGCATTGCATAGAGCTGCTTGTCCGAACAAAACACCGAGAGCCTCGGCTTCGTGGGAGTTCCCGTGAACTGACCAACAAGACAATCCCATCAATCAGCATACATCCATCGGAAGCAGAATAGATTGGCAGAAACTACACCAAAAGCTACTTGGACAAAGTCTCCACTGATAAGAACTTCATTTCAATTTTGCAGTAAGGAAGAAGAGCATAATACCTTCTTCCGGGTCCTCCTGTTTCGGATCTTTGCGCTTTCAGTCCGGGAATTTGCCTTCGCTTCTATCACCTGTGGCCTTGCGAGGTTACCTGCATTCAGTTTTTCGATTTTCCTCGGTGATCGCATAACGAAAATATTCGGTGTGGAATGATGAGTAAATTGAAGGGCAAGCTTTTTCGATCATACAGTTCTGATGCTTGATTACGGGACTGCCTAAATTCAAAGGGATAGAGCAGCTTCCAAACGGAACACGAGTCGCCAGCTGCACCAACGGAAACGGAGAGAGCGCCATTTTTGGACCCCTCTATACTCATGCAATTCTGTCGATGTCCCCAAAATGGAAAAAAGTCACAGACTCTTTCTTGATTATCTGAATCGGAAAGTCAAAGCAGCATTTGCAAAGCATCGGAAAGCAAACTCCCCTCGGCCAGACATTTCGTCGAACAGCTTACCGGCAGTTGTGCGCGGTTTCGGGGACCTCAGTAATCCCACGAGGCACGGACTCTCGGAGAGAGATTTGACTGACTCACGTGGCGATTCTAGTGTCTATTCCAGTGGTGCCGGCGGCAGACAATTGGCGCCCTAAATATCTTCCTCTAGATAATTTTTTTTCATTGACCACGTGGAGATATTATCGGATTGTTGCCAAAAAAAAAAAACATAATTTGCCATATGTAAGGTTTTTGGAGCACGTATGGGATCTTCGTATCCTAAGCAGAAGATGAGAAAAGGAATAATATTTTATTTTTCTTGTCTTATATAATTTGCTACTAGGTTTTATTTTTTAATTGTGTAATAATATACAAACTAATTTACTTTTTTTATTTATATCACGCAATATCTCAGGCCAGCCGAAATGTACCTCGAGACTAATATGCTATCGGACTGAAATCCTTGGAACAAATTCTTGTCGACTCTCTCAACCTGGAGATCGATTCTAAAATAACTCATTTAGAGATCTGGTAAGAGAATAACTGGACCAACTCATGTTAATAAATCGAATTACCTATAACACTTTGGCGCGTGGCATTAATATGGTATTCTCCGGCCTAGTTATTTCATATCACTTACTATACGGCTAGAGTAATACCAAGAAAAGATCGAGATGAGGCACCAAAATGGATCAGTTGAGGTGGCAGAGCGGCAAGATTTCAAATTCAAATATTGTAAGTTGAGAAAGTTTATTCCAAGACAGCTTTACTCCCCCAGTGGAATCACTCTGCTCAAATTAGATTAAGTCGGAGTGCAACACCTTTTTGAATCGATGATACAATAATTTTTTATTACGAAGAAGACTTATGAATACAGAAAGGATTAAAAAAAAGGTAAAATAGCACGGAAGTCTAACAACCTTGTGGTTAAAAATTGAATTTATAATTTATTATTTTATGTCAATAACGATATAATTATATTGAGTGGTCTTTCCTATGCTTTCATCAATAGAACAAGGACAACAATGTCACTCCCCAATTGTCGCTGTCACTGTGTGGGGGCTCGACCTTATCCTTTCCTCTATTTATGCCTACCGCAATAACAATAATTGAAAATGTAAAGCTCAATCAGTTCAATTGCTTTCCGATTCTTGAATTCCCAAATTGCCCCTGGTCCTCTACCTATGGTTCCAGTTCAATCCCTCCTCACTTCTCCATCACCCTCCTTGTCTCTTAAACTATACATGACTTTTCTTGTTCGCATCATCATCTACATCCAAAATCAATCTCTGTTAACCATCCAAAACCTTCAATAATTCGTCAGTTTTCCTTCATAAACCAGGTGCCGTGGAATTCTTGACAGTGAACTATTTCAAGCGACAAATCCAAGTGACAACGTGCTAAAATGTCCGATACTGTGACATATAATTTTGATATGGAAACAAGAGTTTTGTCCGTTGAACATTCTAAACAGGACGAACTTCTCATGTCTCTGTCCCTTTTGAGTGCTAGTAACGTAGACCTATTTTGTAACCATAAAATAATAAGATATTTTCTCAATACATACGATATATTATTCAGAAGGTTAACGAGTCATGATCAATGCGGTGCAAGTCGGCCGGCCACAAATGAAGTAAAGCAGAAGTGGTATCGAATCATAGGAAGATATTTGTAGGAGGTGCCCCACTTGTTCCCAAACTGTTCGTCATTATTTGGCTCTTCCCTCCCTCCCTCCCTCCCTCTCCCTCCGTGCTCAGACTGAGCCGCCCCGCTATCTAACCATGGCCTCATCAACGGCCACCGAAGCCTCCGACGACGGAGGCCCGCCTCTCCTACGTTTGCTCCATCACCAAGACCTCTCCCTCTTCCTCCCCTTCATGCTCGGCCTCTCGGACCACCGCCCACCTCCACCAGCCCAACCCGACAGGATTGTCCTAATCAATCCAATCACCCAGGGCACGGTGGTTCTGGACAACCCCGCCGCCGCCGCCGCCGAGACCCTCGACCCCCAACTCCGCCGCACCGCGCCACCACCATCCCTGATTGAGAACTCCTCCCACCCGCCCGCCTCGCCATCTTCCATCGAAGCCTTGCCCAAAGTCGAGATCGCCGCCCAGACCGTTGGCTCCTCCGCCTCGTCACCCTGCTGCGTGATATGCTTGGAGGAGTTCGGGGAGTGGGCCCGAGAGATGCCGTGCCGGCACAGGTTCCACGGCGGTTGCATAGAGAGGTGGCTGAGGATACACGGCTCATGCCCTGTTTGCAGGTACAGGATGCCCGTGGATGAAGCGGAGCTCCGGAAGCTCTCCACCGAAACCGAAGATCACACATCAGAATCCTATCATCATCATCAACATCATCATCATCATCACTACAGTAACTACGGGCGCAGAGATACAGAGATCTGGGTCAGCTTTTCCTTCTCTAGGAACACTAACAGTCGAAGCTCCGGTGCGAGTCCAGCTTCTTCAGGCGATATTCAACATCTTGAATGAAACCTTACTCCATCTCAGAACCGTGCAGCGTATCATTCCATGGAGCAAGCAGTGATATCGATCGGGGCCATATCATTTGAAAGAAGAGTATTATTGAGTTCTTGGGGTTCTGTGTCTGCGTGCTTTTTTTTTTTTTCTTTTTTTTTTTTTGTGGGATTTCAAGGGAGGCCGGGAAATAGCATAGATAGGTAATAATGTGTACAGGAAGTTGGACGATGGGAATCAATTCCATAATCTCACGAAACCAAGTCGAAGCCGATGCTGCATGATCAAAACCCCTTTATGCCCGGAGTTGTGTTTTTGTAGTAATTTTTCCGGAGGTTGTCCAGTTACCTGGAAGGGCAAGAGGAACATGGAGTTTAATGTCGTAATTAGAAATCGAGAATGAGGAGTCGCTGTATCGATCTCCTTTTCTTCTTCTTCATCTTCTTTTTAAGTAATTTCTTTACTTGTACGGTGCAGGGCCTGCCACTCTTTTAATTAGTATGAATGTATAGAGGAGATTTGCTTGGCAGCTTTGCTTCAAATGGGAAGGAATGGTTGGAGTCATCGGGTGGCCACTTCTTGTCTATCGCTGTGGGATCGATTAAATATCTCTCTCTCTGGTTTCTGACCTAACGAAGACTAAGAAAGCTCAACCTGGGCTCCTCCCTTGAGGCATACACAATTTTGAACAACAGAGTAAGATGTTTTTCGACACACCCACAAAAGGAGATTCATAATAACGGTAAAATGTTACTTTGAATCGGTTAAAGCTTTAACCACAGTCAGTTGTTGCTAGGTAAATTCATGTTAAATGTGTGCTGAAATTTGGATTCAGGACCAGAACGATATCATTGTACCGAACTCTTATTCTAAGTTGATGTGAGGATTCTACTGGAATATTGCATGTGTACTTGTTGGAATTTGAAGGAACTGTCGTATTTTGGTGCTATTGGGCCTGTTCTTGGTCCATGATAGGAAATAAAATTCCATTCCCTTATGGGCCTACTTTCAGGCCCAAGGTACTTGTCTAATTCCCGATCCATACGTTACTCTTCTTGAGCCGTAGGGCAGATATCTGAATTTCGCCCGATCAACCCCAACTCTAAAGCTAATACCGTGTAAGCTCATTAGACATGTACATTCGGTCATCGAGGTTGTGGCGGTGGTTACGACTTATGTGAACCGGACGAGCATGTCTTCTGTCACCCCCACCTTGGTTACGACTCTATACCCCAACCCGACTGACCTTCTCCGATGCCCGGCCGGCCAACTGGCCCTCCCTCTCTTTCTATTCCTTGGAAGGTGGTTTATTATATGACATGATCGATTCTAATTGCCGAGTTATTCCTTACTTAGTACACAACCAAGTATATCAGAGAAATCGATACGGTAGAGATACTACATTGTGTACAATGGGGTGTGGATGTGGCGGCCAAGCTACTTGGGCAAGGCTAGCCCTCAATAGAACTGTCCTCCGGTGAATGTCTGGCCGAAGGACCAGCTGGCGGGGACAACGTTGTAGGATGTCACGCTCTGTCCGTCGCTCGTGGTGACCTTGAACGAGAGGCTCTGGCCATTGAGGTACGCGTTGCTCTGCCAGTTCTGTCCCCAGTTCCTCGACATCGGCTTCCACCCAGTCCCGGACCCGGCTCGGACCAACATAGCGTGGACGTCACCCGCCCCGCCAACGTTCGTGACTAGGACGAGGTTGAAGTAGGAGTGGCCGTTGATGGTGAACCTTATGCCTCCTTTCCTCTTGCAGGGAACCCTACCAATTAAGCCAAAGTGTCACAAACGTGTTCTTTTTTACAGTAATATGTGTAACTCTTAAACCTTCTGATAAAATAAAAATCTCGAGTTCGGTCTTCCCTTACCTTCGGTAAGCAACGGGTACGATCCCGGCCCGGTACCAAGCAATGTGCTCAAAGACAGGCTGGGAGAGGTCGAAGTGCCGTAGGGGAGGATTGCACCACCCACCGGCATTGCTTGGGAGAGCGTTGTTCGGTGGGCAGAAATTTGTGGCAGTGACCACGATCGATCCCGGGATGCACCATCTCTGGTCATCCACGCACCGGATCTCATAGCACGACCCGCAGCTCAGGCCGTCGTTGAACAAGGCTGTGCTCAGTGCTGCAGTGTTCGTTCCATAGCCTTGGCTGTAAAGATTTCCATAACCGCACGCTCCTCCTGCCAAATAGGGAGGACTTGTGAGCTATTATACTCGAACATAAATCTATAGTTCCCGTATCTATAAATCCAACAATTCTGACTAATTCATGTTCAAGCTTGTGGGTTATGATTTTATTCAATTTTCGGACTAAAAGAGTCGAAGTTTTAAAATTTTTTTGCTGACCCATTGTCCCGGAAGCATAACTGCCTCCATAGAAAGTGGCATGAGCACTGGACCATCCTCCTCCTCCACCATAACAGTTGGCGGACCACACAATTGCAAGAAAGCCAAGCAAGGCAATTTGGAAACCACCCATTTTGAAGTTCTCCCTGCATGAGCCATATGTATAATTGCAATATATATTCAGTAATTTTCTCCACAAATCCAATGGAAATTTCAAATTTTGGTAAAATGCACATAGTCCCGTGACAGTCACGGTTTTCTCGTTAGTCCGATCCCTCCCTAGCGCAGTGTTCGAGTAGACCATCTATGGCAAACCTAATACGCATCATTCGTGGTGATTAATTACTTCGAGATTCTCCATGATCTATTATTTTTCTCTTACTCCTATATCCTTTTAGCCCCATGAGCATCCTTTCAGCCACACGAATTTCTTTTAGAACAATAAAATACTAGAAATAAGTTAGAAAGAAAACGTGAATATACATATATATATATATATATATATTGGCATTATGAGTAAGGTAATATTGATTTGATTACCTAGAAGAAGAATGAATGGGAGGGGAGACACAGTGATGGATGAATGAATGAATGAAAGGGGAGTAAAGAGAGGGAGCTGATGAAGGGAGAATTTATAGGCCTCCAAGAAGGGGAGCAGCTGTGTGGTGTTTTACAATCCACAACCACCTAAACCCCCTCCCATTTATAATCTTGGGACCTACCCAGACAAATAAAAAAAAAACAAAAATGCTGCTGAAGTTCAGTGGTTAATTACTATTTTTTCTGACAATCAAACGGAAGGGAGACAAAGGCAATCATTCGAGTCTTATGGTAATAGAATCACATACAATGGGGATTTAATATAGATAGTATTATTTTCAATTCGAAATTAAGAGATTATGATAATATCTTTTATTTGAATCTTATAAATGAATAAATTTTATAATTTCCTCCTGTGATAAATCATTTTGACTTGAACTTATATTAATTGATAATATTAAATTTTTAAATATCAGTCTATAGGAAGGAAACACGCCTGCATGGAGTTCTTGATGGCCTCTGTCATTTGTACGTTTCATTTAAGGCTCTTATTTGACATGAGTAAACTCGAAATGTTTCCTTTTTTATCCTTTTTCTTTTCATTCGACATGTTCCTTGTAATCAATCCCCGGGTATCGCTACGAGTGGAGTTGCAATGGCAATCAGCACGACTACCTCACAGGTGATTAATAACCTGATATCCACCACCATGGTACTATTGCCTTACTTTTACTTATCAACTTTTATCGGTAGCTAGATTGCCGGCCAGCCGGGCCATTGAACGACCGGACAGGCGAGGCAGCGATATGCTATTTTGCACCCTACAACACAGGCTGGAATGTGTGCCTTTAATCTTTAATCTGTCACTCCAAAATATCGATATCTTAATTAGTCCAACTGAAAATGATCAATCGAATAATGGAGGGTTCATCTCTCTCTCTCTCTCTCTCTCTCTCTCTCCCCCTCTCTCGTCGAATAGTGGATGTGATCTCAGCTTTGATTTGTCTATGGAACATGAAGATCTGCATGGAAAACGAAGTTTTGATCTTCCCCTCGCCTGAACTAAGATCACTTGATTGGCTGATTTAGATGACCGGGATTCCCGGGTGTTATCAATTTAACGTATAATCTCCACGAATGGATGACTGAAAACCCGGGATCTGGCTCGAAAGTTCAAACCTATCAGATAAAAGCTAGGGTTATCTTCACCTACGATCCGAGGCAGTTTCCATGATAGAACATTTCATACAGGTTCGACTTCATGAATCCCAAAGAATGACATCCGGGCTAGATATTTGAACCATCCCGACCGACTAGTCGGTGCACTCGAGCACCATCATCGACCTTTCTTCCATGGACCAACGCCCTGCGTGGTAAAGTCGGAGAGGAGACCTAATGATCATAAAATTAATTGTAGTATTCGTGATCAAAATCTAATCAAAGATGACTGATGATGATGATGATCTCTCTCTCTCTCTCTCTCTCAATTAGCCTCACGCATCAAATCCATCCTAATTGGATTGCACCGATCGCATTGATTAATTAACTTGACTGCTTTAGATCACTGAGACATATTAGTCAAATTGGGTAGCACGTGTAGGATCCCCCAGGTCGGGTTTTGATTTTAATTTGCTGTACAAGCTGTCAGCTTGCTTTTCCACGATCATAATGATTCGAGAGATTTGGTGAATTCAATGAGGGGGGAGGAGATCAGTTAGGCTTGTCTCATATTTGACAAGTCAAAATTGTCTAATTATGATGTCGTTCCTAATTTAAGATCAAAATATCAATTCTTATCAATAAAACTTCTTGTATCTTTATTTCTCTCTTCTTTATAAATTTATGTACCTTATTTGCACAAAAAAAAAACCCAATTACGATTTTCACCCAAAAGAAAATCCACCCGATTATGATTAACTAGCTAGCCATAGCAACAATCTATTTTATTTTGTTTATGGAGTTCTATATATATATATATATATATATAGTCAAAAGGGTCATATGATTGCCTTTGAACAAGTTAGAATCTTCGAGAGGCTGTACGCTAGCCCTAATATAAACAGTAAACACCGAACAACCTCGACGGGACATGTTCAAGTGGGTTGCATGCGTTGGAGTCGAAAAAATCAAACAGGTGGTGAAATGAATAGGAAAAGGAAGAACTTACATGTATGGTAATTACTTAGTCGATAATTTCGTAAGAATGATGAGTCAGTTGAAAGACATATATAAGGTTCGGTGCACCAGCTAGGCTCCATTATATGTCATCTTATATATATACAATATATGTGTGTGTGTATATGTATGTATGTAGCCCCGTGATCAATGGGAAACTTTTGCTTCCCAAAGGAGATGTTGGATTTGGATTTCTTTGACACTTTTTTTTTTGTCCTTCTTAATGTTGTGATGTCTTTTGACTGTCTTTTTAGGCAGCTAATCTATAACTACCTCTCGCCTTATGAATTTTGGCGACAATCTTTATATTTTGTTTCTCGCTAAAAAAAAAAATATTTGTATTAATATGGTGAGGAATAATCAATATAATTAATTTTATTAATGATAATTATCATAATTAGTAAAGTGATTAATATAAACTTATATGTTTATCACAGTTTAATTGACATTTTTTCATATTACGTGATAAGTTGCGTTGAATAAAAAATTTCTCCAATCAAACGTATCCCATTCAAACTCCATATTGTGTGCCAGCTGTTGGTCGAATAATCAATGCCATTTTATATTCTTTTCATTTCAAACATTAAGATGAGTGTTTTCTTGTTTCTTCCACTTATGCGGACAGAACACAAAATCAGTACGACAGAGCCTAAACGTACTCTGGATGGATTCCTCTTCCACCCAACATCTCGAAACAAATGTCTTTTGATGAAGTTGCCAAGAGGGAAATACAACTATTTACCAACGGACTTGTACGAGAATTTGGGCATGCAATCTGGCTGGCAAAGGAATGGCCGGGGACAACTTCCTGAAGAGCTGCAAGGAAGCCAAGTCCGGGAGTCCGTGACCCCCAATGACCCTATGCTTAAGTCAGTAGCTAGACTGATAGAGTGCAAAAGAATTATGAGAGAGATCGAGGTGAGTACGTGTATATATGATGTTTGATCTTTCGGGGTCCGGGTATTTATAGACCATATCTGAGTGAAAGGTTGGAATGATGAGACTCATCACGTGATGCAATAGTGGATTCGAGTTGCTAGTGGCGAGTCCACCAAAGCCGAGCAAGTCAGTCGAAAGTCGACTGAGGTGTGAGCTGCAGCACGCAGGTACCGACTTGGATAAGCTGATCTGAGCTGATGGGAGTCGGATCGGGCAACCTTGTGAACTGTCCATATCAAAAACCTTGCCCAAGAGAGAGATCCCGATCGCAATCCAACTGGATGTAGCTGAAAACAAACGTGTATGGAAGAAATGAGGCCATTTTAATGAAGGATCAGAGCTGTGCCGTGTTGTGTATCGCATGTTCGAAATGTGCCATTTGTTAGGTACTCTCTCTTGGAAGACAGTACTGGCAGATAATATGATGACTAAGATATGGTCCCCTTAATAGGGGTTGGGAAAATGGGCCCTTCTCCCTTTACAAACTGTCAATCTGCTTTCAATTAATTACTGTACGAGTAAATGATGAATAAAGAAATATGAAAAATTCTATTGATGAGAATCGAACTCCTTTAATTACAACGATAATATTACTGTATTAAACCCTTTCATTGGAAATTCTCGAAATTGGCACAGAGGACTGCGACCTGTTGTCTTTGATTGAAGGGTTTTGGTGACAATAATGGCAAGGGAAGCAAAGCTCTCATGGAAAGCAAAATGCATGTGTGGTTTCAAAGGAATAGTGAATCATAAATCATAGATCCCCAGAACCATCAGTACTCTCCTCTTCTAGCCCTAGCTTTCCAATCGAGGCTCGAGAGCCAGAGTCCAAACGATTTAAGCCTGTTTCTGCTTGTGGGCAATCCCCGAATACAATCTACCCGGTGCTTTAAATAGACTCATTTAGATGGTGAATGAATACTTGGGTCTCAAGCCTCGGATGATAGAACAAGAAAAGAATGCTACTTCCTCTGCATTTATCAGTCTATCTGCCGATAATTATCTGTACTACGATCAACAGTTCGCACTTCAAAACTGAATAATAACTCGGGTTTTACATAATAAACATTGTGAGTACACTGCCACTGAAACTATTCCTTATAAAGGAAACAAGAGTTTGATGAAAACCAAATCTTCCTGCCTGGAATTACTGTGCAGAAAACGTTCACTTGCTGGCTATCCCATAAACATGAGAGTTTATAAGCGGGGCATTGGTCAAGAAAGCTGTGCTAAGGCGAAGATCTGTGAATCCGGCTCGGGATATGTTTTTTCCAGTTTCACGGGTGAGGTGGCACCCGTCAGCCACTGCCTGCTGCAGTGGATCAAGGGCCTTCTGCAGCAACCTAAGAGTTGTTCCTTCTGCAATTTAAACAGCAAATTGAAGCTTATGACCTTATATCCATTGAAAGTTACACATTGGGAATTTTTATGTCAAATGCAAGTGAATGAGAACCTTTTGCAGCAACATGCTCCACAAAGAGGTACAGACCGCCCGGTTTGAGCACCCTCTTCACCTCTATGAAATTAAAAAATGCCAGCAATTGATATGAGAAATTGCATAGTTGAAAACCTAAAGATTGATATCGAGAAAAGCATCTGCTGCAAGTGATTGTGGAAACTGTGTCCTGTCTCTGTTAAAAGCACTATACATAGAAGAAATTATGGAGTGGAAATGGTTGGAGATGGAGTCATTGTGCACTATTGAACTATTCAGTTCAGCAATTCCGTGCCATTCTGTTTCCATTCCACTGTACTGAACGTGACTTGTGCGTAAATTACCTTTCAGTGCCTGATCAACATCTCCTACAGAGCACAAGACAAGAGTTCCAATAACCGCATCAACAGAAGCATCCTGTAATGGTATCGCCTCACTGACCTGAAACGTTGATAGATGGAAAAGCAAGCAAATCCTGTCATCGTCACAATCAGTAATTACCACCGGGAATAAGACTCATAGGATGACTGACTTGGCTTGAGCCGGAAATGTTCGAGGAATAATCATCATGTGTCAACAACTATTGGTGCCATTCGTAATGTATACATACGTACTGCCTGCAAAAATTGGAAGTTCTCAGGCAGTAAACCAGCCGTCTCTGCTGCAGCCCAAGCGTATCTTTCCATTGCCCTGTTTGGGTCCACACCGATGACCCGGAGACTATTGTTCCTGGCATAATACCTGAAATTCGGGCCAGTTCCAACTCCAATCTCCACCACCTCCTTTGCACCTTTCAACTCATCAAAGATCTGCGACTTGTATCCTGCAATCTTGCAAAGTAACCGAAGATTATGTCCGACTGCGAATGACTGTTAACAATAGTGAATCGGGCATACTTTCCTCTACACAAACCTCTCTCTCATATGATTCCATTGTCTTGTCCATAACTTGGGCATAGAATTCCTCGTACCAGTTTGGTCTTGTGGGGTGAAACTTGTTCAACTTTGCCTGGAACCAGATCCTCTCATCATTGAACTAGATTTGATTGCCTTCAAAGCACATTTCGGAGATTAAGCAAGACCGCAAGACAGATGGGTAGAAATTGTTTCGGCCTGAGCTTTTAGTAGAATTCTGATATGACAGGCAAACGAGTTGTTTTTCTAAATCTAACAAGCTCGTGTTTTGAAGATAGTCTTGCCGAATTTGTGATTCATGTCCATCACTCTTGAGATAAAAGCCGACGGCAAACAGCAAGGATGTGTTAGGTTCGAGAGAATGGAAAAGTCATTGAACAGAACTGTATCTTTCGTATAGTGGCTCTGTTCCTTTCGTTTTCCACTCCTCGCACTGAAAACGTAGTAACCTTTCGATTAGTTGGAAGTGGAGTAGCATTTAGACCACAAATATGGACTCATTTTTCCAAAGAAGTATAAGCAGAACCACAGGACTCTGTCCATAGAAAAGGGAGTAGCAGCCATTCAAGTAATACAACAATGAAATTTAATCTTTTGGCGAAATTTCTGTTAATCTGATGAGCAGTATTGCAGCATTGAAACAAGATAAAGGCAGCAGCTTGCTCGTGGAAACAAGAGAGATCTTGTTGGGAATCAACTCCAGGCTTAACCCCAACTTCAAAAAAATATGTATATGGGTACCTTATAATCAGAAGATAAATCAGAAGCAGCATTTGAAGAGCAAGGAGGGAATAGGGCAGCAGCAGAAGCAGCCGCCACTGACTCTACGAAGTTTCTTCTTCCACAGCAGCAGCACAGGCCGCCATTGATGAAAGCTTTCCTAGAGCTTTCTGCTGATTCTGGAGAAGCATCTCGGTGCGCAGAGCAGGAAACAATTCTGGGTTTAAAGGGAAGAATGGCAGACGACAAAGTAGAACATTGGGCAATCATCGTTTCTGTGTTCTGGGTCGTTAACGGCGTTGGTATGTTTCTCCCACAGTCATGGCACTGCCGCCACTCATTTGGGGTGCTTTATTATTACCTTATCCTCATCACTCTTCTTTTCTTTTTCGGGCAGTTCTGTTCTATCATCTGTTATAAATAAAAATTTCCGTTGACCTGAGTTTGCCACAACCTCGCACTTCATCTTGGGACGTCCGTTCATGCCAGTAAAATTGAAAATCCAATCTCATTTCCCGGATCCTTGCTAAAAAGTGGCAAACTTCAGATTAGCACATGGCACTAATATTGTGCACACGAATGGATACTGCATAAGCATCATCTTTGTCATATGTTTCTGTACTTCTGGATTACAGAAAGGTGTGGAATGTGATGATGGCTGAATATCGTCCGACTGAACCGGACATCTTTGTTTCTATTTGGAACTGGACACTGGAAACCAAAAACAAATCATACACTTCAATGGGGTACAATCCTTCATGCTCTTTGACTATTGAAACAATGGTATTAGCAGTGCCGCGCTACTGTGACCTTCAAGCCATTAGCCATGGACAGGAGTGTCATCATCCGGTATTTCACTGGGTGGTTAGGCACCAACTTGAACTCGAAAAACCTGCAGAGAATGGCTAAGGCCATCTTCATTTGGAGATAGGCTGAGTCCTTTCCAAGGCATATCCTCGGCCCAGCCTGCATGCAGATAGATATCCAGAAGGTGGTAATAGTTACTTCTATGGTTAGGACAGACAGTGAATGCGGATTACTACTTGATCCAAAGCCTTGTCTTACAGATTTTACCTGAAATGCAGTGAACTTGAACGGGGAAGCGTTCTGGAAGAAGCCATCCTTGAGCCACCTCTCGGGCTTGAAGGAACTGGCATCAGGTCCCCAGTTGTATTCCATCCGGCCCATGGAGTACGGAACGTAGGTCACCATCCCTCCTGCTTTAACTTTGGTTCCATCCGGCAGGACATCATCATCCAACACACCTTTTGGATCCTAAACACCAAATGATCGAAATATTATCTGATGCTGCAAAGACACCTAATCTTCACATAAGTTTCAATGCTGCAAATATTAATAGGCTGTTTGAAGACTGACTTGAACAAACCTTTGCTGAGTTATAAACAGATTATTTTATTTAAATTGCTTGGGTTGTCCAAATATGATCTTGTAGAAAGTATAATTGACTAAGAAATGAGGAAAGTGCAGCTCGACGATTGGGTCAGTTTGCCAAATCTTCAGACAGAGGCCTTCTCTTTCCCTACAAATACACAACTCAACCTTGGTTCATGTTAACCTGTTTCACATCGACCAGACTTTTCAGTGAGGCGGTATTAGCCCTGTGCAGGTCCAACATTCTTTTGCACTGCTTCTGTGACCTGAGTCGAGCTCCTGGCCATGTTTGAATCCATCTATACACCCACCATAGTAGATAATCTGCTTCCGTCATAATGAACTGGAATGTTTCCTTTCATAGGAAAATGAAGAAAAATGATTTACCTGAGGGACAGCAGGATACAAGCGCAAAGTTTCAGTGATGACAGCGTGCAAGTAATACAGCCGGCCCAGCGAGTCGTAGTTCAGAAGCCTCGCAAACTGAGCCACCCTCCAGCCGAATGATTCTGCATTGTCTGGGTCACAAGGGAGCAGTGCAACCTTCTCTTCCTTTGCCCGGTCTCCCTCAAACGCCCTGAGCTCTGAGAGGAGCTTTCCGGCCACCTCAGGATGGGACATCACCATGTAGACAGCCCACGAGAGGGTCGTTGCAGTCGTGTCTCGCCCGGCAATTACAAAGTTGAGAACAACATCCCTAAGGCCCTTGTCAGTTAATTTGTGCTCCGGCTCATCCTCGTTGCCTAGTTCAATGAATCTCGAGAGGATATCATGCTTTATCTGTTATTTCCAAGAAACATATCAGCAACTTATATTTGGAAAGTGAACTGGTTATCCTAATAATGAAAATTTCTTCAATGTTACGTTATCATTTTTGTGAGACTTGCAGGCCTGAAGGATTTCTGCTTTCCTTTTCCGAATTACAGAGTAGGTGAAGTCATCAATGGTCTTCATGCTCTTTTCCAGAAGAGCCTCCGAGCCAATACTGAGGAACTTCTTCAGCCTCCATAGAGGGTCGATGAATCGCAAGGTCACAATTATGTTTGCTGTGTCAAATGCCTGTGCAAAGTGGTTCTCTGGAAGGTCCGGAGAGAGGGTCCCGATTTGGACCCCAAACCCAACCTTGCATATTGAGTCCAGAGTCATCCTCATGAACAGGTCCTAGGAAGCACATAGCCGAGAAAGCTTCAGTATTTGACATGCGCATTAGATCAATTCCATGAGTTTCAACCTTCATTTGCTCATGACTGTCGAGTCAGTTATGGTGGAAACGAGTAAATGCATGATGGATATATCGGTGTATACGTGTACCTGCATGTCGACTTGTTTGTTCTGAGAGGAAGCGTGAGAAAGAATGGAAGAGAGCTTGAGGCTGTAGTCCCTGAAGACAACAGTGCTGAAATCCCTCAAATTCTTGGATGCAAATTCGAAGCTTGCTGTCTTCCTCTGCTTCCTCCAAGCCTCACCATCCACATTGAATATCCCTTTCCCTAACAGCACTTCCATGTACGAATGGTACACTTTTCCCTTCAAAATTTTAGTCTAATTTTAGCAAGATCCACGTACCAGAATGATAGACATATTCTTTCGAGAATCATTTGCAGAGGTGCAGCAATTGACGGAACAAGTTTTACCTTTGGATAGTTGGCAAAATTGTTCTTGAGGATGTGCTCCACATTGGCAGGATCTGCAATGTAAGTGTAAGTTGTAAATGGCATCGGGACTACGACAGTCCTCGACTTGGAGAGGTACTCGACTAGCCAGTCATGCATCCGCTCAAAGTTGACGAGTTGTTCTATCATCGCTCCGATGAGTGGCCAAGTTTTCGGGCCAACCTTGTTCCTCTGACTCCATCTGTGGACTAAGATCCAGGACAAAATGATGCAACCTACAACGAACCCAAAGTTTTCAACTCCCATTGATTCTAGGGCAGTTTCAAGAGCTTATTAGATGATGGACACGGAGCGGAAGCGGTTTTATGAAGAAGGGAAGGATGACGAGACGGAGAATTAGCTGTGCTTGCTTCAGAATGATCTTTGTATGGTGAACCGAAATTAGGTTGGAGGGAGATTCCGCCTCTTTTGGACTCCTGACCTAACTTATCCCATCAATGCAACTGATATGACCCTGTCCATAATGGAGCTGTAACGATATGTTCGTTTTTTGTGTGCTCGGAGAAAAGGTTGTGGACGTCAATTAGTATTAGGAGTTCTCCAATTGCAGAAGGGATTTATTTATCTTCATATTTGACTATTGATTCGAATATTGGTTCCATTTTTTATTGCAGATTTTCTTTGACCATCACCTTCAGTAACATTTCCTGTCATCCATCAAATGATTCTGCTCTGTCATTTTTTCAAGTCATCAATTAGATCAATGTTGAATCCTTCGACCAAAACATCAGATACCTGGTACTAGAACATGTTCGGTGGATTCGGTTATGACAATTTTTGGATGTGAAGCTATACCAAAAAGGAATTCAGTAACAATCTGATGAAAGGTTATACTGTTATATTCATCGAGGAAAAAGGTATGCATCAAATATGTAGAGATAGAACTGAAATTGCAATCCAAATCTTATGAGCGGAAGATTGTTATTCTTAAAATGCGAAGGAATCATCATCAACGGAGATATGAGTCGAAGGAAGACACACCCGAGTTGAGGCAGTCAAGAACTTGAATGGAGAAAAGGCAACTGAAATCTGCTATCAGCTAATAGCTCTACTTATGCTAAACTTGTTAGAGCTCCATTAGGATCCTTAAAGCTTGCTTTTTCATTACTTTACCATAGACCCCTCTCCCCAATTTGAACACTCTCTCCATCTCCACCAGTCCACCACCAGCCCTCTTCACTTGCTCCATCGCCACCTTCACCACCCTCTCATCTCCGCCAGCTGCCTCAATGACACTGTCCACCACCATATCTGCTGCTGGGACCCGGCGGCCCCACCTCCTCATAATCTTATCCGAATTGTACATCCCTGAATATGCCCCCCAAAGGGATGCCCTCAAGTAGCCCTTCTCTTTCCCCCTCACACCCCACCTCCTCATGCCCTCCTCTAGTCTATAAACTAAAGATCCCAAATCCATCCCAACCTCAAGACCCATCTTGAGCTCTCTCAACTCTTGCTTCGAGCTTATCTCCTCCTCGAATTTGCACCTCTTGCAAGAACACCGGAACCCCCAATTCCCCGACATCTTCTGTCTAATCTCTACTGGCGCAAGGACATTGAAGTAAGGGAAGGTGATCTCCTCGCCTGCTTTTATGTCCCTAGAAGCGTGGACGATAAGGTAGTTCCCAACATGGAGTCTCCTCGCGTTGGGGCAGCAGGAGTGGTTGATGAAGGAAGGAAGCACCCAGATCCCTACTCCGTAGTAGTCCCGATTCCTCCCCAGTACTTTTGCCGAGATAGCATCCTCCACGAACGAGTTCACATCCAAGATGCTTAGAATTCGATCCATCTCGAGTATCTTCCAATGATTCAAACACCTGGGTTCTTCTTCCTTATCTGGTCTGAACATGGTTATGTCCGGGACCTCGAGCCCACTCTCATCCTCTTCTCCGGACGATAGCATCCCCATCAGGCGGCTCGTTCTCTCACACTTAGAGGCAGAATCAGCAACCCGGTTCACAAAATTCTTCCACATGACCAATTGCTTTGTTTCCCCCGGTTCTTCTTCTAGCAGAATCCCTCTCTCTACCGCAATCGCTTTGGTCACTAACAACAAAGTGCCCGTGTCAATATTTTTTGTTGTGAATAACCCGCGCCCACTGAGACCAGATTTCTTGATCTCAACTGCCCCGACGAACTCCGCCAGCTCCGGCAACTCTCCCCGGAAACCGCCAAGTACCCAGTCACTGAGGTCGAAGTTTCCTGTCCTTGATTGGAGTTCGAGCTTCCTACACCTCTCTAGGAGCCTGCAGAGGTCTTCCGAATGTGCAGTTGCCTGAGGATCAAGCGAGGCCAATCTGAAGCACTCAAGGGCGGAAGCGTACCTGTTCAGTGCCACCAGGATCCTGCCCTTGCAGAGCAGGGCCTTCAAGTGGGAGTTCTCGACCTGGAGTGCCTTATCGCAGTCTCGCAATGCCTCATTGAGGTCCCACATATGATACCGGGCCTCAGCGCGATTTGAGAGGGCAAGGCAGAGGGATCTCTGGAGCTTGGAAATGGATTCCAGGTCCGACCCTGGGAGCTGGAGGGCGCTCGAGATCTGGTCTTGGCACAGGGAGACGATCTGGGAGTAGACTTGCAAGGATTGGGCCCACTGTTCCCTGAGGAAGAGCTCTGTGGCCTTGGATCTGAGCTCCTGCATTGTGAGCTCCACCTGCTCTGGATCGGCCATGGCGGCGGTGGGGGCCAGCTGCGGTGGAGACTGTCCCTCTCGTGCCATTTTAGGGTTGCGAGAGGAGAAGTGTTGTCATTCGTTGTCGCTCTGCGCTGTGTTTTGCTTTTGATTTAAAAATTTTGTAACGGCCACATTTTGTTCCACATTTTGTAACGGTAACGTGTCATTGGCGGAGATTTTGCAACGGCTCCCAACACCAACGTTGGGATTCCAATTTTTTTTATATTTCAAAAACTCTGCGTATTCCACAGACTTGAGGGTGCATTTTACTGGAAGCACAAACTTTGGGGCGCGAAGTGGTTACCGAGAAAAAATTGGGCTCAGAAGAAAATTTCCCCAAACTTTTTCCATTCACCTATTCCGCTATCCCCATTAATAATGTCCCGACCCGACCCGACCGATAGAGCCGACTCGCGCCTTTCATCGTTTCCTCCATGGAACCCAATCAATCGCCGGACCCGGGTCTCGTCCCTACGGCGGCCATGGCCGAGACAGGGACCTTTCCCATGGACCTGAACAAGACGAGGCTCCAGCTCTATGGCAAGTCCCACACTGCCTCTCGACAAACCACCACGTCCGCGTCGCCGCCAGAGGCCTTTTTCCTGTCACCATCAAGCACCTGTTCCATGCGCCCATCCGAATCGTCGGGTACGAGACTCGGCGGAATTCCGCGGGGGGAGGTGGTGGCGGGACCCTTTCAATGTCCACCAGGGCTGTCACGTGCGGCGTCTCCGGCATCATTGCTCAGGTAAACAGTAGCTAATGCTTCCTGAAGAGCGCATAGTATTTTTGCTTCTCAGGTTATATATGATGTTCGATTAGAAAGTGATGTAATAGAATATTGATGGAAGCAATCTATAGATGTATTGATTCTCCTTTAGTAATTATCATAGAATTAGGTTGTTTATTTCAGTGATTTCTCTTGCTGTAGGCGCTCTGACCGAGGGTGTCTGCGAGGACTGAACAGTGATGTCACCTCAAGGAGGCCAGCGTTGAATCTTCTGGGTTTCTTAACGGATAAATATAATCAGAGATGTGCAATTTCTTGTCCCTTTGATCTTTCGGTTTCACATCCACATGGTTGTGGCATTGGATTATCTCTGAAACTCCTTGTAACACCACAAACCTGTCCCTTGAGAGTGTTGAAGGTGCTGCAAAAGATGTCGTGCCTTTCGTGTTCTTTAGGTCCTCATTCCATGACCATCCTAAGTCTCATGGAAACTACCATGGTGTGATGGCTTCTTGCACAATCAATTACGGACACTCTGCTGGAGAGCCATCTTCTTTTAGTTGTCACTGGTAGCTGTGAACAAGAGGTAAGTAATCGTTTCCAAAAGCTAGGACGCTGACACAATTTCCTCTCTCACGGAGCAAAGAAAGCAAGCCCACACCTTTTGAACAAGGTGATTGTTTGTTGCCTCCACATCGTATTTGACGTTGAAATGAGGTTCAGAACTAGATATGTTCTTAAAACATCAAGCTTCTTGTAATTGTTTACTTGACTAGCACAATGGTGGTAGCATATTAGAGTACGAGCTGTTGAGACAATCTGGTTTCTGTACTCCTCGACCATCCCATTGACCCCTCTTACCCGCTAGTGTCTGAAGGATGGCTTAGAATACACTGTGAACACATTAAGTTCCTGGACAAATTTCACTTGCTTACATTGAACCAGTGGCTATATATTTACCTCAACAAATACGTTGCATGTGGAGCTTTGACCTAGACCGGTTCTCTTCCTAAGCATCAAAGTAGTCTTGTTTTTTCTGTTTTTCCTTCTTTTGTGATAGTCAAGTAATTTGATTAATTAACTATGAGCATATGCACTATTGTCACTATCCATAATAAAAAACCAAAGAACTCCAGCAGAAGCTCTTCACATGCAATCCTCACAAATACTCTCAGATATCTGATTTACTATATCAATCACCCTCTGCTTCTCTCACTTAACCTGTTACAAGAAAGCAACTGTTATAAGAATTTTTGCATATACCATTGCAACTGCTTCATAAACTTTGATTTCTTTAATTGTGCAAAAACTAATAGTTCTCTACCTGCTCACTTTTCGTTCTGCAGGTACTGGCAGCCGTGTGAAGGTGAGAATGTGGCTATTTATCGAGCCAAGGCCTTGACTCGTTGGGCATTTGTGATGCATGCAGTAAGAGGATGCAAGATTTTCAAGGTATGGTGGAATATGTCTAGTAACATTCAACAAATTTTGATAATTGGGAGGCATTACCAGTATCTTTGTTTGCACCTGGACAATCAGTACGGTTATGGCAAGGATGATGTTATCTGTAGACATAAGTTTAGAGTAAGGATTTTGTTTTTTAGATTCCTGAAACTCCTTAAATTTGCTTTGTTCTTTCCAATTTCTATACAAATTCCATGTTTCCTTCTTACGAATGTTCTGCATCGTGCCACTCTAAATAGATGAAAAGATTGACAGAAGTTCCTACAAAGGCCAAAACCTAGCCTGGAGGAACGGAGAATTGGTGGAATGAGAATTGCCACAGGCAAAATGTATGTTCATTTGGCACTTTCGTTCCAACATTTCTAAGTATATTGTTGGAAGGTGGGACTAGAGACTCATTTAGGAAGCCGTAATGTAGCTGGGCGCTGTAACCATCCTATTCGACTAAGATATGAAATCCCTTCACTCTGCAATGATCCATGCCGCTCAGGGCAAGCATTGACAGCCAAGTGTAGTTGTTATATCAGAGTTGGACTTAGGTAACATAGACCAAAGTTAATAAAAATATAGGTAGTTGGCCGTCAAAAAAATAATAGGCAGTCTCTTAAGTTTATCAGATTCAAAAGTTTGGCCAGGCATGTTCAGTATCAGGATCCGGTGTGGATCAACTAGAGTTGCTGCTCAATACACTGAACTCAAATTACTCGGCCGGTCAAATAATAGATGGATCAACATATATCTATATATGAAACTGCCCTAATAACACATAGCACATGCTGTAAATGTGAGAATCCCTCTAAGAATGTTGGGGAGAGTTTCTAGTCTGTGTGTATAAGAAACATTGGTGATGCTTCTGTAATCAAAGGCTATGTTTGGAAAAGTATACTGGAACCTTAATATATTATGATGGTAAAAGTTGGGACTGCCTATCGTGTGAGTACCCCGTTGTGTCAGCCTCGACTGGAAGATGGCCTGCTTGGAAAGTGCAGTACATAAAACCAATAGCCAGTCCTTCCATTACTAAAATTAATGAAGCCGTAGGTCATGCTGTGTCGCTTCTCTGCAAAATCATTAGCGCTGTATATGAAAGAACAGTTAGACCCTCTTGAATCCCTTTACCTTTTTTAGTGCACATCACTTGGTATTAGGAAGTCCGGTGGTCTCAATTAATCTAGGTTTTTGCCGGACAGCCCCCTCTTCCAACCATGAGATTTCTTTATTCACAAGACTCGAATCCATATCTATATTCATAGGCAAGAATTATACTATAAGAACTAGGAGTTTATTATGATCAAGCTTTATACAGTGTTACAGAGAATGAATAAACCATGAAAATGTAATGATCATTCTGGGAAAAAATGTAGATGGAGCTATTTGATGTAACTCTCAACAGATCTGGCTGCCCTAGATTGTTTGCATTATGCAGGGCATAAGCTTCAACCTCATTCATATTTTTCCCTTAGATGTTAAAGTCTGAAAGCTGTGAATAAATGTACCTATTTACATCTGTTTTTTTTTCTTTACAGGGAAATACCCGACCATCTCCGGAAACTTCTCGTCTCGCTTCCTTCAGAAGTCGCCATCCCAATCCCGGTCCTTCCTCCTGGGCCAACCCCAACATAGTACAATCTCCATCTCTCCTCCTGACCCTCCATCAGGACCAGGCACGGTGACCTGACTCCCCAGTTGTCCCAACCGTCAGTGCCAGAAGCCGCCAGTGCCGGCCCTTCCTGGAGCCTTCTCCAGCTCATCAGCCCATCCTCCGATGTTGCGATCCCGATACTCGTCCTCCCATCAGCTGCAACTGCCTCGTATGCCATCAGGTACGTCCCATCTTTCCCATTCCTCACCACACACACACTCTTGGCTCCCAGTTCATCGAAGGTGCCGCTCTGTCCCCCTCCTAGTGTTATCTTTCCGCACTTGACCCACCTGATCCCGTCCCTTGACCTTGCTAATCCCACTGCATATTTCCCCTTCTCTCGATCGAATGAGTGATAGTACATTCTCAGATCATCACCACTGTGCACTACTACCTGTGGGCTTGCGATGAAGAGAGAATCCCACTCATTTCCAGAACCTACATCGAGCAAGGCACCGCTATGGTGATCGCCTTCGATCCTAGCCCAGTGCCGCCCGTCCTGGCTGCATGCCAGACCCGGGAGGGACCTGAGGATCTTCCGCTTTTCCCCACTAAGAGATCTCTCTGGATTGCTCAACGGAATGCTCGTGAGCTCCACCGATGAGGTCACCTCTTCAGAACTGTAACCGGTGTAATAGAGCCAATAAACAGAACTGTACATTGGGCTCGACATTACCACTAGCTCAGAAGGCCTTATACTCTCGGTGTCAAAAGCCCACCAGTTGTCTAGGCATTCCATCACCATCCCCGCATCCCCACATGACCGTATAATCCGTCCTTCTCCCCTAGTCCAGTGAATCCCATTGCTTGAAGCCGCAAGCCCGATTGAGTCCCGATCCCTACCATCTTCCCTAACGGATCTTCCATGGTACCACATATACCACCTTTCTTCATTGTCCCCAATGTACCTCTTAACGACCGGTGACCCTATCTCAGCACAGTCCCAGGAGTCCATGGGACCCAGATTGAGCACCAAGCCTCTCGAGCTGGTCGACACAACTGCCTTGTGGGGAGGGGGCCCTGCCAATTCCCGGGTCTTCGAGTCAGGGTCAACTTCGACGGCAGGGTTCTTGTTCCTCGGACTGTTACTGTCAACATCCGTCCTCATGGAACAACGAGCAAACAGGACATGGTGGTTGGTTCCTCTACAACTACTGACACGTAGATCTAGGGAACGAACCGCATGGAGAGATCTGCGTCCTGGGCACGTCGATGCTGCTGGCATTATAAT
Source organism: Lagerstroemia speciosa (assembly GCA_037672795.1). Classification (NCBI taxonomy): domain Eukaryota; kingdom Viridiplantae; phylum Streptophyta; class Magnoliopsida; order Myrtales; family Lythraceae; genus Lagerstroemia; species Lagerstroemia speciosa. Next base: position 1,484,272 of record CM075300.1, on the reverse strand, counting down.
CTCCGGTCTCGTTGGAGCCCAGGCCTGTTGGTAGCTCGAAGCTAGGACGTGAAAAGTTGCTGATTCCATAATGGGGAAGGGCTTATGGACTTGGAAGAGGGAGAGATATGGAAACGACTGCCAATGAGATCGTCGTTCTTTTAGCTCCTTTTTGTGGAGCAGAGAGGGAACAAAGGTTTCTTCCCTTCGGCGGGCTCGCTACTGGTCCCGTACTTCGGTTCCATTTTTCTCGTATTTATAAGCAAAGATGGCTTTCCAGTATTATTAGGCTCTCTTTACAGCTACGGAGGGATCCCACCCTTGTAATCTGAAAGTCCAACAAGCCGCCATAGCTTTGGAAATTTGTTCCTACGTTTGCTTGCTAGCTAGCTGCCTCTGCAAATACCCGACTGCCTCATACGATCACGTGTGTCATGGTTCGAGAAAATATCTCACAAGAGTGGTCCAGTGGACGGGGTCAGATCCAAAACATATACATATGGTCATGCACGTACCCTTTCTAGAGGATCAAGCAAAAGTTATCTCGATCGAAATAAAAAAAATGTTAATCAAAATGATTTTAGATCTAAATAAGCCAAGGTTTCTTTCCCATGAGGATGATACTATCTTTTCAGATACTCGAATGTCCCGTAAGTTAATGAATTTTGGTAAGTCAATATGTGGATACTTGTATGAATGGTCTCACAAAGGGTTATACATGCATGAGGGAAATTGAACCAACAATCTCTTGAGCTACTCACAATGTGCATGCACATTCTATCCACTTCAAATAATCCTTGGGATTGAGCGTTTAGTTATTTTATGTTTATGGCATTAGGCTAATGATGTTATGGTCTTTCTCTACATAACTTGTTTAATGCTTTGGTGGTAATTTCTATTTGCATGCATTTTGATATCTACTATTCTTTGGGTTGACCAACTTTCCAGTGGAACGCTTCTCTACTTGTCAACCGAGCTGCCCGGACATCGCCACGGCCTGTCGAGGATGGGAAATTCGTACTCTTTACATGTGCTGTCGAATTCTATTTCCTCTTCCTATATTTTTGTCCCGGTGCTTCCCCGATTATTAATCTCGAAAGAGCAAAAGAACTGCAATAGATCGTGCATTCAGTTACGAGACAGCGAGACCATCGATGAAGGGATGATATATTTAGTGAGATTTCTTGTGAAAAAATGCTGCCGGGACTTGATCCATGTCCTCCCCGAAAATGAGACGTAGCATCTCTTCTCCTCTCGTCCAATTACGCTTCAATATCGATCTCGTGTCTTGAATTATGTTATTCGGTTCAACTCCGTGGCACCAGTTTGGTTGAATTGGAGTTGAGGGTGGTCAAATTCTAAGGGAACGACCTACCCTTCGTATACAGTGATTCTTTCGTCGATTTGGGAGGGAACTTGGGAAGAATCGTCAGTAGAGGCCTGACTTACCGATGTTGAAAACCTCGTGGTCTTAAAAAGAGATGGGCTTTTGCACATGGTGGTGCCCCTTCATGCTTGGAAAGAGCATTGGGTCCTATTCGACGTATTCGTCTACGGCTGCAAAATCATCGAAGCTCGACCCGGGTGCACTGGTAGTCCGATGGGAAGCCAGCATATATAGGTGCCGATAGGAGTCCGAGAATGGGGCTGATTACTGATAACGAAGGCGGATGACTACTAAGGCTTCTAGAAGTATAGCATTTGGATCCTTTTCGAGAATATTAAGAATCTTTGGCCCCCTCGCTTTTGTTGTATGTGTGTGCGCGAAGGGAGGTTGATATTATATCGCCAGTATAAAGCTTGAAAGTTAGACAGCTCGTGGACCGGCCTTTAGTCTGCTGTTCGAATGGAGAAGGTCTTGTACGTTAGTTACCAGTCAAAATTCAATTATTTCTCCTCAGGATGCTATTAAGTAAATCTTAAGATTAGTTAAACTGTATTGGTCGGTGTCATCGTGTAAGCGTTGTCACGTGTGCGATCGTTACACAGAAGACTTGCACGTTAAGACAGGCCATATAACGATCTTTTCGGATTTAATTCGGATTTTATTACACCAAGAACTCATCATTAAATATTCTCTTTTTTTTGTCCTTCTATTTGTTCTAGATCCCGAGTCTCTTTTGTACGCGCGCGTGTGTATGTATATAACTCATGCCATATACGTAGTATGTAAATTAAACACGTTTTCCGTACCATCCGCATGCATAAATTAAGCTTGTCATAAGCTATGTTGGGACAGATCAAAAAATTTGTTTGACGAACGAAATTTCATGAAGGGTGATATGATAAATTCAGCGGTTAAAATAGAATAATTCAATAAAAATTGGATAAAATTAAGTGAAATATATATAGTATGTCATGATTTTTTTTTTTCAGTTTAAGGAGGTGATTACTCATGCCCCCAAAATCTATCCTTGTCATCAGCTATTCGACAATTTATAAAAATAATTTACGTGCACAGAATTAAAAGGTCCAAAGTTCTATTCTTATTAGTTAAAGTTCTCGTACCTTTTATTTCTTATATTTCTTTATAAAGTTACAAGTCTACTTTACCATTTTTTTTAAAAAAAATATCTTTTATCAGCTGATGTATTGATTAATAATTATCTATTAATTAATTTTGAGGTCAGCCAGTGGAAATAATTAAATATAACTTTATGGTTCAATTGTGGCTGGCCCATTAACTCATTAAGTAATTGTTGATATACATACATATGTATGTATTGCTTTTGGCACAGTGTTTCCAATCTTCCGCCGGTGTACATCGAGAAAGTTCACGTTTGACCTTCACGTGCCTACTTGATAACCAACCCGTAATGCCAGCTAAGCACGATACTATTAAAAAAATTGGCTAATCAACATCGGTTAATTGAGATAGTTAGACATATCTTCTTCGAGCCTTCCTAATGAAAAAGTTCATGTCGAGAAGGTTTTATTTACTTAATGGACTGATCCAACAAAAGGAAATGAGTCAACATAACTAAATCCACTAGGGCTGAGGTAGTTTGACGCTCGAGCTCCCTCTTAAAATAAGGTTTCGTGACTGCAAGTTTATCGTAAATGTGCCATACGAGTTTCTTAGTGGAACAAGCTTGCTAGTATGTGTACGTGTGAATTTATCTTATAAGAGAAATTGAGTCCAGCGATAAAAATTGAATTTAATACATACGTGTTGATCTCAATTCTTAGAAAAGTTACTGTGCGGTAAAACCTCAGAAGCAATGAGTAATCTCCTAACCTTATTTTTTTAAAAAAAAAAATCTCTCATCTTTCGGTCAACACCTGTTTTTCAAAGGAAGTGTTCCATTCCAAATATGGTAAATATGCATTGTTAAATCAAAGTCAACCCGAGACTGGGAGAAGTTTAGGTCTGTATGTCTTTTAATTGATTTGTTTTTACTTTTAACTTTCTGAGGAGTTGCCAGCTGTTACGAGTTGCCCATAAATATATTCTCTGTCGGTCTCGGGGACCAATCATAATCTCTTCCTCTTTTTTTTTTGTTTTGTTTTGTATATACACACTAGACATAGATCCGTGTTATACACAAAAATAAAATAAAAATAAATAAATATGAAATTTTGTGATGAGACTGTATAATTAGATAATTTATTTGTAACTTATCACAATTTAATTCATTTAAAATTGGTTCGGATACAGTGATAAGCAGAGCGTTATCAGTTTTTATCAGTATACTATATTAATTTTATCTTTTTAAATTTTACACTTACATGATAGATTTTTACTGTTAAAATTATAGATAATAACTGATATGGAGTGAAATGATAAAATTTGAGCAGTTAACCAAAGATTTTCATCATTAAGATCGTAGATATGAAAAGAAAAATAATTATAATTATTAATTTACCTGAATATGAAAATCATACTCATATTATAAATTTTAATGTGTAAATTAGATTAAGGGTAAATATGAAAAATAAAAAAAAAACCAAACTTTTCAAACATTTACATATAATAGCATAGATATAAGTTGTCATTTAAAAACTATATAAATTCTATCTAATTTAGGTTTCAGTTGATAAAATTCTCTAAATATAATTTTTTTTTTATATTTATAAGATTCGAACCCAAAATTTTACCTAAGGAAAAGGTATATTTTATCGATTTATGCATCGATAATCTCTTCCATAGTTTTGAATCAATGAAGCCGGAACACAGTTTCTGACAGTTACCTGCTTGCACTATCAACCAACCAAACTAATATAAATATAAAATAGATAGTCCTTATGGATCGACTGACGGTTCGGGATGAACTGTCGAAAGCTATCACTTTCTCAATTTCCTTTTATCCGCACACCGCTTAATATTTGAAATTACAGTAAATACCGATTAATTTATATTAGAGCATGATTGTCCCACTATGAGTGAAATAAAAATAAAAATAATTGTCTACTGTTAGTGTATGTCTTGGAATTTGTATCTGATATGATGTGATGATATGCAGTGACGCACGGAAATGCATACCATCTCAAATTGAAATGTAGTTAATAGGCCTTCCTGTCCAACCGTATTCTGGTACAGTGACATAGTTACCGATCCGAGTTAAGAATATTAAAACTCAATTATCACTGGTAAAATTTCTCATACCATAATTGAATACTGACAGAGCTATCACATCTCAGAGAGATATACCGACCTGTCATGGAATATTCAGACTTTACATATCAAACAACTAGTAGAAGCATTAGTGCCCTCAGCGTAATAACACGACTAAACTGCTCGAGTGCGGGCCAGTCGGATAGCTTGAACATGGTAGTTCTTGAAATGCAATAGCACGAGGCTCAGCTCGGGAGTACAATTCCGAGAGCCCAGAGTCCAGACCATGTTTCATATTTCTCTTTGCTGGGGAGGAAGCCCAAACCATTTCCATCGGAGTATCGTATGGTGTACTTGGCGAATGCAGAAGAATCAATCATATGAAGAAAATGAGAATGGCACCGGGATCACGAACCCGGGGATCCGGCTGCTCTAAAACAATGTCTATGGTACTTGGTGTTTGGATCGGAAAATCCAGGATTCTTATGATAGCCATCGTCTGAATCTAATGTCTTCGGATTAGCTACTGCTGATTCAACTACTGATGCCATCGCTGCTGCTGGCTGCCACAACCATTGTGGTCGAAGAGCAGTAATGGCGATCTGGACCCTTTATCCAGACCGAACAAATTGGAGACAAATAAGCCATTCAGTGAAACAGGACAGAGAAAGCCACACCCTGAACAGACCAAGAAGAGCATTCTCTTGCAGGAATAGGGTTGATGGCACGGAGAAGTCCAAACCAACATGTTAAGCTGAATCACAGAAGAGAAATCGAGCAAACCGAGATACTTGTACATGAAGTTAAGCTCTAATATCATGTACGTTTTTATTAGACAAACTGCTGCAGCAATTCTAGAAACATTCTCAATCTACAAGCTGCTGGATTTCTCAACCTCAGACGGAAACGTGGTACTTGCCATGGAAGCATATGCGGTCTTGTTTCATGAGCCATACCACATGATTGAGACGAATCCCACGTCCTGGGATACAACACAATGAGTTGCTGTGACTGAGAATGACAACAATGAAACACTCTCCTGCAGTGCAAATGATAAATATTTCTCACCCATCCTATTGACTCTCATTTATGCCCAGAAAGAATCAAGAACAGCAAGCCAATTTTCTGAATTGAAGCACAAACAGCAGTCACCTCTGCCGGGTTTATTATCCCCAGCCAGCAGAAGAGCAAATTTCCAGAAACCAACTCCCTGAAGCTGGCAGTCATTGTTCCTGGCCTAAGAAACAGATGAGCAAAAAACCTACGACCATCGTCCCGGAATATTTCTGCTTCCTCCAGTGAAACCGAGGATGAATCTATGCCATTTTGGAAAGCCATCTTTTTTTCCCATCAAGATTGACACTACATATGAAAACCAGTCCATTTTCTGAAATTCTCAACATCACTCCCTTCAGAAACTGCCATTCCAATCCCATTCTTCCCTCCATTCCCAACACCTCTGTAATACAATCTCCATTCATTCTCCTCCCCATCCAACTGAACCAGATATGGAGAGCCAACCCCTATGCTGTCCCATGACTCCTTATCCTCCGATGGCCTAAAAATGGGCTCCTCTCTCGGCCTCCTCCATTCCTTCAAGCCATCATTGGAGACTGCAACCCCGATGCTTCTTTCTCCGTTCGAGTCCACTCCTTCATAGACCATCAAGTACTTCCCGTCCTTCCGGCTCCTTACAACATGAGCATTCACTGCCCCACACTCATCAAAGCATGCTCTCCTCCCTCCCAAGACCTTCCCAAGCTTCACCCACTTGATCCCATCACGCGATCTCGCAATCCCGATGCAGAATTCCCCCGTTTCCCTGTCGAAGGAGTGGTAATACATCCTCAGATCTCCACTGCTATGGAACACGAACCTGGGCCCAGAAACAAACAGAGAGTCCCACTCATTCTCAGCCCCGACATCGAACAGGGCACCGTTGTGGTGGTCCCCTTCAATCCTTGCCCAGTGCCTCCCGTCCTGACTGATCGCCAGCCCCGGAAGGGACTGGAAAATGCTCCCTTTGTCGGGGCTCATGCCATTGCCTGGAGTCCTCTCCGGGTTCTCTAAATCAAAACCTGACGAATTCTCTGAATAGTTAACCTTCTCAGAGCTGTAGCCGGTATAGTAAAGCCAGTAAACAGCACTGGAGGCCCTGACTTTGCTGCTAGACATGACCACTACATCACAGGGCCTAATGCCAGCAGTGTCGAAAGCCCACCAGTCTTCGCTGCACTGCATCACTAGGCCTGCGTGGTCGGGGGATCGGATAGCCCGCTCCCAGTGGGCCCCGTTGCCAGAGACGGCGAGCCCGATCGAGCCACAGCCGCCAAGGTGCTCGCTGGACGACCTCCCGTGGTACCACATGTACCATCGCTCCTCCTCATCGCTCAGGAACCGCTTCACCACGGGGCTTCCGATTTCGGCCGAGTCCCAAGAACCTTCTGGTCCCAAATCAAGAACCAACCCTCTAGAGTGGGAAAGTGACTGAGAGCAGGAGGAAGAAGATGATGATAATGATGATGGAGAAGAGACAGGTGTTTCCGTCTGATGAGGGCTGGGATTTCGTACGGGAATTGGGGTCATTAGCATGTGGGTTCTGGTCCTGTTCACTGTTGATGTTTGTGTTTGGCTTTGTGGAGCAGTGAGTGGTGATGGACGAAAGGGTGGTTCTTGGGCTAGGTCTGAAGGTGATAAAAGTGGCAACTTTGAGGCTGGTTTGCTTCAGTGGAGGAAGAATTGAGGAAGATGGATGAGCCAACCTGTGTGGAGGCAAAGTCGAGAAGAAGTTAATCCTGTTCACTGCAGTGTAAGATGCTGCTGCTTCCATGTCTGCAGTGCCAACCGAGAGGCTGAGTGGATTGGCAGAAGCTTGTGATGCAAAGAACTTATAAAAGGCTGCGTCCAAGTTTATTTGTCTGTACTTTGGGACTGTAAAGCATTTGTAGCCTCAAACTCGTAACTCTTTTCTTTTCCATTTTCCTGTCCACTCCTGTTTCTGAAGTTGAACCTCAAATTCTTGGACCTGAGGTGCTCAACAGTGGATAAAAGGGGGATGATGATTTTGTCTGTACCGTGGGAAATGAGCCCATTCCACAGCCTGATTTACCTTTTAAACCCAGTTAGGTGGTTCAATGACAGCGATCGAGAGAGACTCGTCCAGTCTCTGTATTATTCATGCTTACGAGGTCATTCATTCAAACACATAAGTGGTCATATAGTTGGTGAAATCAGTGACAGTAAAATGGTGCTGATCATGGTTAAAAGACCGTGGAGTTTTCAATCAGATAACATGGACTCCGCTAAGAAAGTAGGATACCTTAATTGGAGGAGAAGAAACGGAGAGCTTCATGATTCTCGCTGTCAGGTCCATAGGGGTGCAAAAGCCAAGAGAAAGAGCTTCCATCTGGTGAGCTTTATCCTGTTCTCCATTTGACATCAATGTATCTTTAACTAGATTAAGTGCTTAGCTGTCCCTTTTTCAAATTAGATGATATCCATAGAATCAAAAATTAATTCAAGTCCAAGCTAGATTCATTCATTGAAGTATGAAGTTCAACTAATTATAAATTATCTCAATTTACAAGATTTGAATGTGAAATATTATTTATAAGAAAAAGATATCAAACTCTCTTAACAAAATCAAAATTGTAGTAATTTGTTCTTTTCTCATGCTTCTATTCCCTTCTAAAATAGGCAAAGGAAGATGTGCCCCCGTTGATCTCACTTTTTGTGCACAAAAATGTTGAAACATTAGCTGAATATTATCTTGTTGAAAACATAAAGGGAATACACAGCGTGCCCCTGAAGGAAGGTAGCTTGTCTAGCCTTTCTCACTTTTGTCTTGTTTCCCGTTTGATGCTCAGTAGATATCAATTCCACTATGGTTGGCTCACTTCTGCAGAGAAAAGTTTGAAGAGATTTCATGCCCTCTGTTGTCTGTTCCATCCACTGACATTACATCCTCGCAAGTTTCTCTTTGAAGCAAGCACCTGTTATGTCCGCTGAGCCAAAAGAAAGATCACATAGGAAGAAAAACTGGGAGCAAAAATTTTCTGAGCCGTGTACTGATAATCCCAACAATCAACATAAGCATGGCAAACAATCACCTTTGCTGGCTTCATAATTTGATTTTCTTAATCGAAGCATTCAGCTCCTATAGATAATGATCTCTAGATGACGGCAGCAGAGTAGTGTTCGATCCATCAGTGTTGTCATAACTCAAGAACAACTTAGATACTCAAAACAAGTCAAAGATGAAATACCAAACTATGGCACTCAAAACACAGAAAATGTGGAAATATTGGGCAGTTCACTGCAGATTTGTAGTCTGTGAGGGCAGTGAGCTACAAAACTTTGTAATAGAAATTTATTATAACGAGCACCCCATTGCAACCGAAGAAGAGGATTTAGGGCTCAGCTCCTCGCATCCTCTCCTGTCTCTCTAATGCTTGCTCCTCTTTCAGCTTCTGGACAATTTTACGGATCTCAGGATTGAAGAAACGATCACGGACATACTTCCTCTCCTCGGCCTGTATCTCTTTTATGGCACTTGGGTAAGGATTAGGTGGTGGCTTCTTTCCTTGCAGCTTGGCGATTTGTTTCAACCGAGAGTACGCCTTCTTCCTACCCTTCTTCTCGAGGCGATATTCCATCTAGCCAAATGGAAATGCAAGCAGTTACAACCAATAAATCACACAAGAAGCAAATGATAATGGAAGAGCTTCCTCTTTTTTCCCCTTTCACCCTCAAATTTGGGGTGGACTTGAGATCTATGAATTGACAGCTTACATCAGCAACAGCCATAGCTTCCTCTTCATTTACTCCTTGCTCTTTAAGTTCAAGAACCCGTTGACCAAAAACACGAGCTGGAGGGGGATTAAAGCCAACAAACCTGTTCCACAACAAGATAAAAGATAAGACAGTGTTTAATCTGATGATGCAGACTTTCAGCACCATATAAAACTGCTACACACAGGAAAATCGTCAATAAAATTCTAAAAATTATCAAAATAAGTTAAATGAAGAAACTGTTAAGATATTGATTTTGTGAAAAGTTTACTAACACATGCGTGCATGTTCAGAAGATGCAAATGCAGGATGAGAAATGAAACTAACATCCTCAGCCCCAGGCTCCAACTTGATCAATAACTGCATGTTTCAGTATTCAGATGATAATTCATCAGTTTGTTTTCTTACTAGAGACAATCATAAATTAACAATCAAGGCTTTCCTTGCTTGAAATAGCGAATAAGCTAACCCCCAAGGGTAACTCAAGTTTTCGTGAGAAAATCCATAAGTTTGGAGGTTTGATTTCCCCTGAGCATGTAAATCCTAATGAGACCACAGACTCATGTGCTTGTACACGAACTTACCTAAATTCATGGGCCCGGGGAGGATAAACTCCTTGTTATTAAAAAGAATAGCTTTGTCCAACTAACCAGGACTCAATATACCTCACCGATATCTTGTCAATTAAATAATTCTGCATTGCTGCATGTCACATATGCTGGATTCATCAAAGAAAAACTGACATGATATGTCCATCTGATCCAACACGCAAAACAACACCTCTGCCACCCAGATGCCCAAACCCATCACTTATTTCACCAGTTTAGGGATTAAAATTCTTAACATAATGATAATTTTCAAATCATAAGAGACTAGACTCTTGGTGAAAAGCAAAACAAGAACAAGCAGACAAGAGACACATAGAGGGAAGAAATCTAAGAGGATATATGCAATTATACATACTTGATGGCATCCTCATGTTTTGAGTCAGGGTGCCTCTGGAAGAACTTCTGGACATAAACATCCTCAGGGAGATTGATTGTCTGGATTTTACCAATGCGAGGGAATGTGGCAGGTGGTGACCTGGGAGACACATAACGTGCACATTAATAATGCGATGCAACACAAATGTTCTTAATGAGTGCAATAGTTCTGCTAACAAAGATTTAGCGGAAGAGTCTTAAACAAGCATGCCACAGTTCAATGCATTTAGGAACCCAAGTTAGATTTTAAATGATGCATATGGCAAAACGAGGGGGGGCAGTATAGTGGTGGTAAGTATCAAACCTAATCCTCAGGTGGGGACTAACACTCAGGTATGGTCATAATGTGCCACTTGCTGCAGGAATTTTCCAATGAACCTACCACACTATAGGGCATGAGAAAAAACCAAAAGATTTTGCGTGAGGAAACACTGGCTTAATTGTAGGAAATGAGTAAATGGATGATAAATAAACAATCACATTGGTTATTCCTCACGATGCAATCATGAACAGAAGTACGATGACCTAAGTTTCTCTCCATTTGAAGACAACTTAGAGAACGGTCTTAGTAAATGAGCACTGGATTGCCTCATTGCTGACAATCAGCTTGAACACTAACACAGTTTCACCTACAAATATGAACTCCGCGTGGTAAAAGGAGAATTTGCACAAGAAAAGACAAAGGGTCTCCATAAACCTCAAAAAGGAAAAACCTTTGCTTCCTCCTATCTTCAATCTCTACGATTTCAGGAACATGACTCAGCTTTACATGGGCAAGCTCAGACAGAAATCCAATTTGCTAGAAATAGCTCAATAAATAAAATAATAATAACAATAATAAAAACAAGTGCAAACATCCAATACAGGAAAATGGGCAAACTCCAGAAGAGTGCAGGGGAAAGAGAGACTGACTCCTGCATAGCTTTGAGCCAGACGGGCTCCGTCTTGGCCATGCCCTTGACGAGCTTCCTCGTCCGAGAGAGCAGATCCCCTTTCATGAACGACATCGCTTGCTCCTCCGATTTACTGCTCTCCCCACTCCTCTCCCTTCTTCGACTGAAACCACACCCTCCCTCCCTCCTGCAGCTGCCTCTCTCTGCTTTGATTACTGGGCTCGACACTTAGTCGTGTTTTCCTGGTGGTGAGGAGGAACATTAAGAAAATGGCAGTGTGCCGCCAGTCGTAGTGCTCGTTGGCTTGGCCTAACTCGTGACCCGCCACGGGCCAGCTTAAACTGACCCATGCCCTGGCCCATATGGAGGGGATTTGATATGTTGAGATCCGAATTATTAAAAAAATAATAAATATTATTATCAAACATAATTTAGAATAATATAAACTCATATAATTATTAAAAAATTGTCAAATAAAGTTAATTTAATAAAATAAAGTAAATATTATCAATAAAAATATTTTTATAAATTAAGTAAAATTCAAATTTAAAATATATAATTATACAACATTATAGGATGATGTTGGGATGAACCGAAGGGCTCGCTGGGTATCATCCCGGGTGCAAGAGGCTTGATTTGACTGGATGACTTGTGCTTTGCCAATGACTTATTCATTTTTTTAAATCAATGGGTCGGCGCAAATTTTACAAAATGCGGTTCGGGTTTTACAGGTTTTTAAAAAATATCAACCTGGAAAAGTCAAAATTGCCCCTTCTTTTTTTGGGTGGAATAGCGCATCCTATACGGCATGCTGGCCATGTCAGGGTTCAAGAAGGGAAGCTGCCTAAATTGACGCAAGATCCTGCGTTCGCGTCAACCAAGTGGAGGACCATATTACTGATATTTCGAGTATTCCTTAGTAAGTGGTATGTGCAGGGCAGTGTTTTGATTACACTGGGAGGAGGCCGCAGCCTGCAGCTGCTCTACCGACTCGCAACCACCGTCTTAAGCCAGAGACGTTTTTATCCGGTCCGTCTGGAGCTTTTCTCCCCGAATCTTAGGGGCCTGCCTGTCTAAAAATCACATTTTCCGATGTCTCCAGTCCTTTTTCCACCAACACTGATAGTGACAGCTGAATGAAGTTTGAGCCCCCACGTTTTGGAAAAGAATCAGGAAGTCGTTCCGCCGCCATGACCAGAAGTTGATGCGCATATACACATTCACCGGGAGAGAACTTTCACCTTTGTTAATATTCCATCCCCTGTTCCTGAATTGAGGAGTGGGTGAAGCGATGGACAGGGACAAGGAAGAGTTCTTGAAGGAGTTCGGTGAAGACTATGGATACCCTAGTGCCCCCAAATCCATCGATGAAATCCGCTCCACCGAGTTCAAGCGGTTGGAGGGTATGCTCCCTCCCTCTCTCAGTCTGGGTCTAGCTTTGATACTGTTCTTGATTCTGCTCTTGGGAATCCAATTGCAGGTCTCGTGTACTTGGATCACGCTGGAGCAACCTTGTACTCCGAGTTGCAGATGGAAGCTATTTTTAAAGAATTAACGACCACCGTTTATGGAAATCCCCGTATCCTGTTCTTTGTAATTTCTCTTTTTGGCCCTGTGATTCGTTTTGTTTTGCTTAAATTATTTGCTTTCTAGAAAAGGTAAATCTTTTTTAGCTTTGGATGGACGATCACGAGACAACCGGACCGTCAACTTGCAGTTGATTCCATGATCCTATGGTTATGTTTACTTGAAGATGTTTTCTGTTGCTAAAAGATTCAAGTGCCCCTCTGAGTGTGAGCTTCGTTTAATTGCTTCTTGTGAGTATGTTGTACTTAATGTGCAATCAGTGAAGATCAATGGTTTCTTTGACTACAATAAAGATAGCCAAAGCGACATGAGTATGGCCACTTCTGATATTATAAAAGAAGCAAGGCAGCAGGTACTATATTCTGGGGCTTTAACTGCATTTGAATTTTTTTTCCTGACAGATAAATGTAGTGCTAATTTTTTGGACTTCTTATTGTTTTGCATTAGACTATATGAGGGAACTGATGCCCCAATTTAAATGATCATACTGATCTTGCAGTGATTTTGTTGCTTCTAATTTTTCCTATTCCACTGGGTTTTCCGACTAAGCTTATTGATCGCTGGCATGTGTTGGGGGACAGGTCCTTGACTACTGCAATGCATCCCCTGGAGAGTACAGGTGCATTTTCACCTCTGGGGCCACAGCAGCTTTGAAACTGGTGGGGGAAACATTCCCGTGGAGCTCCCGAAGCTATTTTATGTACACAATGGAGAACCATAATAGTGTCCTTGGCATCAGGGAGTATCCTTATCAGCTGCACATTCCCTGTCATGGCAGAAGTACAGGATTTAAGACCTTATTTAATCCAGTTGCATAACAAAGCTATGACAATAATGTGTCTTTGAATAGTTTGAAATTGTGTAAAAAGCTTTTAGAACTGTGCAGAGTTCATGTTCTTATGCTGTTCTGTTTCTACCAAGGTCTTTATCTCAATAGCCTATGTGGTTTCCCTTAACTTCATTTGAGGTATGCTTTGGCCCAAGGAGGTCAAGCATGTGCAGTAGATATTGAAGAGTCTGAGAATCAAGGAAAATGTTCAATCAAAGTTTCCCAACGTTCTAGCCAGAGAAGATATGAATGCCAAGATGATAAAGATGCTGGTAATATTGAAGACTGCAGTCCTGAAAAACCTTACTTTTAACACCTTTATATTTATTGAGAGAATGTTGCATTTGAAGGTGGAAACACTATTAGGATGTGTTTATTATAATAAAACCTTGTTGCTTCTTTAGATGTCCTGGCTATGGATCTATTTTGTTGCTTCTTCTTGGGAAGCTTTTAGAGTTAGGTGATGGTAGTATTAGCATTTGATGTGTTACTGCTTTATTTTTATGCTCTCAAGAATATGTTGTGGGAAGAAATACCTTTCCCTTTCTATATTTCTTCGACAAACTTTGCTGATTGCTTTGATTCTGTTTGCAGGGGAGGCATGCAGTTTATTTGCCCTTCCCTCAGAATGTAATTTCTCAGGGGTGAGATTCAACCTCGACTTAGTTAATATGATTAAAGACGATTCAGAAAAAGTACTGGGAGGCTCTGGTTATTGCAGGTCTATATTTAAAACCATAGTGGCTTCCTGTTTAGCCTGTAGGTCAACTTCTTGGCATCCTTATGGCCTTTTTGTGTCACTTATTCCTATTAAATATCATCCCTATTTTTATGTTCTTTTATGTTTTTGAATTCCTCTTAACACTTTCTGAAAACTCCTCATTTTACATTATTTGTAAACCATGAAATGGCTGGAAATTTTGAAGTCTTTTCTAGGTGGAGCTTTACAATGGCCATTAGTTACGTGATTTGATTCTTTAGCTGAGCCAGTGAACATTCATATTGGTAATCTTGTATTTCACAGAAGCAAATGGATGGTCTTGATTGATGCTGCAAAAGGATGTGCAACTCACAAAGTAGATTTATCTAGATATCCTGCAGATTTTGTTGTCATATCATTTTATAAGGCAAGTGTATAGTCATGAGTAATTTTCAGGAGAAGACTTATGAGATTTTATCCTGAAACTTTGTATTTTTTTCTTTTTTCCTGCTTTTTTCAGTTATTTGGCTATCCTACAGGTTTAGGGGCTCTCATTCTCCGAAATGGTATGTAACTTTTATGCAAGTTGCATCTTATGATGTGCTCAAAATTTAATGTATAATAATTCTCTATAGAAGAGATGTAGGCTACATTTTTATAAACTTCCCGATACCTATATTAAACTGCAGAGGCTGCCAGCTTGCTGAGGAAGAAATACTTTAGTGGAGGTATTTTTTTTTTATATTTAGTGCTTTTATTGTAACGGTTGCTATAGTAATATTTGCTTATGTTGACTCCTACTTGCTCATAGGAACTGTTGCAGCTTCAATTGCTGACATTGACTTTGTCAAAAGAAGGGAAGGTGTTGAAGAGTTGTTTGAGGATGGAACCACTTCATTTCTAAGCATTGCATCTATCCGTCACGGGTTTAACTTCCTTAATTCTTTGACGGTAACAGCAATATCACGGTGGGTATAGCTGCCCTTAATTTGAATATCCTTCCAAGTTTTTGTGATGAGACAGATTGATGTCATTCTGTTTAACTAACATGACAACAATCTTAACTCTGCAACTGCCAAAATTTTATTTTTCTAATTTATGTTTCTATTTTCGGTCCATAACCAGACTTTCCTGTTGGTGCAGACACACAGCCTCTCTTGCCACGCATTTCAGAAAGATGCTTTTGGAGTTAAAGCATGAAAATGGAGCTAACCTTTGCACACTTTATGGAGGTCGAGTTTCAAAGGTTGCTTCTTGGCTAGAGATGTTTCTTGCATGCATTGATATGTGCAAAATTTCTCTTAATGGTCTCTCTTCCGTGATTTGTTAGGATATGGGTCCTACTATCTCATTTAACCTGAGAAGGCCAGATGGCTCTTGGTTTGGCTATCGCGAGGTTGAAAAGTTGGCTTCTCTTTCTGGAATTCAATTACGGGTAACCGTAGTATATAGTCTTAAAAGAGTATTGTAATATATGAAACCATTTCATCGATTGCTGACAGTATATTATTTTGGATTGGCTGTTGCATAGACGGGGTGTTTTTGCAATCCTGGCGCATGTGCAAAGTATCTTGGTTTGTCTCACAAGGATCTTCTTTCTAACGTTGAGGTACCCCTCTTTTTTTTTCTCCTCCTCTGTTCTGCATTGGTCTTTTGCATCATCTTGTGGACTTTTTTTTTCTGAAGCTGACCGTTGGATTCAGGCTGGTCATGTTTGTTGGGATGATAATGACATTCTAAATGGCAAACCAACTGGGGCTGTAAGAGTATCATTTGGATATATGTCAACTTATGAAGATGCAGAGGTAGATGTTTCTCCCTGATGCTCAGATTCTTTAAGGGCTATATTGTGTGCTGGTGACCTGGTGTTTTTTTTATTGCATACCGATCACTAGTGTTTTGTGATTTTTATTTTCCTTCTCCCCTTTTCTGCAGAAATTACTTGATTTCCTGAAGGGTTCATTTATACTATCCGGGAACCACTGGTCATTTCCATGTAAGTTGAGAACAGCAAAGTGTTGCAACTGATACTTTCATTAATTTAGTTTTGCCTACTGTGCCCAGACACGTTGGTTTGCATCATTGAGATTCCAATTGGTCAAAGTAATTGATTCCAATTTTCGCATTTTGCATCTTTCCTGTATTTTCTAAGAAGCTTCTACATGCTTCACTTTCACATTTTTGCACGTTCAAAGTAGTTTATTCATTTTTTTTGTGACTTCTGCAATTTGCAACTCTTAGGTACTAAAAGATTGTCGTCAGTTCGAGGGATTCGTGTTAAGTCTATATGTATCTACCCAATTAAATCTTGCGCAGGATTTAGCATTGAAAGCTGGCCTCTTAGCAGTACTGGTAATTGCTTGTTCTTTCCTTGATAAACATCTTCTTATTGTATCTGATTGATGACTCCAATATCCTTTTTTCTGCCTACCTACAATTGGTTTTCCCTCAGGTTTAAATTCCGAGTAGTAATAAATAAGTGTATATTCCTACTTTCTCATTTGAAATTCATTGTTGTTTATACAAATTTGAAGTGCTGTGAAGTCTGCTATTTCTGGTTTCTTGAAATGATGATAGTCTTGCCTGGTTTTCCCTGAGGTCTGGGTTCAGTCTTTGCCCTGTTACAATGCAATAGTAGGTCAGTAGGGCCCTCCAATCCAGTAGTTATTTCAGAATTGACACTACGGATATGAATGTTTTTTCAAATTCATTTTTTGTGTAATTTTTTAGCGAAGTTTAGCATGTAATTAATTGATAAGACTGTTGCTTCTCGTTGTTTGAAGCAGGATTTCTACATGATCGGGCATGGGTTCTGAAAAGCCCAACTGGCGAAATCCTTACCCAGAAGAAGGTAGAGCAATCCAACTTGTACATGCATTAGTTTTGGTTGTTGATTGAAGCAGAGTACTGCAAATGAGACCTTGAAGTTTATGTTGTAGCATCTTGGACTTGCAGAAATAAGCAGATGGTGTCGCTATGTTAAATGTCCATGGCTGTTTATGAGCCTTATAGATGAACAGTGGCAGCAGCTTGACCTTTTTAAAGGTGATATACCTTTGGGGGAAGTTCTTCTATCATAGTGGCTCATGGATTTCAGAGGTCTGAGTATGACTAACATAGGATTTGGTGAATTGGAACATAAATTTTAATCTGACTCTTAGATGCCCCTCTCTTAATTTCTTGTTTATGAAATATTCAGTTGATGCATGCATTTGTTTCCAAGTAAATGCGAGGGTCATCATGCAATAACTTACGCATTTTGCAGGTTCCCAATCTGTGCCTTATAAGTACTTATATTGACCTTAGCCGTGGTATCCTGGTCGTGGAATCACCACTTTGCAAGGACAAGCTAGAGATCAATATCAACCCAGATTCACACAAACATGCAATAGAACAAATTGATTTATATGCTCGGAGGTATCATTCCGGTCAATTATTCTTCTGACTGATTAAGGATAAAACAATCAACCAGAATAACAGCTGCAATGCCCAATTGAAAAGATACAAATTTTACCGGACCACATACCTTCCAACAACCTTTTTATGGCCCTGCTGTGTAGTTTATTATCTGATGTTCTTGTTATGTAGATATGACGTGCAGGTCTATAACGAGGATGTCAATGTGTGGTTCAGTACTGCTGCCAGTCGACCTTGCTCTTTGTTGCGGTGTCATGCTATTAACAGAAACTTTGTCTGCCCCAAAGAGAATGGCAATTCTGGAAGTTGTCGAGATTTGAAGAGCCAGTTAAACTTTAGTAATGAAGCACAGTTCTTGTTGATATCTGAGGAAAGCTTGTCAGATCTAGACAGCCGGGTTAATTCAGGTAATTAGTGAATCAGAGTTGTTACTGTTTATTTGCGATTGAGAATGCCCCCACTATGAGTGTTTCTGTAAGTATGATCTCACATTATCAATTGTCGTCAGCTTATAGAGAAAAGGGTGCTCAGCAATCACCAGTTCAAATTAGTTCAAATAGATTCCGGCCCAATCTCATCGTATCTGGCGGGGAACCATATGCTGAAGATAGTTGGAGCACTCTCAGAATCGGAAGAAGCATATTCACTGTTAGTTCTCTGCTTCCTGTCTCATATAAGGTTGACACAAAACAACAAAAACAATTGAGTTGTTGCCAGGTGACATCAAAGGTTGGTTTTGTAGTGGCAGAAGTTCATGTTTTCATATGGTTGTTGGTTTTTAGGAGCAAATCTAAATCTCATACTCGTAGATAACGCGATCACTGATTCTGTATCATAAGGTTGTGTATGTTGGGCATGATGCCAATGGTACTTGGGAAAGAAGCCAGTCTGCTCCTCAACCTTACGATTTGTTTTAGTCCACCTTGGTCAATACCATAGGCTAATAATTCAGTGGCTTGCTTGTCCAGTCGATGGGTGGGTGTAACCGTTGTCAGATGATCAACATGACGAGTGAAGGAGGTGTAGCGCACAAGTCAAAGGAACCTTTGGCCACTTTAGCATCGTACAGGAGACAGGAGGTAGGCATCAATAATCTCTTTGTTGAACCACAGTGATATCTTTCTTTTCAACTGGGAAAGATCTCTGGGTGCAGTCATATATCTTTCTTGTTGTATTTGCAGGGAAAGATTCTC
The DNA here is from genome assembly GCA_037672795.1 of Lagerstroemia speciosa. NCBI lineage: Eukaryota > Viridiplantae > Streptophyta > Magnoliopsida > Myrtales > Lythraceae > Lagerstroemia > Lagerstroemia speciosa. The sequence goes on along the minus strand of CM075300.1, from coordinate 1,465,345 downwards.
TTTGGCATCCTGCTCAGATACGAGATGGACGCTGAAAAGGAGCAGATTGGGGAACGTTCGTGGATTCGAGTGGGAGACGATGTGCATCCTGACACGTGATCAGCCAGCTTATATGATCAGAATGAGCTGAATCAGAAGATTGGTCTGGCAGTCACCCTTCTGAGAAAAGCCAAGTCAACCATTATCGAGTTCTTTGAACTAAACGGGTTCTGGGAAGGTGATGTTAGGATCGTCTCGGTCGAAAGATCTTATGGCTAAATCAATCTGGCTCCTCATTGCAACCTCTTAAGGCTGAACACCATCAAAATTGTTAACATCTTGCATAGTGGGGATAGAATCCGATAGATTTATGCACTGAGGAAAACATTTTGACTTTGTAGTTGGTTTTATCGTTAATATTGTCTATTGACATTAATTATACAGCCTCATATTATCTGACGTCACTTACTTCTATTGTAAAAATAATATCAGAAACAGAAGCATATTGACCCTCAAAATTCCGAGTTGTAGTTCATGGAGCTGGAGAATGCTATTGCCACTTGGGGAGCTTGCTCGATCTTTTGTTCACTATAAGGTGGGAGATGGCTCCAACATCCTCTTCTGGCATGATAATTGGACTGCATTAAGTCCTTTAATAGCTATTTATATTAGAGGCTTCGATTGTTTTCCTTCCATCCCCTCCTAGGGGAGGCTCTAGTCAATTTTCAGTGAGGGCTTATGGTTATGGCCATGCAGTCTAGACCCTAAAGCCCCACAGATTTGACAGTTGGTTGAGTCCTCACTAGTTTGTGCTCTATTAGATACCATTCATTGGAATGGTAAGGGTTCACCGACAACATCCTCCATTTATTCGAGACAAGAAGCCCAAGGTCTCTTGGCTGAAACTGATATGGTTCTCGAGCCATATTCCTGGGGTTTCATTCATCGACTGACTGGCAATTTTGGATAGACTTACCACGAAAAGGAGACTTGCAGGGAGAACTTGGCTAAATAACCTACTATGTGAGTTTTGCAAGATTGAGGGGCGTCGCACAATCATCTTTTCTTCGACTGTGCAAAAACCTTGAGGGTTTGGCTAGCCGTTTAGCACAGATCACAACTTCGAAATCCAGGAACTTGGGACCAAGAGCTACATTTTGCTTGCACTCAATGGAGGGGAAGACAACTCAATTTTATTATCCATAACCATGCATTCACTTGCTATATTTACTGTATTTGGTGGGAATGAAATAATAGAATTTTTCAGAACAAATCTTTAGCACCTTTTGTCATTGAGGAGAGCTCGATAATTCATTATAGAGTAACCTCATTGCCGAAGGTTGCATTAAAGGTGGCACGTAACTCTTTAGCTCAAGTCCTAATGATCGATTAACTGTTATAATAATACTACTCTATATCCACTTTTATAAAGTTGTACAATTTTGAGTTGCGAATATAATACAAATTCAATTAAAAAAAATATTATGCATTATATATTTCGAATATACAACATTTGAAAAACATAATAGGGACAAGGGGAAAGTTGAACTTTTTATTTTCAGTCTATACAATCTAATATCTAGAAAAAAAAATTAAATTTTAACTGATTCAAGTACGTGTCCAATCAATCCATTAACGTGCAATGTTCTAATAATGAATTCATTCATACGACACGAAACTCCAAGGCCAACCAATCCACAGCGGTAATTTTGAATTCTCTTGTCAAAGGCGACGAAGGTGTAGGATCCCAAATTTTCCGTGCAAGACAATTTTCCGAGCATTGCCGCATCAGACCTGTGGGCGAAGCACACGTGGACTGTGGTCGGAGGAAGTCCGAAGCTGTCGATAGACACGTACGCTATATAGGCGGGAAATTATTGGTCGTTTCGGTGGTGTCGACCCAGAGGATCCTGGACGATCGCTAACGGCCATCAGCGCTTCAGAGCAGCATACTACTCAGTACTCACCGCCACATTTTGTCCGAATCCCCGCCGTTTCCAAACAGATTCTCAGCTGATCTCAGATAGAGCGAGAGAGATTCTCGGTTTGTTCCTCCGACGTGATTCGCTGAATGCCGCGGTGCATTGCGGTGTCGGTTCCCTTATCTGCCCGTCATTCTAAGCATGGCTTCGCTTTTGTATCTTCAGAGTTCTGCTGGATGCCCCACCGTGTGCTGTTTACGTTCATCTCGTGTTGGTTCGATTCCAAGTTTGTTCAGGTTATGATGTCTTCTCTTCGTTGATTATATGCGAGCACGAAAATGGATTTACCGAGTTGAATCTGCCGCTGCTTACGTTCATACCGTGAGAGCTTTCCTTCATTTATGCGTTCCAAATTGATAGAATAGTTGTTTGTGACCACCAATAGGAAATATAATACTTAAAGCTGGGATGTTGGCCCCCTCCCTCCATCGAGGAGTCCTCGGTGAAATTGAGTCCATTTCCGTCGTGTTTATTTTCTGCTGAAGATTATGTCTTTGGTGCTGCAATAGAATACCATCTTAACTGATAAAATTACTGCAGACGACAGACAAAGGCTATAGGTCACCGCCATATTGTTTGGTCAATAGAATTCTATCCGTGGAAAAACAAACATCCAGCTGAAGTTCCAAAAATATTTTGAGGGACAGAAAGTAGCTGAGTGGACAGAGGCCTATATCGACTACAGTGGCCTTGAGGGAATACTGGGGGAGATAATAAGGTGTAAGCAACAGAGCAAGCAACCAGCACCACCTTCAAGGGTTCTGTCCCTGTACAGGTCCTTCATTGGCCTAAGCAAAGTGCCTCGTGGGCTTACAGCCGATGCGGATGTCAAAGATCAAGTGATAGATGTTCACTTGTCACGGCATGAAAATTCCAGTCCATTTTACAGAACTGACTTTCCGAGGCAGTCTGAAGAAGGGGGAAGTATAGAGGCCAATTTCTTTCAGAAACTCGATGGTGAGCTCAACAAGGTCATGCCTTTTTTAGAGCTAAGATTGAACAAGTGACAAATGAAGCAGACTTGCTAAATAAACAGATGGATGCTCTGATTGTCTTGAGAATCAAGGAGCGAAAATCTGATCCTCATGTATCACAATTGGAAACCTGTGGCCTGTCCGTAGCAAATTGGGCCAATAATTTGGGTAAATATATGTCTTGCATAACTCTATAACTTCCTTCTCTTTTTTGCCGTTATGCTGGTCATATATTCTAAGAAGAGATTGGCATGTTTATGGAGATCCTTTTAAATGATGCAGCGATTTAATGTCTGTATGTCTTTTAATTGGATGGACTTATCTTCTCCTGTAAGAAAATAGTGAAATTGTGGGCCGGAGTAGCTCCACATAATCACTCTTCAGTAACTCTTGATATCAATCCGCCCTCGGACTTGTTCCATCTTCATGTGAATTAATTCTTTCTCAATCAGCTCGAATAAACTTACAGATGATAGATAAACTGCGACCGCCCTTCTGCCTGTAGTATCTGTTTTTTGAGCTAAAAAGAGGACATGGGAAACTCAATTATTATTAGTTCATGCAAAATGGGCAGCAAGCCAGCAGCTTGACACTGGAACAGGAAGTGAGATAAGAAGCAAGCAGCAGTTAGAGGGATCCGCCAGTATTTCAGGTGGTGGTGTAGTTCCATTTCTTGATCACTATTATATTCTCTGTTGTCACTTCGCCAAAAATGCTAAAAGTTTCTCCTGAAAATTTGCTGAAGATCTTGTTGATTCAGAATTCAGTCCCATCAGTATTGCCTCGTCCAGTAAAACTCAGAAGGTGACCAAATGCAGAGAAGATCCACTGGATTTATTTGAAAACATGAAGATTAAAAATAAATATGAATCTCCATTATCCATGCAAAGAGGTGCTCTTAAAGATTCCAAAGATGTCAAATTGAGCTTCAATGCGGAGCTAAGGGAAGTAGACAACAGATTAAGGCGTGTAATCATTGAATTTTACCAGAAGCTTCATATCCTAAAGCACTATAGGTGAAGATCTTTATCTGGGCAGATGTGACTCTATTGCAGTCTTATACATGTTTCCCTTTATTGTCTAAATAATGTGTCACCCTTTGTCTTGATCATTGGACCAGTTTTATGAACCTCTCAGCATTTGCCAAGATCTTGAGGAAATATGAAGAGGTCAGTACTCGAATAGTCAAGTTAATAACCAGATGCATCAGAATTTATCTGGTGCATAGTCTATCATATACTCTTTTTATGTCTTTGTCAAGCAACCTTTTGCTGAGAATAAGCACATTCTTTTGCTTGTGGTTGCGTCAAGAGTAGATTACTTCAAGGAGAGTATCCAGGTCATACATGAAAACAGTGGAAAGCTCCTATATTGGCAATTCTGATGAGGTTTGTCTTTCAGCGTTCTCTCTAAAGCCACCTGGTCATGCTGTACATGAATATGTAGTTCTAGTGTGCATAAGCCTAAATGAAATAACACATTCATTTCTTAGATGTCTGCTCTACTGGAGGGTGTGGAGAGGATATACATCAAGCATTTTGCAAATTCAAACAGCAAAGAAGGAATCAAATCTTTGAGTCCAATGATAAAGAAGGAGAGACACAGGATAACCTTTCTTTCAGGTGAATAAAAGCAGGGCATTTTTTACTTATTTGGCATAAGTTTTTTTGGATATGTAGATCTAGGACTGAAAAGAGTCATCTTACAATCAGGTATTACTTGATGATGCCGTGACTTTTTTCTTCAGGCTTCTTCTGTGGTTGCTCAGCTGCTCTTGTTGCTGCAGTTGTTTTAAGAATAGAAGCCAGAAATCTTATGGAGAAACAGGAGGGTGCCTTATACATGGAAAATGTTTTCCCATTATACAGGCAGAGAACTTCCCTTAGACTTCTGATTAATAATCCTAAAGTTACATGAAAGAAGGCTTCTCAAATGCTGCTATTACACATATCAATATCCTTTTAGTGACAATTTCAATCTCATGTCTGCAGTTTCTTCGGTTATACTGTCCTACACATGCTATTGTATGCTGCAAACTTGTACTTTCTGGAGGCATTACAAAATCAATTATCCTTTCATGTTCGTCTTGAAAATGGGAACTGGACTTGGACATCGTCATGTTGTCCTCCTCGCCACAGGGCTAGCAGTACTCTCACTGGTGGGTTTTCTGGCAAACCTGAACTTGGACTTGGGTGGCTTCAGGATTCCCCGTTACAAGACGTTTACTGAACTAGTACCTTTGGTCGTACTCATGGTAAGAGAGAGCGCTGAAATATGCTCATCTTACATCCTTTGCAAGGTATTGACTTACAGAACTGTCTCCCGCTCGTCTGATGTCTGCATTAAGTTTCTTTATCGGTGCAGATTGTTCTTTTCATAACTCTCTGCCCATTTGACATCATATACCGATCGAGTCGGTTTTTCCTCCTCAGATGCATTTTTCGCTGTATTTGTGCTCCGCTGTTCAAGGTAAATAAATTTATCTTTCCTATGAGGAACGAAAAGGTCCAAGAAAGGAGCTTCATCTCTTCTTTCCTCACAGGTTACAATGCCTGACTTCTTCTTGGTGGACAACCTCACCAGCCAAGTAATGACACATTTGCATTTGATTGTTTGAAATACGTTAGATATGATTTCTCGTTCCCATTGTACCTGTGCTTGTCATATTTGCTAGGTGTCTGCTTTTAGATGCCTCGAGCTGTACATTTGCTACTACATCTTAGGGGACTATTCTCAGAGGCAAAAGTGCCAAAGTCATGGTGCCTATGGTGTTTTTTACTTCATCGTGGGCATTATACCTTTTTGGATGCGCTTTCTACAGGTATAAATCTTATTCAAGTGTTTTCCGACTAATTTGATGACTGTGCCACATTTACATACAGAGCAAAAGAATATTTTGCCTATATATGAGATATGTTCATCTGTGATGCTTTTATTATCTAATGAATTCTCCGGAGTGACATGCTGAGGTTTTTCTAATAAAAGTGGACATTATTCTCTGCTGACAAACTCCCATCTTTTAGCAATCTCATTATCACCCAAAACTCAAACAGAATACTTTATGGTTGTTGCTGCAAACAGTAATTTCCAAAGGTCACGGATGATGGTGTATTTTGATGTGTAGTGCATCCGCGAATTGTGTGAAGACAGAGAGCCGGTACATGCATACAATGGTCTCAAGTACTTCTTGACAATTGTTGCTGTTGTTATGAGAACCGCCTCGGAACAAAGGACCAATAAAGTGTGGGTTGTGCTTGGGCTGGTCAGCTCTGCTCTTGCAATAATCATGAACACGTATTGGGATGTGGTAGTAGACTGGGGACTTCTGCGGAGGCATTCAAAGAATTTCTGTCTGAAAGACAAACTTCTGATCCCACATAAAAGTGTCTACTTCGCAGCTCTGGTAAGTGTTGAAGAGTCGTCATGTCAGATGACTTGTTTTCTATCAAAATTCCTCCCAAGTAACATATTTGCTGATGCAATGCCCTTCTAGGCCCTGAACTTTGTTCTGAGAATCGCGTGGATGCAGTTGGTGCTCACATTTAATTTGCCCGCCCTGCATAAGATGGCCACATATACCATTGTCTCCTGTCTCGAAATAATTCGCCGCGGGATCTGGAACTTCTTCAGGTATGTACTACTATACTTGCCTCAGAGACTGCAGCAAATAAATGAACAGATGAATAATTGCATCTACAGACATTATATGCATCTACAATCAAATGCTTTGATGAATCATGAATTTACGATAGAATGATTAGGATTGAAAAATCTTTGCCAGATTCTGTAATGTATAATATTGTGATGAATGCAAATTCAAGGATACTAATGGCCATGACCAGTGTACTTCCATGGTTCATTGGGCTGAGATTTGTGGCATGGACGGCTTTGTTCCACAGGTTAGAGAATGAACAACTGAACAATGTGGGAAAGTACCGGGCATTCAAATCAGTCCCCCACGCTTTTGGCTATTACAAGGATGACAGTGATGATGACGATGATGATGACAACAACAACAATGACGATCATCCCAACAAGCATGAGTAGTCTGAGATCAGATCAAGAAGGTATATTGTAAACTTGTCATGCTCGGGGTACTAAGGTCAGTATAGCTGACAGATTTTTTAAGGCTTCAAGATTTCCTATGCTTCCTTAACATGAGTTGAAAGTTTCTTTGATTTCCCACTGCACTATGAATTCCTTTCCTCCTTTCTTAGATTTCAAATGGTGATTTCTCCCTACTTCGATTTTCTATATAAGGTTAGGTCTCACATGGAAGATGATGCATCTGAGATCTTTGGAAAAATGTTGTCACGTTTCCACGGAAAATGGAACTAACATTTAGATGAGATAGCGGGAAGTGCCTGCAACTTTTCACTATTTGAATGTGCACATAATACATAAGGGTAGAGAATTTTAGTGATTCCGCATGATAGAGCATCTCTTTTCTTCCCCACTGCCAAAATAGGGAGGGGGGTTACTAGCCAGGAGGAGGCGAACTTTGACTCTTCTAGGGCCAATATGCAAAACCCTTCCTAAACTTTGAGGTGCTAACAGTAAAAATCAAACTTATAAAGGAGATCGTCTGCAGCAGCATCAGATGAGGCCTACAGTTTTTGATAATTTTCACAAACAACCCAATATTTAGTGGATATACTAATATCACCCCAAGAGAGAAATAAATGCACGGCCGCGCATTTGGCAAATAAAAAAAAAAAAAAGTTTGATAACTCATGTTTTGAGCAGTACTGTGAGTGAAAAAAATTTTAAGATTACTTAGTGAATCAATATGATTAGAATTTGAATTGATCTGGTAGGATTCTCTATCAGGTAATCTACATGGGAGATTAGCAGCTCCCGTAATAGCGTGGAGGTTACGCGACCGTGAATGGGAGAGACCGTTACAAAGGTGGACGTGTACCCGTCGCAGCGTAACATTTCTCCCCAGCCATAAACCCCCGTACCTGAACGCTAGGCAGCTACCGGGAGAGCAGCTATCGTCATAATGACAGAGAGAGAAGCAGTTACAAAGGTGTACGTGGACCCGTGGCAGCGTAACATTCCTCCCGAGCCATAAAACCCCCGGACCGGACCAGAACGCTAGGCAGTTACCAAGAGAGATCTGCCGGAACTCCGACCCTTTTCATCCATCTCTCTGCACATCGCTCTCTCTCCACCTCTCTACCACGATGATCCGATTGCGTTTGTCGGTTCTCTTGGCCGCCGCGCTGCTGGCCTCTGCATCCCATGCGCTGCGATTCGACTTGCAGTCGGGCCACACGAAATGCATCGCCGAAGACATCAAGAGCAACTCCATGACCGTCGGCAAGTACAGCGTCGTGAACCCCAACGAAGGTCACCCGCTCGCCGAATCTCATAAGCTCACCGTCCGGGTAAAATCTCGTCCCCAGAACCTAAAACCCCTTTCCAACGACCTCGAAGTCGATATAGGGTTTTTCCTGAGTCTGAATCATGTTCGGCGTCCTGAAACCCTAGGTCACTTCTGCATATGGGAACAGCTACCACAGCGCGGAGAAGGTGGAATCGGGTCAGTTTGCGTTCACCACTGCTGAGGCGGGGGACTATATGGCTTGCTTCTGGGCTCCAGATCACAAGCCAGAGACAACGTTGACTGTCGAGTTCGATTGGAAGACCGGTGTTGCGACCAAGGACTGGTCCAATGTTGCCAAGAAAAACCAAGTCGAGGTGAGTCTATATTTTCCTTTCCATCTAAGTCTGTGTGAAAGGGGTGAATCCTACGAGCTTGTTAAATCTCCCACGAAGCATTCAATATGCTATATTCCGCTTGCTCTAACTCTTGGGATTAGAGCCAATGCGGTTTTTAACTTATGCTGGATCCTCTGGTGCCGCTAATTACGTGACATAATGGTCGCTGAATTGATGCATGTGATCTGGGTATATTGTGAAATGTAGCTTGTTGAGTGCCAAATCTCTGAGGAGAGCATCCTTTTAGTAGAATCAGGGTTGAGGTTGAGCTGATGATAATTAGGTGCATGCACAGTATAAAAGGTGCTTTCGAAATGTCTGTGTTGAACGATCATTTATCCATGCTTCTAGTTGTTTAATTGAATGAATTGCATTAAGCACGTATATTGCACTAGTGTCTTGAAATGCCTTAAAACGTCACTTGGTTTAGAGTTTTGGTGACTCTTCATTGATTGAAGAAGTGGAAGGTGAAGATTCTGCAGAGGTACATGACTTTGGACGAATAAAAGAAAGGGTCTCATTTTACATCAAAACCGTTGCTTCCTATCTCCCATACTATGGATTTTATGAATCTACACTAAATTGCATTCCCGATTGATGATCTGGAAAGCTTGCCTTTGGATTTTTAGTGCAAGACAGGACAGTGTTCCTCATCATATCAGCAATTTTCTGCAGAATGCTTTAGATAAATCCCTTGAGAATAAATAGACAACCAATATAGTGTTGAAGCCTTCTAACAATGATGCATGAATCTGAAATGATAAGTATACCCAATGTCTACAGACAACTATTGGCAAAGTGCAACGTGCAGCCTGCTTCTATCTTTGCTGTGTGCATTTTCTTGTGTCAACTGCTAGTAATTTTGCGAGAAAATAGAGTTATCTGCATGAAATCAAGAGTTATCTGCACTGCCATCTTGACCTCACACTTTGCTGATAGACAACCGAACTTGCTTATCCTCTTACAATGAGTTTTGGAGCTAATTGATACGTTGGAACTCCCTATTTTTAAGTCATGATGTCAGCTTTTCCCATACCCATACTTTTTACTTCATCGGAATCTAATATCTATCCAAACAAACTAAGAAAGAATGCTGTTTGACTGTATTATTCAATGATCAAAAAGTGTTGGATGGTCATCGCTTGATGTGCTTCTTATATCAATTGAAGTTTGAATGTATATTCAATGATTGAAAATGTTGGATGGTCATCGTTTGATGTGCTTCTTATGTCTATTGAATGTCAGATTATGGAGTTAGAGCTCAGGAAGTTACAGGACACTATCAGCTCCATCCATGATGAGATGTTTTATCTTCGAGACAGGTAAATAGGATCCCTCCCTCCCTCCCTCCCTATCTGAAATGTGATAACTCGATTAATCAAAAAAGAATTACAAATCAAAACCATCCAAGCAATGCTATACACATCAAATTCCTTAAAGAGGAACTACCCGTGAGGCCCTAACCCTGTGTGTCAATTGTGGTAAAGTATAAAGCTTAAGCCTAACAGCATCAGCAATGAACCAAAAAGTTCCTACTGCATTTTTACCTGTACCATACGTAAAGACAGTCGGTCCAAATGATTAATTTGAATCAAACTTGAGCTTCTTTTCTTAGTCAACTTTTTTGCTTTGAGGCACCTGTTGAAAGATTAGTCAGTTCATTTCAACCCATACTGTATATTCATACTGGGTCCAAGCACGGCAATGAGCCACAACATCAAGTGTTCTACCTTTCTGCTTTAATAACCAAGCAAACTCAGAGGCCCAGTCAAAAGGTACACGAGACTGTCCCTTCCTTCCCCCAATACCCTCTCTCACGCATGCACACACATCATTCCCATATCTCTCTCCCCCTAACCCAATCACTCCAGCCCTCTTGCCCTCATCACTCTCCCCTAATACACATGCGCTCCCATCACTCCATCCTCATCTCTCTGGCCCCTCCGTCACTCCATCCTCATCTCTCTCCCCTTCTCTTATCCCGGCCTCTCTCACCTCTCTCTCGCCCCTATCACTCCCACTTTGCAACTTGGGAACAAAAGATAATAGAATTTTATAATAGCCGAGAGTAGTATAGAAAGGGTTAACGAGAGCTCAAGAACAAACCCAACCAAACTTAACTGGTAGAGAGGAGATAGAGGGAAGGGGAGGGAGAGTGCGCGTGTGTGAGGGAAAGGGTGAATGAGAGGAGGATGATGAAATTGGTGTTCAACGATGTAATGCAATTTAGATGAGAGCTCGAGAATAAATCCGACCAAATAGTTGGGAGGGGAGATAGGGAGAGGGGAGATAGGGAGAGGGGAGATATGTGGTGGGGGAGAGAGAGCGTGTGTGAGGGAGAGGGTGAATGAGAGAGGGAGCGAGAGATGGAGACGAAATTGAGTTCCACGAGCTTTCTGCTAAAAATAGATGGAATTATAAATGGAAAAAAATGACTAAATCAGCGTTCAACATTCGAATTGATGTTAACGAGGACCTCATTGATGTATAAAATTAGAAAAGAATAAACTTGATGTATGATGCATCTATCAGGGATGACACTGTACATTTACTCTTCTTCTTTTGAGGAGCTGCTTAGATATATGATATATCCTGATATATATACCGGACACTTTGCAACAGAGAAGAAGAGATGCAAGAACTTAATCGAGCTACAAATTCCAAAATGGCATGGCTGAGTTTCCTTTCCCTTGCCGTATGCTTGTCAGTAGCGGGATTGCAGCTTTGGCACTTGAAAACATTCTTTGAGAAGAAGAAGCTCATCTGACCCTAGAAGTTAGTCTGTTTTAATTCTTTTCCTTTAAAATGTGAGATCATTGCATTAAGACGGAAATAATTATGTAGAGATTGCTTAGTTTTCTGGACTGGCATTACCTTCGTAGAAGATTTATTTGTATGATGAAAGAGAACATACATACGATTTTGCTATTGCTAGTTGAATGTGGGCAATTTGTCTATGATTTGGAGAACTTCTCAAAATGCTTATTCCAAAAGTTGATTCTGTTCATGAAAACATGATGAAAAAACTAAAGAGGCACATATAAGAAGAAACAACTGAGGATAAAATGAGAGAGAACAGAATTCACAACTCCATGCATAACAGAATCATCAAAAGATTTTAACATTTTCCAAGATCCGTTTATAAACTTTAATGTAGGCTCCGGGGACCGGGACAGAAGAGTTAGAATTCTGATCTTTTGTCGGGACACCCACCGGGTCAGTGCGGAGCTTTTGAATGAGCAAAAATGTTGTGCAAGATGGGAACTTTGCGGAACAGAGCAGCAGTTAATTGTTTTGGAAGACGAAAGTAAAAAAGAAACACACTCGACAGCAATCCGCGCAGCCAGGAAAAAGCGAAGATACATACTGACTTATTACCAACTCTTTACATTACCTGCAGGACAACCGTCCTTAAAGTTCCAGTTGGACAAAAAGATGAAATTCAGAAGATTGGAGGGACTAAAATGCTCGCTGATGTTACCAGTTTAGTAGTCACAAGGCCAACGCAATTCCCACAATCAATAAGTGTTGCTTTTTCACAAACCATCACGCAGTAGCACAGGACTTACAGTTATAGATGAGAGCGATCCAGGGGTGGAATGGCATCGTCGAAAGAATCGCTATCCAGTGAATATACTCCAGGGATGATCCGATGGTAGATTTTCTTTGATTTTCTCGAGCCTCTTGAGAATTTCCAAGAACGGCGGTCTCTTGTTCGTGTCAGCCGACCAACATTGCTCTGTCAATCTGCAAGTAGAATGCAGAGGCAATTATTCCCAATATTTTATAAGTAGAATGCTCTCTAGTTTGACATTTTTAGCTCATCATAACAAATAATGTGCTCGCAGCTTCTTAAATCATGACAAAGCGTTATAAACCAGTCAAAACTGAATCTTTTTTCATGCAAACAGATCTTAAAGCAAGTCAGTCCTGTAGGATTAAAATTTTCAATGGACTCACTCTCGCAATTCAGGGAGGTATCCTTTAGCTCGGAATGTAGGTCGATGACCTTCGGCAACATACTTGGCAGCTTCATAAGGCTCGTAGTTTGATAGAGGTGGATCCCCTTCAAGCATCTGCAAGATTTCCAAATTCCACAAGTTAAAACATTTTTAAGAGACTTTAAGACCTCTTACTTATCAGGCAAGCCTCCATACTTTTTTATTCAGTTAGTGTAGAAATGGACAATTACCTCGTACAGTATCATTGCAAATGAGAAAACATCAACCTTTTTGTCATACTTCCGGTGCTTAAAAACTTCAGGGGCCATATAACGGTCTGTTGTTTCATTCCAATGAGTAGGAGACAAACGGTAAGATGACATTAGAAGAACAGGACACTTGTAATCATCAGTATACTTATTAAACACTTACAGCTTCCTGTCTCGCCTGTCATTTTGTAGACATCACGAGAATTCTGGACCCTAATGAGTTTGCTCAGTCCAAAGTCTCCTACTTTCAGGTGGTCGGCACTCGAGTTGACCAAAAGGACATTCCTAAAGCAACAAAAAGATATTCAGAGGGAAAGCCAAGTGTTCCATTGTGTACATATTTTCATGCCAGGAAACCAAGAAAACAAAATAAACAGGAAACTTAAGAGTGACAACAGCTTTGTCGTTAATAAACATTCCAAGAGAGGTAGCAAAGCCATGTAATTGAGTCAAGGAGTGTGTAAACTGAAAAAAGGACCGTGCTTACCTTGGTTTTAGATCCCGATGAATTATGACATTTGGCTCATTGTGGAGATAAGCCATGCCCCTGCAAGAACGAGTTTTGCAAAAACTTGTATTATTGACAACTACAGTGAGGTGGCACACTGTTCTCAACAGAAACATATCTTCAGGAAGAAAATCGAGTGACACCTTCACATTTTGCAGTAGATTAGACTTATATTGGGAAACGACACTCTTCAAGGGAGTAATTAAACTACCAACTGCCAATAAGAGCTCAGGAACAGTAATCACCACCGTCATCCCACTTGTCCTTCATTGAAGGAGGATAATTTAAGCATAATTCATACTTGACTTTGATTCAAACTGTTAACTAGCCTTGCAATGGTAGTCCCATCCTTACATACCACAGAATTTATCCCATATTAGGAAAACTTTCCAAGTCCTCTTTTACTCAACAATTACTTGCACTAACTCTCCTATCACTTACACATTCAAAGTTTCTTAGATGGCATCCCCAGGGTTGCCTTATGCATCCACATACCATTCTATTATGATTAAAACTTGGACTTTCACATAATTTATCTACTATTTCCTGGAGATGCACTTCTCTGACCCACAAATTTTCTGATCCTAGTCTAGACATAATCCTTAATTCAATTTCCAGCAACGCCTCTCAAGAAACTTCTCAGATTACAATTGACCTTTAACACTCTAGATTTGAACATCATAAAAATTTCAGAAGTACCTGGCAATGTCCAGTGCAAAATTGATGGCTGTTGAAGGGCTTAAAGCACCTTTTTCCTTTAGGTACTGATGAAGATCACCCTGTAAAGTAATGTGAACTTAGAAACTAGGGAAATTGCTCAGAAGTTCGTTTGTTCCTTATAGTTAATAGAGGAACCATATAAAGAATCCAAAAGGGGTTGTAATCTAAAAGTGATGTGGGTTATATACCCCTCTTAGATACTCGGTGATTAACATAAGAGGTTTCCTCTCAGTCACAGCTCCCAGAAATTGTACTATATTAGGGTGACGGAGCTTCACAAGCAAATTAACCTCATGCCTGAAGTCTTGTCTGAAAAGATAAAAGAACATATAGCTCTATTAGCAAGTTATTCAAACTCGATATATGCATCCATATTGCATTCCCGTGACACTTCAAAGCATTACTACATGAAGAATATGACAAAAATAGAGCTTACATAACCAATCTATCGTCTGAAAGAGAAGGAAGAATTCGTTTCACTGCCACTGGTGTTCCTCGCCAACTTGCTCTATGAATTTCCCCAAAAGAACCCTAACAGAGTTTAGAAACAAGCAGTCAGACAAAATAGCTTAAATAAAGAAAAGTTAAAAAAGAACTTAAAATCAAGATACATTTTTTGGTTTTTTGATAGTTAGCTGCCTGCCTTGTAGAAGTGAAGTGCTAATTAAAGCGCCATAAATGAAAGATGAACAAAAAACTACGTTCGATAACTCCGCAAAATTGTAAGCGTAGAAATTCAGAAAAGTATTGGTCTCAATTAGTTCATCATCTATATGGAAGGTGCTACAATCAAAATGGCAAATGTCAAATTCATGAATTGGCACAGGGAAGAACAAAAATTTATACAAATATTCCAATGAAATTTTATACTTTACAATGATAATTAGACAATATGTTCCCAATCCCGTTTAACAATCAAATCCTAATTACAATAACTTTTTATTAATTATTAATTCAATGAGAGGATATCCTTGTAGCACTAGCTAGGCCTATGACCATCATGCAAACATAAGAGACCATGTAAATATAGCTCATAATACTCCAAATTAAACAAGGAGACAAAGCGAGAACATGGTCAACTCTTCGTCTGCCCCTTGAAGAAAACCAACTGAGGAGGTCCAATATCCATAACTTTGCTTACAACATAATTATTAATTGAATGTCAAAACATGCAAGAATTTGCCAGCTACTATTCATCATCGACATCAAACTTTACCTTTCCTATGACATGTGAATTTGAGAAATCAAGCTCAGCGGGATCAATTTCCCAATCACACTTATTTGGCAATGGAGGTGCCACAGGCTTTGGTTCAAAATGACTCCCATTTTGGCCCTGCAGCATGAACATGAGATTATTATGTGCAGGTGGAGCCGAACTCCACAAGGAATCAATGAGGTGAAAAAGCTTTGATGTTATAACATGAAGGAGAGTGAAGCATGCAATGCAGGTGAACAAAGAATGACTGCACATTGAAACGATTAGAACATCACCATAAAATCCACCACAACCGCATAGACTAGTTTTGGGGGTGAAAAAAAGGACATGACTATCTCCTGTAATTGAGAGTTGAATCAACTAAACAATAATTCCACCAGGATGGGTAATTTGAGGGAAATAGAGCCAACTGATTGTGTAAACTGTCGAAAGAAGAGGACACTTCAAGTGTTAGACTGCATACAGTCACTCTAGCACAGCTCTGCTTTCATTGCCACTAGAATAGACTAAGGTGGGTTTCTCATGCAAGAATAGAACGGAGACAGAGACAGATTGTGTAGCTAATGATGGATAAAATAAAATCATACTCACGTAAGACAAGCCTCCATATGACTTCAATAGTTCAATCATGCCATATTTCTTTGCTCCTTCTGCATCAGCTAGTGGCTGCCATGGCAGAGATTGCAGGCTTAGATTAAGTGAAAAGTACAGATGTACTGCATGCAAAGCAAAATAAAAGCAGCTTTCATGGACCATAGTTGTTTGACATCCATGATAATACGTCATTACATTAGGGAGATGGGTACAAAAGCCCATCGAAAATTGAGTAAGTCTCCAACCCTGGAGATGAAGCGACAAAATTCAAACTTATCAGTTCCTGAAGCCCAAAATTCACGAAGGCGAAGGCTTCATCTCAACTTCTCAGCATCACCGCGTTAAAAAACGTAATCAATGGCCTCGTTCTCAATATCCACAATTGACTCCGAAAAAGTCAAAGTCCAACCAGAGAGGACAATCAATGAAGACAAATCGTAAAATCCCGAGAAATAGCAAAAGGTGAAGCAATGCACAGAGCGCGTACAGCAAAGACTTACCGTGTTCTTCCATCGATCCTGAGCGTTGACATCGGCACCAAACTCGATCAAGCACTTGGCGACGTCGATCCAGCCGTGGAGGGAGGCGACATGGAGGGGGGTCCTGCTGTCGTAATCCCGAGCATGGACGAGGGACTGGTCCTCCTCGAGGAGCTTCCGGACAGCGGCGGCATCGTTCTGGTGGGCGTGCCACAGTATGAGGGAGGTGCGGCTGACCCTAGCCTTCTCCTTCTGCTTCTCCTTGTGCTGCTGCGCCGGCGGAGGGGGGAGCGAGCCGTCCGAAGAGCCGGAGCTAGCCATGGTGGAGGGGGATGGGGGCCTCGGCCTCCTCCGATCCGGCGGGGGGGAATGATTAAGGAGGGAGTTGATCGGAAGAAAGGCAGGTGTCAGATATAATGGTTTCCCTTTTTACCTGTTCAATCCCCACGGATTCGGAATCAGATTTGGGTTCTCTCTGGTCTCCTGCTCCGATCAATTCAAAAGCTTTGTAAGAAAATATCTGATAAGTAAATACAGAGGAGAGGGGAGGGAGAGAGAGGGGGACAGAGAGGGGGACAGCGTTTGTCTGGATCTGGGTTCTGTTGAGATGGTTGACGATTGGAGAAGGATAATGATAATGATAATATATATAATAATGACTGACAGATCTCTCCCGTCATCAATGCGAGAATCCGGCCGTTATACCGTAAAACGGAATTCATAATTAATTAAATGAAATAAAAATTTTAATAATTCAAAGTCATATTTTTCAACTACTCAGCATTTAAACTCGTGATTTCCTTCATTAACTAAGTTGGTTAACATATTTAATGTTAACTGACAATCCTCCCTTTCAATAAGATTTCAGGAATACAAAATTAATTTTTTGAAAAATTTTATTTTTTAACGGACTAACTTGATTGCGTAAAACCAAAATAAATAAAGAGTGCTCTGGTTGTTTTAAGTACAATCAACTTTTGTTCGTGGTAAATGATGCTGAGAGGATGCCCCTCGGCGGAACAGACAGAACGGCCCGTGTCCTCTTCCTATATCCTATGGCTGAGGTCAAAGATCTGCCGAGCCAAACGTAGTGGGTTAGAATACGATACCCGTAAAATCTTTTGACAGCAGGCATTGAGCTCTGGAATTGCAGCGTATTGTCTTACCGATGAGGCTGCTTCTATCTCCACAGACCCTGGCCTCCTCCTTGCAGTAAGTGGCAGTAACTTGCGGCTTCCCTCTCATTTCGAAAACCACCTGCAGAAGAACCAAATCACCAACAATAAGATTTCAAATAAAAGCGCTAGTACAGGAACGATGATGCTTGACCCGGTATGGTTCAGGAAACTTCAAACCTGCAATGGCAAAATTGCTAAATAACTTCAATACTTGTCTGTTCTTCTTTTCTTTCTTGCTGGATAGGTGAAAAACTGAAAAGGAAAAGAGAAATCATGGCAGGGCCAGGGGTCCAGAGTTATACTCTTGGAACGGGCGTTTGGACAAGTCACGCAGATCAAAAGGGCATATTTACACTCGCCAGCATGATGTAATACAGTCAAATCTTGACTTCATATGTCCGACTCATTCTTCTAATAATGGTAGCTGTTAAGAGTTCAGAAGTACCAGAGGCCATATCGACATACTTTCAGAAAACACAGAGACAAGATCATGTTCGAAATCATAATAAACGGTTCCCCAAAAGGGTTGTGACAGAAATGTGCTGGAAAGATGTGACCATGGCTTCAAAGACGACAGACAACTATATCACAAACATATGAAATTTTGCCGATTTGCCAGCACAAATAACCAAGTTAGCATAAATTGCACTTGTCCGGGAATTTTAACCAGGAATATTCCCCATCAAAGGTACACATTCAAAGCCAGCTTCACTTGCAAAAGTGTACAGCGCATGAACACAAAGCAATTATCGTTTTTAATGATGAGAGTCAGCATCGATCTCTCTCTCTCTAAATATACATATATAAAAGAAAATTCCAGTATCACACATCGCTACAGTTGAATATTTGAGGTCAAATGTTTGCTTCCAATAATTAAGCATAACAATGTAGTGCTAGCATGACTAAGGAAGCAAGCAGTAGAAAAAAAAGTAAGTAAAGTAAACAAACAGGAAGGATAAAAAGAGACTTACAAGAACTCCCTCCCAAACATCCTCGACAAGCATCTGGGATTTTGTCCCACTTCTCAACTCTTTACTCTGCTTTCCAGTGCCGGAACTCAATTTCCCTGCTTTGAAGAGCAGCATCCCAAGCTCCCTCCCCGCTTCACTGCAGAAGGCCAGAAGATAAGGAAGCATATAAAAAACTAAACTCTCGTGCCTGAGTAAATTAGAGCAAAATCAAACCTCCTGTTTCTTCGAGTTTTCATTGTGCATGGTTTGTTCTGGCCATGAGTTAATACAAATACTGGTTTTGAACAGTCTCTCCATGGATGTGCCTCCAATACTGAACCGAAGAGATGGAGCATGAGCGAAAAATTTGTAAACCGAACACAAGATGAGCTCGGAAAATACGAACAACATTACATGCTTACTACTGTGAACGTTCATTATAAGTTCACATTTCAAATGGGCACTTCAAATATGTAAAGGGAACCGATCCCTAAGCATGAAGGAGACAGCTGCAATAAAAGGTGCAAAGGCAAGTCTGAAAATGGGGAAGTACCTTAACAGACAATGCAGCCGAGCCTCACCCAAGTAAGAAATATGAGCAAAACCAGAACGCAGAGAGGACTGAAGAAGGAACTAGCAGACAGATTACTTCAACCATTTCATCAGCAATCATGCATTCTTTGCATTCCAGTTGGCGGAGATTGATTGAATTTCAAGCCGACAGACAATCAAATCATTTTCTAAATCGGAGAGAAACTACAATTGCAGATAATCAACCTCACACAAACCCCGCACAAAACAACTAACAGCACTAGTCAAAATCCCAAACGAACAACCAACCAAACAGCAGATGAAAGATTTAAGCCATGTGACAGTTCAAGGATTTGAAGCATTACGTTCTATAGCTAAGCATGAATGGGAAAACAGGACTGCGAGGCGCTGGAGTAGATTAGAATGAAGTGTCAGAAGCACTACCATCGTTACTGGTTCTGTCAAAGGACTGCTGAAGGTGCCTCCGCATGTCATAAGAACGGGAGGATACGCTCTTCACGAACTCGTCGGAGGTCCCAGGGATGCTCCCGTCCAGGTCCAATGCCCTCTCCATTTCCTCCTCCGACAGTGGGATGATGAGAAGAACTGAGAGGTTAGAGAGAAGAGAGAGAGAGAACTCAGACAGTTATCCACAAGTAACCGCCCCTAACAAACTGCAGCAAGCAATCCCATTAAAGGCGTACAACTTCCCTTCTTCTTCCCTCCACTAGCTTCTACTTATAGGTATCTAAGTTCTGCACGTGTCAGGCTGTTATCACTGCGAAATTCCACGAGCCGCCCACTGGAAGGTTCCGAAGTGAGCCGCGTTCTGGAGAGGGATTGGAAACGGAGATTCGAGATTGAGAGAGACGGAGATGATTGCACGGAGGAGGACGATGGGGGAGGAGACTGGGGGACAGAAACTCCATTGCGATGCTCAGTCGACCGATCGGTGGTGGACCGAGCGCTGCGAATCATGGCTTTTAAATTTGGAGGTATTTTGGAGAACACCGATTTTTAAGGTAATATTAAATTTTTGATAAAAAATTTCTAACAGTAAACATTACTGTTGCCCTTTAAAAAACTATGATTAAAAGAGGAGTTAATTGAGACATCGCTCTCCACCGGCTTCGATTCTCATTGCATCTTACCATCTCAACCGGCTTACCTTGGATTTTATAATTAAAACAAGTTCAATCTTTAAACATGAATTAATTAGCATTATCTGGATATCAAATGTTACATATAAAAGAAAAGGTTCCCCGTTCTCCACCGAGAGGCTCATTTCTCATGTAGAAGGACTGAGTTCGGAGCTACTTCGGAACAGGGCTGGTTCAAGAGGCAGAGGAAATTCACGGTCTTCTTATGGAAGATGGAGGGGTTGGAGAGCATTCATGAGATGTCACTTCCAGTCATATGTTAGGCTGCACACATGCCTTGCACATTCCCAAATCATACAAAGGCCTGATAAACCCGTCACGCTTGGAAAAGATGGATCGAGAGCGGAGTACCTCGATGATCATCCTTTCAACCTTTATTTACCAAGCCCGAGATGCTCAGAACTTAACCTGATCGGTGCAGTGCAGCCTCGACGTTACGGGCTATTGTCGATAACTACTAAATCATGATTTTCATTCTGATTTCAATTTTCCTGAAAAGCGTGCACGCCCTAGTCTGGTACTTCTTGATTAAGCAGACAACCCTGAACCATAATTCAGGAAAAGGAAAAAACAAACAGCAGACAGAAAAAAAAAATGCAGGTGTAACTTCCGTAAGTGGGCAATGTACCAGTATGAATAATCAGTTGACAGGTTCAATGCAAACGGAGACATACCGAGAGCATCATGACACACAAGTCTTGCGAAGCCACAGACAGTAGTTGCACAACAGCAATGTAGCAATCTTATGTACAATATTTCTAGGCATGAAGTACTGTCAAAGAGTATCCCACACTTACAGGGTATGATCAATGAGACAGCTTGTAGTATAGGATGAGGATAATAGCGAGAATGAGAGCTCCAATTACCGACCCGATTATCCACTTATTCTTGGTAATCCTCCTCGACATGACAGTCAATAACTTTTTACTCTTATCTATGGCATCATCCACCCCATGCAGCTGTTACCAAACGAGAGAAACAGGCACAAAGAACATCATGAGTTGGAGGTGTAACTAATGCCGCATCTGGTGCAGTGGAACTGGAAAGTGTAAAAATTCGGTGGTCCCTTAACAAGATCATCTTCAGCAAACTAGTTCAATCAATGCAGTACGCCTGTTAGCACAGAAGAAGAGAAAAAATTCACCTTCTCATGGGCATGAAGAAGGGTCTGGCGCTGCTGATGCAAATCCTGGAGGATTGAGACACCAAGCTCCTCTGTCTCGAGCATGGTTCTTCTGCTCTCCTTAATTCTATTGCTAGACTCATCCAATCTCTCAGTTGAAAAGGCAAGCCTTTCTCTTTGATTTGCCGAAGCCTGTAATACATAAACAAGTCAGAGATGGAACCCACCAAAAGGAAGGAAGAGATAGAAAGAAAAATTTATTGGAATGTATCTAGCAACCAGATACAGAAATGCATGCAGACACACACGCGCACAGCTTCTCATAGATAAAATGAACCAAGGGAACAGAGATTACAAGATGGCTGCCTATCCCAGGAAAATGTGCGTGCATTGAGGTGCATAGTGAATATGGCAGCGTTTTCTACAAGGCCAGTATTATGTTGTCACCATATTCAAATGTTTAAAGTCCACACTAGATGCACAAAGGTTGAAAAAGATTCCAAAGATCACACTCTTAAACTTTAAAAGATCCAACTAACTAAAAGCACTTGTTTTAATGATGCTATAGCTACAGCATCGATGCACAGACTGCAATCTTTAAACTCAGGTGGAAACACTATGAACAACAATTTAATCTTTAACCTCTCAAGGATGGGGCCAATCACAAAAGGGTCATCATTAAAAGATTAATAACCAAGTGCATCGAACAGAAAAACTTGACAACAATTTCAGCAATAAGAAGATACCGGAGAATCATAAAATAAAACTGCAACTATCAGAAGAATCACGGCGTACCAAATGAGTATCAAGCATTCCTGACTCCAACAACTCTTCACGTGAAGCCTGGGCAGCATTAGGTGAGGAAACCCTTTTAACTTCCTTCTTCAAGTTATTCAGATCAGATTTGTATTCTCTAAGCTTAGCGAGAAGCATTGCTTTGACGCTCGGCTGCAAACTTCTAGCCTCAAGATCCATTTTTCGTATCTGGGAGACACAGGGTGACCCAATAGCTCAGTAAAGAACTACAGCATGGAGAAAGAGCAAGATGAATTAAAACCCAAATCATCTAAAGTAGTACCAAAACGTCAGCTTCATCAAGTGCTGCTTTGATCTCAGAAATCTGCTCAGTCCGTTTCTCTGCAAGTCATGTTGTCAAGCCAAACATTTTCACATTATCATTATGAAGCGACTCTGAAGTTTCAATTATTTTGAATATAAGAAGTTCGAAAGCCTAAATTGTGCAACTACGCAATAGTGCAGCCTAGTAAACGGAAGACAATCTACATTTGACTGAAAAAAGATGAGGAAATTGCAGCTCCCCAACCATGCTTTAACCTCTAGGAAGACGGAAACAAGTCACAACAGCTAGTATCCTCAATCTATGCGTATTCAAACATCCATTAAACCAAATATATTGCTAAAATCAGCAATGTAAAATACCTGCTAGATCTTGGCCAAAAAAAAAAAACCTGCTAGATTAGCAAGGGATCTTGAGAAGGAATTGGAGCCAGATAAGTCTTGGAAGCTATTCTTGCGGAGTTCATTTGTATTATAAGCTCATTTGGATTGATTATTGCAAGAGGTTCGTTAGATTTCATTCAAAACAGTTCATTAGATCCGTTTTTTCTTCATCATAAAGTGCTAATATCATGAAAAGATATAATTCCCGGCACTCCTACAACTTACTGCAGTTAGACACTGTTTGATTTTCATCAAGTGAATTAGTCCCTCGAAATGGTTAAAAGGTTATGATCCGACCAACCATATGGACATCAATTTGCCTACACATAACGAGGTCTTCAAGCACACAGAAGCAGGGATGAATAAGCAGCTAGAAATCGGAAAGGAGGAGGATTAATGAAGATGAGAAGGATAAAAAAAAAACCTCCATCAGCCAGGAGAGAAGCAGAGTTGCATTTTCTGGAGAGATTGGCGGAGAGCTCGCAGTATCGGCGCTCGTACCCATCGAACACTTCACTCATCTTTCTCCCGCCGGATCGGCTTGCTCTGAGTCACAGTTCTCAATCAGATCTCAGAACCCTAGAAATTCACAGCCTGACGGTCGTGCTGTTGTTGGCTCGGTTGAGGTGGGGGGGGAGAGAGAGAGAGAGAGAAGAGTCATCTCTTCCACAACTGCAAGGAATCTTAATGGAGACGAAGAGAGACGACCGGGGGTGACGTGGAACCGGTCGGACCGGTCAGCGGTTATAGACCGACCGAGCGTGAAATATTCAAGGAATCGGTATGGCTCGGCTCGTTTGCCGCCGCTACCCTGTCTCCGAATTTTTCTGTATTAATTTACTTTTTCCTCATTACCAACATAATTTTTTTGCTCAGTCGGGTCGGTTTCAATACAAACATGTAATTCACAAATTATCGGGAAATTACCAACTAAGAGTTCCACTTAAAAGATTGGAAAAATATTTTACCCCTCAATATACCGATTCAGTTCGAATCTGAATTAATAATAAAAACCATAAGACTTCGAAACACCGAGACATAATAAACACCAAAAAGTCAACAAATCCAGCTGGTTTGGACAGTTCTCAGACTCCTGAATAAACTCTGCAATAGTATGAATCCTTCAAGACCAAGAACCACTTCCCTGGCATTGACAGGGGTATAACGAGCTGACAAACGATAGACATGCAGGACTGCACTCGGGAAGTTCTCAGCAATGATTAACAAGAAAATCCTGAAAGTGTAAGAAAAAGCTTTTGGATTAGATGTAAATCCACCTCCCTGTGAACCGCAACCCGAACCTGAAAGTTATAACAGCACCAGCATGGCTTGGCTAAGCTTAGCTTCAAAAATCTGTTGACACTACAGACCAGTTCCGCTTTCAGTTCCAACACTCGGCCTGATGGAGCCAAGAAATGGATATACATAGACACACCTTTGAGACGGATATTGGCGAGGATCCACCTCTCCGCCAAACTATACTACTCTCAACAACTAACAGCACTAATTCAAGCAAAGCAACTATATGGCAATGTTTAGGAGGAAAGCATGGGCAAAAAATGAACATGCATATCCATAACAGCTTCGTAGATTTTCAAGAACCAGAGCGAATAATCTTGGGATTATCTG
Organism: Lagerstroemia speciosa; assembly: GCA_037672795.1. NCBI lineage: Eukaryota > Viridiplantae > Streptophyta > Magnoliopsida > Myrtales > Lythraceae > Lagerstroemia > Lagerstroemia speciosa. The sequence goes on along the minus strand of CM075300.1, from coordinate 1,440,924 downwards.
AATCCCTTTTCCCAATACAGCAACTGCTCCAGCCACAACATTAAGCCTTCAAATTCGACGGGACAGAGATCACTGCAGTACCTTCAAACCAGATGTACCCACAACTTCAGCTACTGCTGCCTCGATTAGAGGAGAGCCAGTCTTGTCATCTGCCTGCTTCAACTGCTCTTGCTCCTGATCAGGAAACACCTCAGATTGCAGAGATGGGGCAATATTATTCACATGGAGCCATGTCAGTTCCCAGAGGCTGTCCCCCCCTAGAGCACTTCTCTGCATTAGAACTCCCTTCGACTTCATCACAAGCAGGGTGTTCTTTAGCAACTCTGGCACAAGCTCCTGAAGCTTCTCACTCTTCTTCCCCCGAAACTTCACCTTCGTGTACTTCTCCATTCTGCTCAGAACTCCCAACCACAGCTTGCAGAAGGTTGTGAGCTGCGATAGCTCATATAGCAATTGCAGGAACACTTTAGAAAGAAGCTTCATGGCAAGGATGAGTGTGCTCTCCATGTTTCTATAGTCCTTTGGTGACTGACCCTGAGAGATCTCGAGCAAGTCATCAAGAATTGTGAAGATAACAAGATCGAAGCACTGCAACCACAAGCCATGCGACAGAGGGATCTCATCTACTCCTGTTAGGCACCTCTGCAATGATAAGAGAGCGTGATTTCGAACTTCTTCTCTCTGGTCCAAGCAGACTTTTCTCAGCAATTGCACAAGCCTAAGCCACATTTCTCCTATATCCTGCGACATCTTTGCTATATCTTCCTCTCCCATCATTTCCTTGGCTTCGCGGCCCCACCGAGCCAAGCAATCGAGTGAAACTGCCATGAGATCCAGGGCCCGGACAGATCTTTCAGTCTGGCCCACACGAGATTCTGCAAATTGCCTTGACGCATCCATGCACAGGACATAATTCGCAGGTAGCAAGTGAGCCCCATCAGACATGATGAACAGTAGTGCATCAAATCCTGCCTCTGATGCTTCAGGGTGGCGAGCTGTAATAGAAAGAAGAGATGTGATCGTTCTCCATCCCATCTGGGACTTGATGTGGGTCACATTGGCCTTCACTAGGCGGCTCACTTCCTGAGTGATCTGCTCGCAGTAGGCATCAGCTACGCGGGCATCGAGTTTCAGGACAAGCTGCATGGACCTCAAGAGTTCATCGGCAAGGTTCTCCTTGTAAGGGAGCAACCGCTGACAGATTCTTAGGAGCCCAAATACTGCCTTCTCTACTAATGCACCAGGCATGACTGTGGACTGAACAATATTAGCAATGTGCTCATAAACTCCCTGCCAAAGGAGAACTATTCTGTCTCGATTGTTAAGGGTGATTGCAATCAACAATTCAAGGCAGAAGACTGCAGTGTCTTCATCCTCAGGTGAACTGCTCCCTTTCTGGGGTCTCCCTGCAGCCCAAATAAGCGCCCGCGCAAGCTGTAACAGAGACTCTGCCTGCAGAAACTTGCTCTCTGTGAAGATACCGTCAATATGGCACTTTTGGATTGTCTGAAGTGTCCGTTGGTGAGCAGCTAGCTGCTGTTCAGTTGGCTGTAATCTTGGCTCCTCTGTATCAAGAGATAAGAGCTGACTGAACCTGCCCATCAAACCCGAGGACCTCCTCGGTGTTCCCATTGAGGGCATGTGAGCAGCAGATAAGGAATTTGCAATGGGCTTCCCGTGGCCCGGGTCAGCCGGTGAAAGCTCTGATTCATCAGCTGCATCACTTGCTACACGAGCTGGGAGAAGACCAAGCTTGTGCAATCTCAATATGCAATCCAGAATATTCCTCCAACCTGTTCGGATAAAATCACCATATCTATTTGCAATTGTGAAAATAGTCACAGTTGCCATCCTAGCCTTCGAGTCATCACCGAAGGCTAGAACTGGTTCCTCAACAGATGAAGGGTTCAAGAGGGTCGTGAACTTGCAGAGAGAAACGACCAGATCATCAAGAACATCTTCAAGGTGATGGCATGCTGAGATCTTTGCAACAGCTAAGAACCCATCAATACATGTCTGATAAACATCTTCATGCTCCGCATGATCAAAGACCACGGAGATTGCAGCTATGGTAGGACCGGACATTATAGCAAACATGTCATGGTCAAGGTAGGCCCTAGAATCAGACACAATATATGGAGCAGTTTTCTTTGATTTGTGCATCAGATCAGTCCATCGGCTTGGTGTCATCTCAGGGAAACCAGCACCCTGCTCTGGAGTTGTACGGATCTCATTCTTGCAGATAGAGTGGTACAGCTCCGAAAGGAACTCCCGAGGCAAGTCATTGCCCCCATTGATATGCCTATTGTTTCGGATGAAATCCTCTTCAGTCATCTTCTTCTTCACTTGTACATTGTGCTGATCTGTGTTAAGCATTATAAGTGAATAGGACAGCAACAGAGCAGCATCTTTGTTGGCTAATATCTGCGGCGACTGCTCGTAGTATCTCTCAGAGAACGCCTCAAGCACTCTCTGTATTTTCTGCGACTCCCCAGGAAGCCTGAAAGTTTCCAGAAATAGCCTAAGTGCAGTATCTAAATTCATGTCTTGAAAGTCAAAGGTCCCAGCAAATTCATGAAGAACCTGTACGCAAAACTCATCATGATTTCCGAGGAAATCCCCCACGAGATTCTTGTCCAAGCCTGCAGTATACCTAAAAAAGCAGGCAACACTTTGAGGGTCAAGTTTGTCAGGTAAAAGATGCGTTCCTTGGAGAAATTCCAGCCCTTTCTTTGGATCACGATTGAAGTGATCAGCTCCAATCATTAACCTCCTCTTGATGTATTTCCTCCTTCGGACAAAGGGTACCCAATGATTGGGGTCACCATAGTTATCACACTTGACCATCCAAAAAGGGGTGTACTCCTCAAGATTAACTGCAGTTTGATCTGAACTGAAAGATCCATTGCCTATCCTCTCAGCCATACCCTGAATAACGGCAATAAGACCATCCAAAGCAAGAATGTGCATTGAAGAAAGTGGACAGTTCACCGGGAAAGCACTTTTCGATAACAAATTTGCTAGATCCTCGAAGACATTTCTGCATGTTATGTCACAGTCTAAGTTGGCGTACATTTCCACCATAAACGTTTTCTGCCTGCAAAAGTCAACCAGAGCCTCCATGGCAACCTCCTGCTGCTGATATGAAGCGCCATACTTGCTCTGTGCAAGCCTCAAAATCACGCAGGAGAAAAAAGCCTCAAATTGCAGTTTTAGTTCAGTTCGTAAATGCTGGTACAGATTTAGAACGATGCTGCAGACCATTGAAAGTATAAGAGGACTCATTGACAAGCCAAAATGCATCAGGTTTCGAAACAATTCGTCCTGTATCAAACTCAATAACCTGGGGTGACTGCGTATTGATTGTCCACCCAGTTCAATCGCTGAATTGATCAAACCCAAAGCAAAAAGAGGAACATCTTCATCAAATGCTATGGTATTCGATCGAGGACCCATTCCCATATGCTCAAAAGCGTTCAGCAAGGTACAGAAAAAGTGAAATATCTCCACCATGCAGGGAACTCCATAGGGTTCTGTCATGAGATGCAGATCAATTGGAACTACATCCATACCAGCTCCAATTGTATTATCATCCATTATTCCTGCCATTGGAACTCCAGATGCGTTAGAAGCAAAACTTCCCGAGGATAGTTGACTTTCATATTCTGAGTTGCCATTGTCTAATTGTCTAGTACCAAAAGCATATTCACTGTCTGGTTCAGGAACCTGCAAAGATACCCAAAGCTCTTTACATCAAACAATGACAGCAGTACAGACTCTGAACACTCTTTTCAATCTCATTGAAATTATATATGCCAGCATTTGCATGAGAAATGGAGCTTAAGCAAGAAAAATAAAGTGCAGCCATACCTCTTGCTTCACCTTATTCCCTCCATTAACCAATGCACGGTCTGTGTTGTCAACATCTGGAAGGTGTGAAAAGATGCACCTTACCAGTTCATGCATCGTGTGACGAGCTATTCTCTGCAGCAACTCTCCCTTGCTACCCGCTTGATGGACGATACGGAAGCAAGTGTTCACTATATTGCAAACATGCTGGTTGCTCAACATAACAGATGCTTTACTTTTCATACAAGCCAGAAGAACCTGGAGAATTTTCATCAGTACAACTTCCTCCGATGCAGGATCAGTTACCTCAAATCGACAGCTGTTCACAGCATCAACCACAGAGTGCATCGCATCTTCAACATTGGGATTGTTCTGATCAATTACGTCAAGGGTCAAAATCTTGTAAACAGAGGACAAGGCAACACCAGTGATTGGTGCACCTGTTTCATCTGATCGAATGACATCCAGAAACGGCAGGAGGTACAAGGTCGGGTTAATTGTCTCCCACTGATTCTGCCATGAAAAGATCTGTCTTCGCAATGCCTTCAGAGACTGAATCAGTGAGTGCTCTAGCTGATCATCACCTGACATGTAACGACCACCCCACCTAACGTTTCTCCTCATGACGGCTAAAACAGCAGCTACTTCCGAATTAATCATGCATCCCAGTGTAGCTTTGCCGGAGCAGGAGGCGTCATAATCCTCGGGTTCTTCCTCAATTGCTTTAATTCCAGGAGGCATCTTCAGACGCCCCATACTTGTAGGTTTATGAATGGCCAATTAAAAGGATGATGATCTTAAGTCTCAGCAATTAGATAGAATCTTGACCTTCATAAATGCAAAAGTGCAATAAATAAAGATGAAATCTAGTCTCCCATATAAGCCTGAAAAAGCAATGCAGATAATAAAACAGAAGGGTTGCTTCAGAAAGCCTATCCTATCAGGCACATTCATGGTAAACTTAAAAGATGTTTGCACCCAAAGTAAAATAGAAAAAGAAGGTACAGCTAGGCGATGAAAATAATTTCTACTAGCACGTAACAAAGTTAAGCAAGATCAGTAAATTTGAAATACGAAGGACTCTAAGCTGCTACAACCAGGCCTGAATAAGCCAGGGTATCATGAAAATCACAAATAATTCGCATTCATGCCTTTCCTATCATCAAAACGATCATTTTTTTACAATGTCTATCACTCAATGCAGTCACTTATCCAAAAATGACAGACACCCAAATAGCAGAAAGATACAGTCTATATCTTGTGATCAAGACATTTATAGTTATACACCCTACGAGATTAGTGTAGGGTGAACTCAGCCTGAAGCAGAGGTACCCTCACCTATCTGACCACTGTGCAGCGTCGTACTAAAAATCCTTAGTCCGCCGAGGAATTGAGGGAAGGTAAGGGCAGTAGGACGAAGTTTCCCCACTAAGATTTGGATGCCCCAAATTTAAAACAAGAGCACTAAGAGCATAATGAAATAATTGCAAATCAACCAAACAACTCAACAATTAGGCCAAAAATCTAAAAGAAACCCCAGAAATCTAAACTCACAAAAGCCCTTAGAGATAATTGTCACCTGTTTCACTTTCAGCTGGGGCAACAACACCAGCAGCTCAGCAGGGGCGGGAAAGGTCGAGTAACAAACAGATCAGAGATCGTAGAGAGTACGGACGGAAAGGGGAAGAGATTGCCGAGACAAAAATTGACTGGACCCTGAAAATGCAAGCGGTGAGAAGAATGAGGGACACAGACCGACGACAAAAATGTATTAAACGGCCCCAAATAAGAAATTAGGCACCGAGAGCTTGGAAATCCCGATCCGGAGCCTCAGCTCTCGGATCATCGCTTCGGATCGCCAAATCCAGAGATCAAAACCCAATTGAACACAAGAGGCGGTCATAAACAGCGATTTAGAGAGAGAGAGAGAGAGAGAGAGAGCCAGGGAGAGTGCGCACTCAAAGGTTACGACGCAGCTCAAAGGTTAAGCTCCTCTGGCCAGCGCGATTCCGGTCGAGGTTTCACTCCCCAGACGCGAGACTCCGGAAAGAAACCCTCATTCCAAATATCAATTCATTGCAATGCGGCTGAGAATCAGTGTGTCAACGACGACGGAGATCAGATGACTCCGAGGCGAGGCGAGACGAGACGGTACTATATTTTTCTATTATTATCCCTTTTTTTTTCCGCAAGAAGAAAAAAGAAAGAACGAAGAAAAGTGGAAAAGAAACGTGGTTGGGTACCTTTGCCGGACTAATACATGTTATTTGGGTTTTATAAACAAAAATATTTTATTTTAACATCGTTCATTCCAATACTTTTTTTTTTTTTTTTTTTGGTCGCCAGCCACGGTATCCAAGCAGGCCCCACCAGCGGTGAGATGGCATCTTTCAGCCAACCATACTTGACTAATCCGTTGGTCGCCCCGGGTCGCACGCCTGGCAATGGCGGGTGAGGCTCCCAAGAGGGGTGTCTGCGTACGTGAGGTCTCGAACCTGAGACCTCCTTAAGCGGCACCGAGCTGCTTACCACTCGGCCCAACCCCTCTTGGTCGTTCATTCCAATACTTGATTGGTTATTAACTGGATTAAATTTCTGAAGTGCCATTAAACAAAATTATGGATCAGATAAAAATGGTTCAATACAGTAAGTACTACTCTCGTCGTCATGTGACGTAGATATCCTGAATTCGATCTCAACCGTGACACTTCTATACCTCTTTTATTTCTCATTTCTCCTATCTTTTCTCGATTTATGTGTCTTTTTTTTTTTGTTAAAAGAAAAAGATGGAGCAAATCATTAAGAAGAAACGGTGTACTGGTAAGAATGTTTAAAAGAATCGAAAAATTGAACCGAGTCATTCCATCGGACAGAATTGAATAGAAAGTAATGGAAATGATCCAATGCGATATTTTTTTTTTGTTAAAAAGAGATTGAAAATTTTATTTAATGCGAATCGATTAATTACGATTAATCAAAGTGAATCAATTTTTTTAATTGACAGTTGGATAAAATAAAAATGGCTCTCTACACTAATATATCCACGATCATTACAAGAAAAGAATTTTAACTCGTAACTCAATCGAAGAGAAGAGACATATTCTACGCGGTTTACTTTTTAAGTAGAAAAAAAAATATGTTGCGTGTGGTTCAATTTCTTAGGCTGAACGGGTATGATTCGGATCTCATATCCTAAACAAATTGAACCGGCTATTAGTTTGATCTGATTCAAAATGATTTCTAAAATTGAACCGAACCACGACCACATCTAGACATTATGCCTTGCTAGGTTTGGCGGACTCAAATAAATACCTGGGCCTAAACAGTGTACTAAGACTAAGAGCCCTGGGGATAGCGGTGGAATTCCCACTACACTGACATTCTTCTATTTAACAAGTCTTAACTCAAATCCCAGTACCCGCATTTGGTTTGGTTCTTTCCTTATAAATCAGTATTCGGTTTGTTGATATGTAGTCAGAGCCAAATGCGTATTCATTACGTTGTATGTTGGTATGAGCATACAGTCTCGCCTTGCATGGCAAACCCGGAAACTCATGGCAACAGATAGGGCATCTTGTCCCACCGTGACTGCGTTAAACGAGAAGCTTCATCTTGCATCGAATAAAGTTCACCGGGAAAAGAAAAACGAGAAGCAAGAGGAAAAGAAGAGCATTCCTAAGGCCAAGGGATTGAAATGTGAGACCTAGCAAATAGCTACCAGAGCACATCAATAATGACCAGTGTACTCTGGTCCAACAACAGAGTATTCAGCGAACTCAAGAGCCGAGAAAAAGGGGGGGAAGCTACTGGTGAATATCGCGACTTCAACAGAAATACACCAACAAAGAGAGGAGAGTAACTCAAGCCATGATCTTGGCAGATCTCACGTAGAGGCTGTCCACCACCTTACCAATGTTGGAGATCGTTTCCAGTGTTGCGGGGTAGAGGGCATCGGTCTTGGGATCATCAAAGATGATGAGGCACCCAGCTCCCTGATCAAGAGTCCCAGCAAACTTCTTGTCAAGAATCATCTGGGAGAGCTTCTTCTCGACATGGTCAACTGAGAGCTCAATCAGCTCTGCGATATGATAGATCTCCACCCGAGAGAATGGCTCGATCAACCTGCAAAGGTTCTGCTCCAGCAGAGTATCGTAGAGGGCAGAGAGGTGCCTGTGGACAATCGGGTCATCCTCCAGTTGGGCCTTGAAATCCCGAAGAGCGGTTTCAAAGAGTTTCAAGGAGCGTTTGGCATGGGCATCAGCTACTGCCTTCATGGCATCGAGATCTGGCCCCACATATTGCAGCCCAGCCTTGGATGATATCACCCCCGCCACATCATCAGCCTGATTCACCATGATCTTGCACAGCAGCATGTACTTGAGGCTGAACACTGCCCTTGGATCATCAAGGGCGTTGAAAGCCTCGAATGCCTCGAAGAAGTAACTATAAGCTGTCTTGTAATCCTTCTCCTCCGCATGAAGGATCCCACTCTGCAAATCAATCGTGCCCTGCTGAGCAGGTGGCACGTAAATGGCATTTGCAGCAGTTCTTGCTGCTGTGAGAGCAGCCTTAGCTTTGGGGAGATTTCTCAGAGAGAAATGAAGTTTACTCTCCAGTAAGTTTATGTCCACGAGAAGAAGTTTATCGTCCAGTCTTCTCACTTCCTTGATCAGCCCAGAAAGAAGATTCAATGCTTCCGCATACTCCTTATGCTCCATTAGAAGAGCTGCAAGCCTTGCCTCCACCCTCTGACGAAGAAAAGTCCGCTTCTCAGCTCGGGTCCATTGTACCATCTCCTTGCAGAGAGATATCTGTAGATCGGATGTCCCTGGTATCTTAGCCACAGCATCAATGATTCCTCGTACAATCTTTGCAGTTTTTGCTTTAGGAATCAAGGAGAAGAAGGGCCTCAGCTGGGTAAGAAGGGTTCGGAGATCCTCTGCCCTGTTCTCTTGTCTTAGAAGATCTGACAGATTGGTGATGGCTTGCTCTTTTATCCTCAAGGTTTCAGGAGATGAAGAGGGGTTCTCCAGTATCCGATATAGAATAGATATGGTCTCAGATGGAGTTCCAGCTTCTAAAGCCTGGGCAATGGAGTCGGTTGTTGCTGGGAGATATGATGTCGACATTGTGATAATTTCAAAATTCAGAATCCTGGAGAACATAAATGAAAAACTATTTGAAAATGGGAACACCATCCAGATTGGCTCACGCAAATATACAACATAAGCAAACCATGTGAAACATATTGTTATAGCAACTTATTTTTATTATCTTAAATGCCAATCATTAGCCAGATATAAGCCTAGGCAAATGCCACACTGAAGGTAAACTCACATTAGCTGCTTATGCAAATGGGAAAACCAAAGGCACATCCATGATTCAACTCTTCTACTATAATTTTAAGCGAACAAGGACAAATTCAACTCAAACTGCAATAGGAGAAGAAAACCACAGCTCAAGAAATACTCGAAAGCTTCCTAAGAAAGGTACTGTGCTAAGCAGAGGCAATATACGGCACAGGTAATATTGAAGAAACACGACCGAATGCTTTCCCTACCAAGATAAAACACTAACATGACAAGATGCAATCTAACAAATAACATCACCAGAATACACTTGAGGAACATCCTAAGGCACCTTAAGCCTCGACAACCAACCAACATCCTTTCATCAATACTAAGACTGACATCCTAAACAGAAATCTACTGATATCATGGCAGCGTGATGATAACAGTTGACGGCGCCCACCCACCGATAAAGACAGCTCAGGTTACTGTAATTGAAAACCAAATTGCACAGCAACCATATCCCCAGAAACCAAGAAGAACTATGCAGTTGGTAAAGCTCCAAAGATATCAGCCTAGGGTTATCACTCATGAGTCATGAGTAGCTACTGAAAAAACCGAGTGTCTACAGTTACCACCACTCAGCTCGACATCATTGAGGCTGGAATGATAAAGCTGACGGCCAGGGAAAAATGGCCCATGATAGCAATACGAACGAAGGAAAAGAGATTCAAGGCCATCAGTCAGCATATATATCAACTGGTTGAGCAAGCGCATGATACAACAAAACAATCGAAGGAAACACATTTGACTCGTTAAATGTTAAGGAAAAGAAGAGTCTGACAGCAGATCCATCCTTACACTTCCTTGCGTTGAGGAGACCTATTTACAAGAATAATAGCAGTTTGGCCCCCAACTGAATTGAAACTACAGAAACTCACTTTCTCTCCTGCCGGAACACCTCGTCACCAATCGTAGATTACCCCACTTCAACCGACTAGACTATAAGAAATCACAGAACCCTAAAGGGAAGATAGTCACCTATTTCACTACAGCAGAGTCGTAGCAAAGCGGCTGCAGAAGATACGGTCGCGAATCAGAAGCGGCCGGCGACGGAGAGATCGAGGCTTAGGGGTATGAGCTTCATCCACCGACCAACAATCTTGAGGATGGAGCAGCTGATACCAGATTCTTAACTTGCAGGGAAAGATAGAAGAGTGTGGAAATTGGGCTGGGCCTTGAAAATGTTGATGGGCCGAAGAGGTAGGCCCATCAAATAACGCTTATGATCTTTTTCCGTCCTAAATCTTTATATTTTTATCAATTTTATTTTCAAATTTTTATTTTTCATCCTATTATCACATTTTCCGTCAAAAAAATATATTTTACCTGTAAAAATTTATATTTCAGTAAAAAATATTTTTGAAAATTTAAAAACAAGGAAAAGAAAATGAGTGAGCAAGAGTTGTGGGCGGGTATCGTCCATGTAGAAAGTGTCACAGTTAGCTGTTGCACAGCTAAGGGCATGTTTGGATTGAGGTGTATGGAGAGTTATGGAGGGGAGGATTACCCGAGTCTAATCCATGTTTGGCTAATAGGGAAGTTATGGGGTTTATAGAGGTACAACTTAAATTCTTATTTGATAAATTAAAATAAGAGAATTATACCATCCACCTGGCCAAAATTTCAACTCCAAATCAGAGAGTTATAGAGGGTTATCTCATCTATCCATAATCCTCTATAACTATCCATAATCCTCTATAACTCTCCATAACCTCCTCCACCTCTCAATCCAAACAAGCCCTAAAGTGGTGTTTTTACAAAGGAGTAGGTATCCTGATATTTTACCAAATTATAAAAGATAATCGGGCAACCTCGAATTTAATGAATTTTTATTATGTAACAAAGAACAACTATCTTCCCCGAGAAGAACTACCACATTATCACATCCACGCCAAGTGGTGCAGCTGGGGCCTCCTTATCCCCAGTAACCACCACCCCTCTAGAATCATGATCCATTATGGGAAGAAATAGGTCTTGATTTTGGAGGGGGCGAGGATCTCACCGACAACCGCCACTCTTTAATGAGAAGTCTCATATACGAAAGTCAAATGTAAAAGATTAAAGATAATATTACTGTATCAAATCTCTTTACGCGCTCCTCTCCGTAGTTACTTTAGAATCAATTCTCATCAGACGTGAAGATTCCATGCCTATGATTCAACCGCACCTTTCCATGATTCAACGTCACTCCCCCATGACACTTCTTGCCCTGCTCTGTGTAAATCCTCTGAACCACTCTAAGTACGGTCCCCCGTGCGCAAGATCGAGATTGGACGAACCATTATCGACCTGCTCTGCGTCTCGATCATTGAGCACATCGTATACCATCAGGTTCAAGACTGCTCCACGGACTCCATATCTCGGCTCATCAATCGAGTATGCCAAAGTTTAAACTTCAAATATACATCACAAATCGACCATTCACAGAGATTCTATACATGTTTCTCTTATCACTGTAGCTCGCTGAATAAGTAAAATGAGAGAGAGAAGTATCTGCACTCGTGGCAATGTATATAGAGAGACAGGAGCTTAACCAACCCGAAGCACTGGAACTCGTCGTCGTGCCGATATCAGCTCGTTCATCTGCGCGATTTGGAGCAACAGCTGATTGATTCTCTGCAGGCAATTGAATCTCGTTCTCAGTGAGCCGTGATAGACAGATACTCTGTACCGTTGATTATTACACGACTCTAAAATGAAAATGTTAGAACATAACCATAATCATTTGAAGACTCGAACGGTGTTTCGATATCCGAGTTTGCACTTTCTTGGTGAAATACAATATATCCTAAGCACTTAAATTCGAGTTTGGCCAGTCTACTAAGAGTTATAACAAACATAATAATATATTTTTCTCTATTTATAAGATTCAATCATCGATCTTACTTAGGGACTGTTGGGTGTGTTACAGTGCTCTTTATACTGCAAATATAATATTTGCTCGTAAAATTTATTATAATCTCTAGTAAAATATTTACTTTTAAAAAAAGCATAATATTCTTTATTTAGATCAACTTTACAACCATCTTAATTATCTTTATTATTTTAAGCAAATCCAAAACCGTTTTGGTTTCATTTTCATGTTCCAAAAATACACTCAGTCAAATTTTTTATAACTTAAGTATTTTTTTTATCTATTTTATTAATTTCTCGTATATTGTTAACTATTTTTATCATTTTCTCAATTGTTTCACATGATTCTATCAATCGTACCATCTCTTTTCACTATTTCAAAATTTTCTAACTCCTTACCATGCTTGCAACTTCCACAAAGAAATCTAACTTACCCAGAAGTTCTCTCGATTCCCCAGTTCTGTTTCATTTTTATTTGATTTAAATTATTCATTTTCATCTACTATAATCTTAAATTTTGTTTCTTCAATCACCTTAGATTTTTACAATAGAACGAATAATTGACACCATGCCTAGCCCAAGTCACCCTGTAGTAATTACCAAATTTCACAATCAATTTTAGATTTTTCCAAATACCATAATCTCAAATTTTAAAACTATTTTTAAGAGAAATAACATAGCCCAAGTTTTCCTCATAATCTTAATATTTCCGTAGTCTACCCAAACCAAATTACCACAAGAGAAAAGGAGACAAAAGCAACATGTGCATGCAACAATGAATGGTTTCAATGATTTCACAGGTAGTGCAAGAATGCTTTAGCACGGGAGAAACAATCATGACCGTTGATTACCAGATCTTTCTCCTTGATGAGCAGAATCAGACTGTTCTTGTGCTCTTCCCTTACGGCCACTCTCCTCTGCGGCCGTCGCCGCCGCATTACCACCTTCACGTAGACAAACGCAGCTGCAGCCACCACTCCAGCAACTCCGGCCGTCGACGCAAGCTTCCACACACTGACCCCAAACCACAAACGATCCCAAGCCCTCCACACAATGCCTCGGACACCACTCCGCCAGTCGATTCCGTCGCCCGGCGTAATCGACCCCGCCGATGCGCCGGTCAGCTCTGACAGAGCAGTTCCTGAAAAGGACGATGTGGAGGATAACGGGGAACTGGGAGTTGGAGGGATCGGTTTGCCCGAGGGATCGTCCAAATCTAGTCCTTCGTGGACGGACGGAGGAAAAACGGCGGGGCCATCGCTGATCCGGACGTAATTGTCTCTGATGACGGTGGCGCCGGCAAGTGGAGACGTGGTTGAGGGAGGCGGCGACGAGTGGAGTTGCTGGAGATCGTCTGGGGATTCAATATACTCCCACTCTTCCATGGCTCCCTCTGCTTCGGCCATGATCTTATCCCTTGGGCTTCCGACGTTTTCTGAAGGGAAGCAGCGGTTATCTTCCTGGTCGGGCGGGAGATATTTTTCCATCTGATATCCACAAGCACCAGAAACCTCACTAATCCAAATTCGATCCAAATTGATTTAAGTTATAATTTTTTTTCTTTTATAAGATTCGAAACTTGATATGGTAATCGACCCATATTAGTATTAACTAGACTAATATTGACCTAATAGCTCCCTCACTAGGTTCTCAAATAAGTAATTTCACGATCGAACCCTAGATTTGGAGAGTCAGAGGAAATTTTTTTCAGGAATTCCAACCCGACCGCAGTTAATCTAGATGTACGCTTCAACTAGTCCGAAAATATTATATGGTGCAAATTGAAAAAAAAAAAACTCATATTTATTATTCCCGAGTCATTATTTCTTGAGGAAAAGAAGCTCGTGCATTATAGGCATAATTCACAATCTCCTTTGTATTTATGATTCTTTTCATAAGCTCTCCGACGTGGCATATGAAGGAACATCTATCGCTTGTTTGTTGTATTAGGAGGGGATATTTCCACTGCACAAATATCTCACGGTGTCCTGATTTGTCTTCGTCAGTGACAGCCTCTTGCTTGCCCTCTTGCTTCCGCATCAATGGAGTTTAAAGGGGATTCGGTTCGGTTCCTCATCTTAGGCTGACAATCTGTCTCGGGCAATACCGATGTTATTGGATCAGTTATGAGTTCTTCTTTGATCCGGCCAAGACCTTAGCGCCTGTGTTTTTAGTATTTTCTAGATACCACCGTGCCTTATCAGTCAACTTACTGATAAAAAGTTGTAGGGTGAAGATTCCTTCTTTTTGTTCCTATGCAAGTAGGAAGTTGCTGAGTATTCATAATATTACTTATCCTATATTCAAGTGTCAGTTGGGAAGTGGTAATAGAGTTTCTTTCTGGTTTGATAACTGGAGAAATGGCTGCCCATTATTTGGCCAATTTCTTGATAAGTTTGGTGTTCCACTTGTTGTTACAGTAGCTGAGGTTGTTGATGCTTTTCGCTAGTATAACAGAGTTCTCCGTGCGTCTCGACAAAGGGAAATTCATAATATTTTAGCTACTACTCATCTTTTACCTTGTCATCCGGACTGGATTGTTTGGGCTGGTTCGAGAAAAACTGAATTCTCTATCAGCTATGGCACTGCGCTGCTTGGATTTCCTAGCATAGGCTTGTTTGGTGTGGGAATTATGTGCCTCGTCACAACTTTATTAGCTGGCTTGCTATTCACGATAAGCTGTCCACTCCTGATCGGATTGCTTCCTGGGGTATTGAGGTGGACTCTTGCTGTTTTTATTGATCTGCGGCTGAATGTAAAGACCATACCTTCTTTTCTTGTCCATTTACTAAGCAAGTGTAGGGGATGCTCTTGGAGACTTGTGGCTTTTCTCATTCGGTTGGTAGTTGGACGGAGGAATTCTCATGGGCATGTCGGCAACTTCAATGGAGCGCTTACATCTATTATGTTTGGAAGGTTCGGAATGACTTGAAACATTGAAAGGAAACTGTTCCAATGCTTCTTGTTTGGTGTTCTATCTGACAAAGTGTTTGTTGTCGATTATTGGCTGTTCGTAACCTTAGAGATAGGATAGCTACTGCTCATCAGAGGGAGTTGCTTTCTCGATGGGGTGTTAGAGGCTTATGATTGGTCTTTGTTTTGTTGGGCTAAGTTTAAGGCTCTTTTGAGTGAGCCAACTATATGAGGGTTGGATGTTTTGGTTTTGTACTTTGATGTTGGAATATTAATAAGAGCGCTACTATCTTGCATTGAAAAAAAAATTGTAGGGTGCAAGTTGGGAACAATAAAAAGAATGCGGGTGAAAATGAAAGAAATATAAACTCCAGGGTGTAAGCCGGATACATCGGTAATCTCAGGGTGCACTATGTATATCTTTCCTTCTCATATCTCTTCCCTCTCTGCCGGAAGAGAACCGGCCCTTGAGAAATCTTCTATTCTATGTAACGAGCACGATGCTGACGTGATGCAATAGAATTCAAAATCTTAAAAAAAAGAGATATATAAACTTAAAAAATGATTGAAAGAAAGAGGATAACTACCGACCACAATTGAACCAAAAACCTCTTATCTCATGTCGAGGACAGTACTGGTACACCAACCTCTCTTTCTCTTCTTTGATTAATCAAGTAGAGATTAACATCACTATACTAAACTCTGTCTATTCATTAGTTAGCCAATAACTAACACCCACTTCTTCATTCGCGTCACCAACACCATCTCAAGTTCATATTTGACTTAGATTACTTGCCTGTGGCAGGCCGGATCAACCCATGATTCCGGCCCAGGGGTTTGCCACCCATCGCCATCAGATTAGATTCTCCTAATTCGATTCTTCCTTCATGTAGTAAGGTGTAACTCCAGCTTATCATTCTCCCGAAGCAACTTATGAATGCTCAGACAGGACTGTGGGACAATGTTGGAAGTTCTTCCAAGACAAGGAAAACCAGAGTAACAACCTTTGGAAAATATTGCACTACGTACAGATGATAATCAGGATTTCACTTTTACCCTACAAAGAAATGAATTTTCGTAGAAATTACGTGTAGTTTTAACTCAACTATGGGATCCCTTGTGTTGTCATATCACAGCAAAGGAACTTCACCATTGTAGAACAGGAGGACAGGAATGTACCTTCTTCCAGATCCTCCTTGTGGCTGCAGAATAACAGGATCGGGTCATCGCTGAAGAAGCAACCTATCTCTGTTGCTGATGCATCAGGTACAAGGGCTGTGATTGGATCGGGATAGCTTCATCTGCGACCACCATGCTTTCCAGGATGGAGTGAAGCTCACCAGACGAGGCTTCCATTCTGTAAGATTTGCAGCTGAAATAGAACACGGCGCTCATCATGAAATCGATGAGCACGACGAATGCGTACATGACCACCAGAAGGGGTCCCTCCCAAATCCTCGAGGACCCGTCTCCATAGCTCAGGGTCTTCACCCTGTGCTCGAATAGTCCCTCGATGAATGCCATTCCAATTGTCGATCCAAGAAATATCAGCAAACCCACTTGGGTCTGCCCCTTAATCAAGGCACTAGATCGGAGCAGAGCCTGAGGTCCCGAGACATCTTCCAATACAGATATCACGACAGCAACATTGCAGACGATCACCGCATTTGCGAAAGCAACGGAGAAAATCAACCCCTCAAAGACAGCCATGTACACGATGAAATCATCCGAGAACCCGAGAACTGAGAATGTGCTTGAGACTGCTGCGAGAAGGATCAAGAACAATGTGAGACAACCGACGATAACCATACAGACCCATAGATATGTCAATACTACCCGCCTCCAGATCTTCAATGCAATCACATAGAACTTCGATGAATCGACCTTCTTCCTCGAATAAGTGCAATCTACAGAGTACACCACAGCTGCTTTGGATAACAGCAGCAAGGTAACATACAAGGGGAAGCACATGGCGGATGAAATGGCCGTCTCGGAGAATTTCTGGCAAGATTGTTTGATGAAAGGCCTCAGTGGGAGGCCACTGGATCTTGCGAGCAGCATTAATCTAACACTCAATCTCTTCAGTAAGGACTGATCAACTAACAAATTGGATATTAGTACAGCACACACAGGGCTGATGAGGAATGCAGCAATCGCCATGAAACTCGACAGATTGTACCGTAGAATCCGTACAGTTTCTCTCAGAATCTCCAGTGCGTTCATGCGATGGATCACGTGATCCGACGCCTCGACATCGAGATTCTGCACGGAATCCTCCCGCTTCTCCATTTCCGGCCAAATTCAGCTGCGCAAAGAGTTTAGCTGAGCTCGACTAAGCCCAGTTTGGATAGCTCAGATCTAAAATACCCAGGATCGGGCTTTCTAGCGGAAATGGCGGATGAAGGCGAGAAGAGAATCGCCAGATCTCAGGAGGTGAAATGGCTGAGCGACACGAGATTGGCGCAGCAACTGGGGTGGGGGTTATACTGAGCTGAGAGCCAAAGTCATAAGGAGATCGAGGATGAAAGACGAGGTAATTCACGAGATCGGAGTGGATCCAAAGGGAATCAATGTTAGATTAGGGTTTGCAACTCGAGTTTGCGTGAAGAGTGAGGTTTCCTTCACGACTTGCTGGGTGCTTCTTCCATGATTGCCGATCGAGTCCTTGCCTTCTGGGGGCGCGTGGTTTCGTCGCTACAGTTGTGTTCCCACGGGGATGCTGTTTAAGTGTCACCGCGTCGGAGCCGCCATTGAAGAGGAAGAGAAGCTTTTAGGGCCGATTTACAAATTGTCTGCAACTGTAACTCATGAGAGAAAAATGTCATCCATGGCAGCATCTGTGACTGTTTGTGTTTTGTTAGCTGTAGGAAAACAAGTTACTGTTTACATGGGCCCTCAGCCCTGATTTTAGTGCTGGAAAACAG
Organism: Lagerstroemia speciosa; assembly: GCA_037672795.1. Classification (NCBI taxonomy): domain Eukaryota; kingdom Viridiplantae; phylum Streptophyta; class Magnoliopsida; order Myrtales; family Lythraceae; genus Lagerstroemia; species Lagerstroemia speciosa. The sequence continues at coordinate 1,423,034 of CM075300.1, read as the reverse complement.
TTTTCAGTTTTCAAGCTATTCTCAACCAATAATTAGGAAAGAAATCTAACTTGTTCCCATATGTCTAACCTTAACAAGGGAAATGTCATTGAATGACATGTTATTCCTTTTTTCTCCGTTATTTTTATCTTCTATGTTTTAGATAAATGAAAGCTCAAAAAAGCTGAAAGTGTTTTCTATCTCAAGCAAATATGTTCTCTGTCATCTACATACCTCACAGTTACCCAAAACAAAACTAGAATTCTATCCCCAACTGTGATTAATACACATTTTCTCCTATCATGATGTTAAGTCGGAGTATCGTGCTCGTGTTTATGCGAATTTAGACAGCACATGTGCAAAACATTTGCAGTTTCAAAGAAATGAAAACGGACTAGGGATCTTAACTAATCCTCACTGCTCCAGAGCTCTTTTTCTTCAACGGTTCCTCTCGCAATTCTACTGGCTGAAAGAGCTAGCATATGCATTTTCTTTTTCTTTTTTTTCTTTTTCTTTTGAATTGCAAATGCATTTTCAGGAGGGAAAACAGTTGCAAAGGATGTCAAAAGAGAAACTGCTTTCCAGTTTCAGACAAATATCAAAAGAAAACTGTTTTCTCAGCAGAAAACGACGAATGTGCATGAGGCTGCCCATAAACCACTGTGTAACAATAACGAATGAAAAGTTATATGATTCTCATAACCTTGATTTTCTGGTCAATCTACATCTCATTCACGTAAATTGATTGAATTTTTATCAGAGATTCTATTTTCAGATGGAAAACGTTGTTTTCCATTAGAAAATATTAAATCTGTTCAGAATCATTCACGATGGGAAACCCAACAGAACAGAAATAACTTTCAAGGATCTCTCCACTCCTTGCTGTGCGCTGCTGTGGAGTTTATGCAAAAGTATTGGGTGCTAAACGCAATTAACTAATTAATTTGGGGTATTTTGCAATAAACTGACCAGCATGTCCGGGCATCCCTTCCACGTGGAAAAAGGATGCACAGAGGAATTTAAAAATAAAAGAAAAAGGAAAAAAGAAAGAACAAATTGACCATGAGGGAATCATCTCAGTTGAAGTGCAGCTCCAAATAAAGATCAGAGCTTTACTGCAGAGCTGAGCGGTGCGTCGGACGACCAGTAGAAGACACTGATGGATGTCGACGAATTCAATCATCAGCGCCTCAGCAGACCAATCCGTTGCATCGTGAAACTGGGTTTGTCTTGTATTCATGTGTTGTTTCGTTCTAGATGCATTGATTGATGTACTAAATTTAGCTGGAATATGGTTTGCGATCCGTCTTCCGCGTAGCTGTCGGAATCCGGGCTCCAGGAAGGGAAGATGTACGAAAAGTTACTAGCTTCAACCCATAACCGAGGTTTTATACCTTGTTATTTACTAAAATTCTTGGAGAAGGATGGATCCTTAGTCTGGACGATTTGGAAGATATAATTGGAGGCATGTATGTTTAGGTTCCATCTGTAATTCTGTATAGTTGCCGAAATGTGGCATACCTTAACCAAGCCTTTTGCATGGGCGGCTGTGCACTGTATGGTGCAGGGGAGGCTTATTTGTCTTATAGTTCAAGTGCTTTACCTTCTATTGGCTTCACTGCGCCTTTTCTGGTTCAACTATACCGCTACTCTTAGTCCTATGGACTGTAAGTTTCTCTAGTTCAGTCATTTACTTCTCTACTTAAAGACCAATTTCTTGGGGGCAAAGGCAGAATCCACTGGAGGACCTACCGGTATAGGTAGATATCTAATCCATTATTCGATTGGAGAAGTCATTTTTGGAGGGGGAACTATGAGTTCAGCAATGGGGTTGGGACTCACCAAATACAGGAAGATTTGGATTAGACTTTGAAGAATGATTGTCATGTGCGGATCTATCCTTGGTTGTATTGTTTAACTAATGATGAACTAATGCTGATAACCATGAGAGTTTATGTAGTCCAGCTGTTTAAGACTGTATGTATTGATGTCCTATATATATGATATAGGAGGAGCAGCAATCACCTGCAAAAATGAGATAGAGAAGATTAATGAAGAAGGTCTTCAGATAGTTGCATCGCAACTGAGGGAGGTGATGGTTTCATGTTCATCTTCATCAGAGAGTATTGGTATGGATTGGAGCAAGAGAGCTGAATGTTCAGATATATCCCTCAATTTGGATGATTTTGGGAACCAAGAGTTGATGGAATCAAGCAACTTCATTGTTGTGCATGGAGCAGGTTACTTGAACACCGTATTACTAGCATTGCAGGCATTTTCTTGCACATTGATTGCCTAGCTAGATTCTTGATTCGAGGTTCTCATCTGGAGGTCATATTTTCATACTGAGTTTTTTAAATGAATGAGCCTGGCCAACTGTGGGCTTATATATACAAGATTTAGATTCCACCTACGAAGGAAAACTAGCCTTAGCTGCTTTTAGAATAAGTCCTTCAAAGTGATGCTTGAGGTTCTGGCTCTTCTACCTTATATTATGTGCTATATTAATGTGGCTGCAGGTTCTTTTGGGCACTTCCAGGCTAGCAAATCTGGAGTTCACAAAGGAGGACTAAACCGCCCACTTGTCAAAGCGGGTTTTGTTGCCACACGAATATCAGTAAAACTATGAGGCTTAGCTTGTTTACTGCTACATGAAGATCAAAAACTTTATGGGTCTTTGATTAGTTTGTTTACACCATTTCTTTCCCATTTTATCTGTGCATGTCAAGCAGTTTGCGTTTTAGGATTTTATCTTCTGAAAGGGGCATGTGTTGATTCTGGGGGCCTTTCTCCACTTCAATGATGCTATGACAATTTTAAGTTTATGTTTTAGATTATTTTAAAAATTTTAAGTTCAAAAAAAGATTATTTTCAAATTTACATATGTTGTTTCTTCTGGGCCTGACATTTTGGTGCATTCTCAGAAGTTGGGTTTTACCTTACACTTCCGTGCTCGTAGAGGAGCAGCTGAAAATGTCTTAGACATCGAAGGCATGAGTTTTCTGCATAATGCAAAATAAACATTCATTCTTTTTACCTTATAAAGCTAAAGTTACTTCTGCTATTCTATATGCCTTCAAAATGTTACGAGAAAGTAGAGTGAAAGAGTGTGAACCCATGGTGTCTGTCTACTTTATAGCACATCAGTTAATGTGACTTCGCTGATGGCCGTTGCCACTTTATTTTTAGATTATACATCACAATTCATTCCATGGTTCTTATCTTTATCATCATAAAGAATATTTACATATTTCTTTCAGGGTCGGTTTCTTTTCTCCCACTTCTAGTACAATCATCCGTTGTTCATGCTGTGAGACTTTTCTTTAGGATCTCCAAGTTTCTGAACATTTGTTCTGATTCACTTCTTTTCAGGTCACAAAACTCAATCTTGAAATTGTTAGAGCTCTTGCTAGAGGTACTCATTTGAAGTTTAGTTGACAATTGCTAAAGTAGCATATATTTTATATTTCAGCAGTTACCTGTTTGTTATTCCCATTTCTGCCCAGAACAGTGAGAGGTCATCGTGCAAATGCATACTTTCAGGAAGTTTACCAATCAACTCTACCAAACATAGCATTCTTATCATATCACCTGTCAAGTTACCAGGCATCATAAGTAGTCTCATTCCCTGCTCTCCCACTAGTGAAAACTCCTCTTGACCCAGTGGTCTGCTTTCTGATCAGTATCATCCTCTCTTCTTCTGGCCAAATTTTCTCTTCCTTTTTTTTTTTTTTTTTTTAAGTATTTTGCTATTTTTTAATGCTTTGTATAAATTTCATAGTTAAATAGAGCAAACTATGACATGATTCTTAGCTTCTAGCCACTTGAGCCTGCGTAGCTGTAGTGTGTGTCTTGTCAGGGTATTCACAGAGAGCGACAATTGCTGCCCGTCTTAACGGTCTTGATGTCCATCAATTGCTTTGAATTTTCAAAATTGGACTAAATCAATATGTCTCACTCTGTTGCCCGTTAACTTATATATTTGGTTTTATGATATTTTCCCTTCCCTATCAGTTAGACTGGTAAAAGTTAGTGGTTGTCATAACATGACCATATTTCAGTACTGCTTTCTTTTCCCTCTATCCTACAGAGAGCCTGCCTGCCATTGGAATGTCGCCGTTTTCATGCGGATGGTCTACCTGTGACAGAAATGTTCAATCCCTCCCACCTAAAATTTTACAGTATCTTTTCCATGTCTCCATCTTTTCCACTTCTAATACTCAATTTTTTTTTCCAGTTTAGCTCAGCAAATTTGTCTGCTGTTGAAAAGGCTCTTGATTCCGGTTTTGTCCCAGTAAGTAAGAGCTCCATTCTTTCTATTTCTTCATTTACATGTAATAAAATTGTAAAATCAATTTTATAGCTCTTTGTATCTAAAATTATCTGTGTGGAGTGGAACACTCTAATTCTTTTTACCTTCATATAAAGTGAAGCTTAAGTTTGTATCCTATACTAGAAATTATTAATCTTCTTACAGTGAAAGAGTTGCCATAAAGAAATCTATATTTTAGACTGATATTGCCAATTTCATTTTTCCTACAAGTTACTATACTTTATTCACGTTTAAATTTGCATCACGGGTGTTATTTTCTTCCCAGGTCCTGCATGGAGATGCAGTGCTTGATGAATCACAGGTTACTACCCTCCAAATTTTATTAGTTGATAAATATTTTTTAATTTACTCTCTTGTCTCTATTTCTTTTGTCTACGGGCTTTTATCTTCTTTTACTAAATTAGGGTTGCACCATATTAAGCGGAGATGTCATCATTCGCTACCTGGCAGAACTCTTGAAACCTGCCTATGTGGTCTTCCTCGTATCCAGATGTGTGAAAGATTTTCTTTGCCAGTAGATTGTGCTTTCTAATCTGCAATGTAGTTGTCATTCTTTGTTGGTTGCTCCAGAACATTGAACAACATCACAGTTTGCATCTCTCTCCTGATCATACTAGAGCATCAGGTAGGACTGTTCCAGCAAGCACCTCTGACCAGTCCAATTCTCATATAAAGCAGATTTGCACTTCTGGGTATTTCCATATAGCTAGTTCATTCTGGTTTTTGAACCATCCATATTCTTGCTCTCAACTGGCTCCATTTTTTAATAAGAATCTGTTAAGTTCATTTATACATTCTATGATCTTTTTCTAGAACCTGGCTTGGACCCGTTAAGCTTCCAGTCGGTTGATACCAGGTCCACTTAGTTAAACTATGTCCCAAATTATTACTTTTAACTGCGAAATCTCTCACAGCTTTGAGAATGATATTTTCTCCCTGCCTTCCTACCTTTGTATAATCTTCAAGTTCACCAAACTATGGCATGTGATCCTATTAACATCAAGACAGATGTTCTGGGGGTATATGATCGTCCACCGTCTGAACCTGGTGCTGTGCTTCTAAGAGAGATAGGTGAGCATTCATTTGATTTATTGTTTATTGTTTATTTTTCTAAATTGGAGGATCCTTATTTACCAAAAAAAAAATTTTGGAGGATCCTTTAGTTAATTCTCGACTGGTTTAATGAAATATTGGTTTCAAACAGCTGTGAAAGAAGATGGGAGCTGGTCTGTCCTTAAACCAAGACCTGAAGACATGAGCAGGCAAGGTCAGTAGATTTGCACTTTGAGCTTCTGCAAGCTCGAATTTATGCCACAGATTGTTCGAGCTTCTACTGATATCGATTTCTATTCCGAGGGAAGTATTGCTTGACAAGATCCAACCTTTCATTTGATACTGTGGACAGTCGAGATAACAGTAGCAGCTCATGACACAACTGGGGGGATGATGACTAAGATATCAGAAGCTGCCATGATTGCAAAGCTTGGAATTGATGTTTACATCGTGAAGGCAAAAATTTTCACATCCGTGTACTCTATCTCTCTCTCCCTCTCTCTAGCAATTTGAGATTCTTGCTTAGGGATATTCTTATGCTGTTACAGGCAACAACTAGCCACTCGGTAAGGGCCCTAAGCGGGGAACTAAGAGGAGGCATTATTCCCGAAGACTGGCTCGGTACGCTTGTTCGGTTTTCAACATAGCACCACAAGATAATTGGCTAAGACAATTGCCAACTCGGATTCATTCTGAACTTGAGCTGGAGAAATGCTTGTGGAGCAATCCTTTTTTTCTTGGAGCACATATCAATCACTCTCCACATTGTGGAAATCAATTGTTGTAACAGGAGGATCCATTTTCTCTCTGTCGCTTCACTTGACATAGTTATCGTACTCGGGCTAGAACATTTGTTTCTTCCCTTGAATCTGTCTTAGTTGCGTTGGTATTCCTCTGTATGAATAATCAGCACTGCAGCAAACCAGCGTTGCCAGCTTATGCTCGGATGAAAGTGCCATGAACTGCATAAGATGCCTGTGGAAGTTGAATATGCAGTAAAATTTGTTGAAACATTCCCATAATGGAAATCCATGTCATGGTTGTTCGACTCTTTGCCACCACATGGGTCAGGTTGGGTATAAAGGAATAGAAGAATAATGAGGTGGATTTCATTCAATCACATCAAACACGGCAACAGAGCCGTCTTCAAAGTTCTCCCACTCTAGATCCAGCTCGAGTCCGACCAATGATTTCAGCAAAGGCGTATTCATACTGCAAACCCCACAAAAGTGTCTACAATCCAGAAGGCCTGCCACACCCAGAAACTAGAACATGTGAAACCCAGAAATCAAAACTACTCGAGAGCAGTTGGGACTGGGAAATGCAGAGCTTGGCAAATATGAAGTAATGTGCCACATTTACAATCACAATGTGACGGGTCTAATCGAAGAAGGGGAGGAATTGGAGGAGAGAAGAAGAAGAATCACAGAGAAATCAGTTTCTCTGTGGGAAGGAGGAGAATTCATTTTCATTCACCGCTTGCCTTTCCAATCTATTTGTAATAGGTCCCTATGCCTTTACAATTGGGCCCCTCAACTCAAAAGATCCCTAACATCTTCGGTGATGTCGGAGATCTCCTGTCCTTGGCCTTCTTGGAAATCCATTAGCTCCGAATCCCCACTTTCAAGCTGCTCACAGAAGTTTTCACCAGGCGGAAAAGGAACAATGTCTTCCTGACAATAAAGTCATCACTTTCTGGATGAAAAAGAACAACACATGTCCTGACAGGAAAGAATTAGCCCTTTTAATCCATTATCATTGGCCGAATAATGCTTCTGCTGCTGATAAAGGAGGTGCCTTGTTCCACATGGTGGTGTGGGATCATAAGTATGTATCCATTCCTCCTCCAAGTTCGGCATTGCTAAGTTTGAAAAATCGAAATCTATCGCAGTTAACAACAAGAAGGCCAACCCATCACGATCAACGGTCATCAGGAAATCGAACTTGAGTCCACCCACAACAATGAACAAAATGGATTTCCATAGAGAGATTGATCCCCAAATACTCTCAACATAACGGATCTTCTTAGAGTTTGCTCTGTTTCTGCTTTTTAAATTGGCTTGCACCGTCTCATATCTCAGACTAGTCTAATCAATTCAGTTTCGAGCAGGCAATAGTACTTCAGGGGTTAAGAAGCTACACGGGCCGGGCCATCCGTCAGCTGTTAAAGGGAGGTTTTTTGGGCCTCACGGTTAGTAATCTCAATTCAAAAATACGGGCCAGGAGCCCATAACTAGATCGTGACTTCCCTTGTGTTATAATTCATGTGATTCATACGATGGCAAGAATCATCGCCAACTATCACATGCCGCATCGCCCGCCCCTATGTAGACATCCATCTTTCTTTTCTTTTTTTTTTTTAATTATGGTTATTCGGGTTTTGCCCAATTAGTCCTACAATCCGTATGCACATCTGCAAGCGCAAAGGGCAAGATAAATCTGTCTTCCAGCGGGCAACCCCAGTGGTAGGGAACTGGTTCCTAAGTTCGAAACCCAGCGGACACACATTGGAGGGTGAGGGGCTTTCAGCTTTCTTGAGCCCTGCACATGTGGTTTGCAAGCTATTATGTGTGCTCCGAGAAGAAGGTGTTGTAACCACCGCTAGTCGAACTTAGAAGACACTCGGATTCTTCTGTTTAAAAAAAAAGTAGGATAAATCTAGAACCAGAGGTACAGACCTAGTGATGTTTGGAATTGTATAAGATGAGAACTTTCAATGTAAAATTAGAAGTTTATAACATAAATTACAGTTTTTATTTGCAAAGTTCAAATGACTTAAAAATTTTACTGCACGATTGGTGAAGTTTTCATGTCCGAAACAATTAATATTCTTAAATTACAACTCCACGGCAAACCTAAAATTCTACCAAACGAATCCATCTCAATTTTTTGAGAAAACAGTCACTTTGATCCCTCAATTTGTACCCGGCCAGCACTTTAGTCCCTAAACTTTTTTTGCCAACAATTAGACTCAAACATCAATGTTTTTGCTAACAAATCAGTCCGGCCGTTAGTTTTCCGTTCGATGTGTCACTTACAGGGTTAGATTTATACTTTTTTATTAGCAAAATATTAAAACAACGTCTTTTTGCTGAATAGAAAAATGTAATGACTGTTTTATCCTTAACTATTGATCATATTTTCAACGAGTTTGTTTTTAAACCAATGGCAATTCGTTAGAAATATGATCAATAGTTAAGGATAAAACAGTTATTACATTTTTCTATTCAGTAAAACAATGTCGTTTTAATGTTTTGGTAATAAAAAAATATAAATCTAACCCCGTAAATAACATATCGAACGGTAAACTAACGGTCGAACTGATTTGTTGGCAAAAACATGGATATTTGAGCCTAATTATTGGCAAAAAAAGTTTAGGGACTAAAGTGCTGGCCGGGTACAAATTGAGGGATCAAAGTGAATGTTGACTCCAATTTTTTTTTTTTTAAAAAAAGGCCAGGCTCTTTGTTTGTTTGTTTGTTTTTTTTCCTCTTAATATATATATATATAGGGAATTAGGAACGGGGCGGGACCCACAGAATATGGGTTAGCCAAATCTTGAATTGAACCAGTTGAGAGCTTGAATTATTATATCGCCTCCCATGATTGTGACAAGTGAAAGTCGAGGTGGGGTCCACACTGACGCCCCAACATTTCGCCTAAAATTGACAATACAAATAAAATAAAATAAAAATCGATTAAAATAAAATATTGCCGATGTTATTTTTTTTCACCCTTTCATAGATGGGGTAGTAAATTCTGGAGTAATTTATGATTCGATTGTACAGACCCCGTCGGGGAATTAGATATCGACTCTACTGTACTCACGTGATGTAATGTATCGCGTAAATTCTCGAATAATTTATCATATCTTGTTTGAGCTTGAGAGCACTAAGAATCAATATCGGCACGAGTTGTTTCGACTCGTCTGATACGTTCGTGATTGAACAGAAAATATCGGATATTACTTAGTGAAGGGCAAGTGAGTGGCCACCACACTTGCTATTATTTTTATTCAGAAAAAAAATTAATTATATTTTTCTTGATTGACACAGCATTCAATTACAAGATATGAGTTATGCCATAGAGATATCGACCAATCAATTGTTTACTCTTGTCATTTTTTTGGAAGAAAATAAATAAATAGATATTAAAAAATAATGGTCCGTACGATGCTGCTCTAGATTTCGACAATGCACCTAGATTGATGTCATCCTAGTCCTCCAGCACTCGGCATTATTACCCCTTACCAACCCATTCATTGCTTTGAGCAAACTGCTGTGATTTCTTTTTGGAGCACTCTCTAATACTACTGTGGCAGTACCGTATAAATACGTGATTCGGTCGCTATGCATTGCTAGGTCCTACATGGGTGTCGTGGCGCCGTGGCCGAATCATGTTTAAAAACACTAAGAATTGAGAATTTCTACGTATTGAGTGTATTGCAGGAGGAAATTTTCAGTGGAACGGTCATTCATACAATTAGAGCTTGACATGTAGTCAATAATTCTACATTTATGATTATTGAATTCTAAAAAAATTATTAAAAAATATAAAAATAATGAATAAATAGTGAATTACAAATGGAAAAAAATATATAAATGGTAAAAAAATTAAAAACTTAATAAACAGTAAATACTAATTTAAAAAATATGTAAATGATGAATTCTGGTTGAACAGATATACCATATTAGTATCGCGTACGTAATATAACCACTCCACTGAAAATTTTGTCATATTATAACGTGTTTATTTATCTGATGTAATGACAGAACAGATATGGATATAGAATGTTACGAGATATTGCATAATATTATAATACAATAATATGGAGACACTTTCCCTGTTATATATAGGATTCTATCCATTAACGTTCAAGGTACGACACCGGTAAAATTTAATGAAGTTTTCTGTTTCTTTGTCGTTGGGCTTGTCAAAAACATATCTAGATATACGTCGGAAACAACTTATCTTCAACCGGGCACCGGATACCTTGACACCCCTATGATCCCGAAGAGAATTCACGACCGGTACCTAGAAACCTCCCTTCAATCCCCACCGACATACTCCGGTCTACGGCTAATGCCCCGAGAACATCAGTCCGGCGAGGTCCGGTACATGGTTTATTGTGACAGATTCTCATGATTGACCCAGACATTCTGACGAGTTGGTCCAAATTGATGATGGGCCAGCAGGAAGGATGGATTATTTATTTTTGTCCCAATATATGTGTATGTACATATATCCATATATATATAAATATATAGCGGGAGAAAGTATTTAATATGTAATAATGTGTAACGAGTTTTCTGTGTAAATCTTTTCCAGGTTTTAATGAGTTAAAAATTCTCACAATTTTTTAAGGATCAACTTTATATATATCGAGAATTAAACAATAATTTATGCAATGAAATCATTACAATATACACAGAATGTTTACACGATACCGTCACCCAGCGTCGCAGGATCAGAAAGAATCAGCCAATCAGATTCGAGCAGATCCCACAGGTTCTTCTTGTAAATAAATCACTTTCACGGGGGCTTTTTATTTGGCTGCCTCTTCGAGTTATTCTATGCTCAAGGAAAAAAAAAAAAAAAGGCCATTTTCTTTATTTCTATCATTTTTCTTCTTCCGCCGTTGTTATTGTTGAATTTTGTGTTGAGATGATCGGACCAATGACGGAGTAGGCGATTGGGCCCGAAGAGGCTGTCAGATTTGTGGGTTTACGCAGTGAAAGGACTACTGGAGGCGAGTTCGGGTTTATGTCAGTAGTTGTCATGTAATCAAGTATCCACATATTGTATTATTAATAATGAGTCTTATAAGAGACCGGGCTCGTTTCTACCTAAAAGTCTAAGCGATCAAATAATAATATTCGGTTATCTTATAAATTCATTATGATATTCTTATATCACCGATATGAGATCTAACAGTTATTTTAAGCTTTTCCTAGACAAATTTGATCTCTAATTTTCGACAGGGTACGCTTTTAGACATTTCATTAATTTTATATTAAAAAATGAGTGAATAACAAAAGAAAAATTAAATTAAATTAAATTAAAAAGGGTTGGGGAAGGTCCTCCTCCTCCCTTCCAAGTTCTTCCTTTCGGCTATTATACAGTGTTATCTTTTATTTTTTTGGCAATTTCTCAACCTTTTCGAATTTTTTCATTTAAAAATTGAAAAAGTTTCACTAGTAAATATGCGATTTTTCATTTAGCACGGCGATGGAAAAAAAAAATAAAATAAACGAATAAAAATTTAATTCCTCAGTATTTGGCTCAACGGTAAAGAAAAGGGCAAGCATCTACCTAATTTCATATTCAAATCCCATCGAGTCGGTCAGCATCTCTCGGTTTTATCCTACGTATGAGAAAACATTAATAATGTTGTTCCAAATTTTGATTAATAATAATCATGTCACGTGACGAGACGGATCGTCGAAAAATTTGGGCAGTGCTCAGAGTTTAAAGGGAGACGGTGGCATGCGAGACTTGCTAACAAAAATTATTCACATCTGAGAAAGGTTTGCTCGTCTAACTTCATCATATGTTGTTGAAGATAAAAAAAAAAATCTTAAATAATCGTATTTCACAGTGATGTGATAAGAAAATATTAATTAAATTATTTTAACGGATAATAATTAAGATAATTGTTTGTGTAATTAATACTAATTTAATAATTTATAATAATTTAATTAATATTTTCTTACGGAACGTGAAGAGGTAAAATCATGTAGGAATTTGCCTTCGAGGTCCATTAGAATATTTAGTGTGTGCCTAGAACAATGGAAAAAAAGGGAAGAAGAAGAGAGAGACCGGATGTTGACAATATTCAAGTCACTGCTCTTGGAAGGTCGTTTGTTAGTGGGAAGATTTCTTATCTGGGATCTCTCTCTCTAAAAGACTCTCTCTTTCTATAAAAAACTCCATTTTTTTTTCTTTCTCCGTTTCTTTCCTTCCTCAGAGAAGATCGAAAGAGCCCACTTCTTTCGCACTCTGATGAGGATTTGAGCTCATCAAAGGGCGTCACTGTGAAACCCACTTCACGGTTCCTCCTTGTGATTTTCGTTCCATTCACTTATTGCTCTGTCTTGTTTGTTGGGTCCCCGGAGACTGGAATACTTCTCCAGATGTGGAGATTCTTGTTGGGTATTTCATTAATTATTCACAAGGAATTTCTCCAGCAGAAGGGTTTCGGTATTTGGAGGGCGAAGATGCTGTTCTGAGGTAACATTTCCTTTGTTCTCTCCTACTCTTAAGACTTGTTTGGTGATATTATACACTGTTCTTTAGGTTAACCCAGGGGAAAAAAAATGATTCTTTGAGCTCAAGGATCTAATTTTCCAGCTTATTTAGCTATGGAATTTGAGTCTTCTTTTCTAATGCTATAATACCGAACGTAATAAACTTAATTGTGATAGTTCAGCTCATCAATCTGGCTTCTCCTTCTGCTAATGATTTTCTGGGCTCTTCATTTTCTCTAGAAATTCGAGGGATTTCTTTCTAAATGAAGATTCTCTCAACTCCCATGTATCGGCATTCTTCCCAAAAGTCCCCCGAAAATTTCGACCCAGCCCATTTGGGTATGCTCTTCGTCTTTCCATTGTCATTGGGGCTGATCAGACTTCTGTCATGATTCAGCTAAACGTTTGGATTTGGATCAGATTCCCAGCATCTCCAAGTAATTTGCGAAGTATCATTTTCTTTCAGAATGAGACTAGTGCATATGTAATTCGTTTATCTTCCTTGCAGCATTTTGATTGAGGTAGTCTAGACCCAAGTTTTTGGCTTGACAAATATATCCCACGGCTGTCACCTTTTATGATTCTTATGCACTTTAGCTTGAAAAGAGGCAAATTGAGATTTTAAAATCAGTGCTACTTGATTTTATCACATGGACTGTGTTGTCGCCTGTATTATTCAGGGCAAGTTGTTGTGTCAAGTTCAAAGATCATGCTTCCAGGTTTGGGATTGGGTTTTAAGTAATGGCTTGGGGCAGGCTATTGTTTGTGAGTCGCCCTTAAAGAAATTAAGCGATGTTGTTGTCAAGAATCTGGAAATTAAGCAATATCATTTGTTAGCTTCTTAAGATTGCAGACTTCCTAGCACACATATATACAATGAATGTGCTTAATTTTTAACATCTGAAGCTCAAAACTGTTCAAAGATTTGGAGCACGAGAAATTACCTCAAAGAGGGTAAGAAATTTCTTTCCTAGCCTAATCCGAAGGCGTCAAGTTATAGATAGTGCCTTGATAACAACTGGAGAAATGAGGGGCTGATGAATGTGGATATTCTGATGTTTCTTTCTCATGTTTTCTGATGTTATTGTCTCGGGAACTTCCAGGGGAGGGAACAGAAGTGCAATTTAAGAGCTGTATGCCGGGATATTATTCCATGAGGGATCTAAATGAAGACCCAAATGGTTGTAATAATTGGCCTCTACATTATAGAGAAAGACATTTGCCAAACGGGCAGATTTACAATTGTTCCCTTGCCAGTGCTACTGCAGATTCATGCTTTGATTATGACAAAGATGCCGTGAAGCAGAAAATACTTGAGCATGAGGCAATTTTCAAGAAGCAGGTACTAACTCGTGTCTAATCCTCACCTGGTCTGACGACCTCAATCATTTTGTGTGAGGTTCATGCAATCTTTTACTTTCTGTTGGCCTCGATAATAAGTATTATGGTCAATAAGGCAGCATTTGAGGTCCATTTGATCTTTTATTTTGTTTCGGCCTCAATAATAAATATTGCAGCCTGTAAAGCAAGATATTCTTCTTTAAATGCAAAAGGATGGTCTTTCATAATACCATGAACTAGGTACCTACTCATCAGGGAGCGCCTGGTAGACGTAAGCAACACACTATTTTTTTAGTTGGCTGTGGTGGTGTAGTGAATCCTTCCCTTGCTCTTGTACTACTCATAAGTGATTCCTTTTGGAGCGACTGTTAGGTCTGTGAACAACCCCATAAAACTCTCCTTCACGGTACCACCCTTCAAGGAGGATCGGCGAAGTCAAACCTGATGAAGTCGAACACCCCCATATTGTTATTGTTTGATGTTTGCTTGCACTCCTCCTGAAAAGGAAATGATAGAAGTATATATCTTGTCCCCTCATTCTTTGTAGGTCTATGAGCTCCACCGTTTGTACAGAATACAAAAAGATCTTATGGATGAAATTAGAAGGAAGGAACTGTCCTCGAGCCCTTTAGCTTCTCGATGTTTCCTCTCTGATGATGCTCGGAAATTGCAGTCTCCAGGCTTCGTCTCTAATTGCGGGAGGCCATCTATTTCAGATTACGAAGCCAGCTATTCTCCTATGAAGTCTCTGACAGGACATAATAGTCCGCATTCTTCTTCTTTCCCACTGCAAAATGGCTGTACGTCCAAGGTGCCCGAGTGGCTGGATTCTAGGCCCTCAAAGGTCAGGAGAAGAATGTTTGATCTGACCCTACCTGCTGAGAGATACATCGATCCCGAAGAATCTGAGCCATTTAAGGGTGACCCTAATGATCGAGACTGTAAAGCTGTGGTTGATCTAAATCAACCTATCTTCATTGAAGATACTGACATGTCTGTTCATCCTCGGGGCCACTCCTTGTATGACGATGAGAAGATTCTTGGCAAAGAACTGTCCTGCAGTTCTCAGTGCAGAAGCAGTAACGGTACTTTGAGCAATCACCGTACAGAGATTAATAGAGGTGGAAGAGGTTGGATTGCCCATGTTGTTGATGCTGGTAAATTTTTGTGTTTGTTCTTTATTCTATACATATGGAGAACAACTATGCTTTCTTTGAGGAAAATAAACATGTTTTCACTTTTCTAGTTTTGTTTTAACGTCTGTTAATCACTTCTTGCTTGTCTAACAGGGCACAATTGTGGTGATCTTAAACATGCTCTGCAAAGCAAAAATAAAGAAAGTCCAATACATCTCCCTGGTTATACTGCTAACCAGCACAAAGTTTCTTTCAAGTCTGATTGGGGTAAATCGAACTTGCACCCGCTTTCACCTTGGGAGAGGCCTAGTGGTAGTTTGACCCGGAAGTCAATATCATATGAAGGGGGTCCACATCCAGACTTGTCCTCAGTCCAGCATAGTAACTTTCAGTCCCAACGTCTGGGCCATGGAATGGTCGGTGAGAGATGTCAGCAAAGTGGTGGAGGACCTGATGCAGGTCTCAGGATGAAGTCAGCATTTGACCGAAATGGCTTTTTCTCCATGTCTTCATCACCAGGACATGAAGGAATATCGAGTTGGTGTGACAATAAAAGTAGCGTTGATATAAAGCCTTCAGCAGCGATGGATCTCAATAGAGTCCTCTCTGACAGAGGAGAATCACAGGAAGACCATGTGGCAGTTCTGCCTTGGCTTGAAGTGAACTCATCCCCAAAGGACAAGGCTAGTGCAAAAACTGCTTCTGATTTTGAGGAGAAAACTCTGCTTCAGTCACCAAATAATCAGTTGACTAGCAGAACTGAGGTTGATGAATATTCAAGTAATACAAAACTTCTTGGGGTTCCAATTTCCAGAGACACACCCATGCAAAATAAAGAATCGTCTTCCATCACTGGAAAATCCGGATTGGAAGTTGCAGGGGGTGGTAAGAATATGCGAATGCTTGATATCAACTTGCCTTGCGATCAGGTCCCTGAACTGAGCAACTCGGTTCCTGAAGATCTCATGGTCCTGGAGAACAAAGAACCAAACTCCAAAATCTCAGGCTTGAATTGTCAGATTGATTTGAATTCCTGTGCAGATGAAGGTGAAACTATTGTGTTAACAACTGATGGAGCCACAGGAAGAAAGATTTCGGTCACAATAGACTTGGAAGCCACTCCCTGTCCTGAGATGGAGGAGGAGATATCCTCCGAAGATGAAAAGCATATTCAACCGTCCCATCGAGAAATTGAATGCATACCTGATGAGACCATCAAAATAGCTGCTGAAGCCATAGTTGCGATTTCATCAGTTCCTGATTTGCCTAAACCTTCTTCAGCTGAGAACCTAGAGTGGTTTGCAAGTATAGTTCTGAAAGAAAGGCAAGTTCGAGATTTCAGGTCTTCATTACAAGGGATCGATTACTTTGAGTCCATGACTCTGAAACTGACTGAGATGAAAGATGAAGAGCACCTTCCTCATCCTCTGGTCCCACCGGAGATTCTGAAACTCAGAGAAGAAGATTCTGCCACTGTCCCATCAGCAGCCAGCCGCCGGCCCCAGAGGAAAGGGAGGCAGAGGAGGGATTTCCAGAGGGACATCCTCCCCGGACTCGCTTCACTCTCGAGGCATGAGGTGATGGAGGATATTCAGATGTTTGGTGGGCTTATGAAGGCCACAGGCCACACGTGGACTTGCGGACCCACAAGGCACGGATCAGCTCGTAACAGGCCGGCAAGACCGAGGAGGAGAAGGAAGGCGACGGGCTGCCTTTCTCCGCCGCCGCCGATCGTCCCGACCCAGGCTTTTCCACCAGTGAACCTAACAGGTTGGGGCAAGGCAACACGGCCTCGGAGGCAGAGGTACCCTGCCTCGGCAGGAAATCCCTCATCAATCCAATTAACATGAGTAACTTTGTCATTTAGGCTTATTAACCAGTCTACACAGAGGGAAGGAAGTACTTTCTGTATCTTGGAGGGTTTTCGAGGCAAAGGTGGGATCGATTGGCCTCTGTACATTCGTCCTCAGCAAAAGTCGTTTCCCCCGGTTAAATTTCCTGCAAATAATGCTCTGCTGCTGCATGAATATGTTCAGACCATACTGCCTTGTCTTGGCTTCCGGTTGTGCGTTGTCGACTCAACCAAACGACTTGGGGTTCTCAAAGTTAGCTGTTTCTTGTAGAACATCAGTTTTCTTTCTGATGCAAATGTAAAAGACATTTGATGTCATTTATGACAAGCGAGACATATCGTGTTCTTCCTTTACGGCAATCTCCTGTCAGATGTATGTTCGGGTCGTGCAGCAATTACTGTTCACGTCCAACATCTTGACCGAAGAACTAGATTCAATAGATAGATTACATACTGTATACCAATCAATTTAAGTTTGAACCGAACTCTATCAGATAGAATGGGAACAACTTAGTATTAATTTAAATTTCATAAATTCACCAGTCCATTATTTAAGTTCTTTAATTTATAAGAATGAAAATTTCTATAAATATATTTTAGTTAGTGTGACAAGGAATTAAAAATCTCTGTGGAAAGGCGAAGATGAGAGACAGAGAAGATATAGGGGAAAGAGAGGGAGGTGCGGTGCACGGAGGGGGAGGGCGCGTGGGGTAGGAGAACGAGGAAATCTTTTTATGTTTGTACTGACGAATGTGTCCGTGTCTGGAGACAGTTTCTACGGTGGACAGTTTTTGTTTGGGTCCACTTTTTAAGATAGTGTCTCCACCAATCATCATGCAGCTGGGCCTAGTCTCTGTCCCCTCCCTGCCCTTTATCTGGCCACTATTTAGTTAAGGAATTTTAAGCCACGATGTCAATATCTGAACGAGAATTTACACAATAAAATTACATTACCGTCTGTCTTGAGACAGCAGCGCGGTGGTGGAAGGATGAAGGGGAATCTTCAATCTTGATACAATGTGCTGCTCATCGGTCTTATGGTTGGTCGGTGGTACACGTACTTTATCCGAGGATCCATGATAAGACCTTTCCCTCTATCCACTTTTAAATTGCATCTAAGCTGGACAGGAAAATCAAACATAAGAAATTTCGCAGCTTGTTTTTTCATGACAGCAGAAGAAAAGGGAATGAATTCAAAACGGATTGAAATTGGGGAGCCTTTTTCAGACATTGTGGCTACTGGCTATTTACAATGTTTGACCGACAAGGTACGAGAATTCCCAAGGCATTTCATTCTCTCCCGCGTGAGACATGGAATGAATCATCCAGCACAGGATACTTTGGAATGTCTACTGAAACGAAAATGAAGCTTAACTGGAACACAGAATGGTCAGCTGCTCGCGAGGATCGTATCTGAACAAATGGGGGAGGTCGATCAGTTGCAGAAGCTGTCGTCAAGAAAATCGCATTTCAAATCACGATATTCATGCACAAAGCTCGCTAGAGTTTCGGCCATGGATGAAAATTGACAATTAACAGTAATCATAATTTGAAAGAAAATGGCAAATTATGCTCATCATCGGTTTCCTCTGTCTCTCTCGTCTCGTTTGACTCTTGTTGATAGTTCATAAAATCATCCCCGAAGTTTCTGAAAATTTCTCTGGAACCCCATTTCTCTTTATCTTCTCCATCTTGAGTCCCAAATGTACTCATCTTATTTCAATCAAATAATGATTCATGAGAAAAGGTACAGCTCCAGCATACCAGCACAGTAGGCATTCGTACACCATAACAGACCAGTGGACTCAAGATAACTTGGGAAAAACATATCTACATAATGTGTGGAGTGCTATCAGGTGGCTGATCACGAATTGGGATATATCACCTCAGTAATTCGTTATCGAAAAGATTCAAATTCCAGCCTTATCAAGTGGCAGTGTAGGCGCATAGACAAGTTATACCTCGACAATTAAATCCTTGATAACAAGTAGCAGCACTGAAAGTGAATGGATGGACTTGTTATTAAGTAGATATAAAAGCCAGGAAAGGAAGTAAAAAGTAGAACTCGAATGAAATCTTAAAGAAGTTTGTACTTTTGGTAATTCTTGACCCAATTGGTATATCAACTCAAAGTGAGATTTGCAGTTCATTGAAAAAATTGGAAAAAGAACTATTGTACAGTCCAGTTGCAACTCAACTCTGTGGTGCTTCGCACCACGTGTAAACAGATGCAAAAGTTTTGGGAGCAAATAGAAAATATGATAATTCATTTCAGCAAACTGCAGTTTCATAAGTACCAGGCTACAACATCGTAAAGATCATACAATGTCTCAAGGAAACCAAAAGGTTCAATTATGTTTCTCTGAAAGCTAATGAAACTCCAATTGCAAACCAAACTGATCAATACCGGTGGGCAAGCAGAAAGAGCAGAATATAGTATCTACTAAAGCATCTTGCAGAACTGAGGCAGCACCTGTAAAAATGGCTATTATTCCTAAGCATCTTACATGGAGAATGGCCCTAAAAATCTACCAAGGAAGAGCTCAGAATGCATAACTAGTCTGGAGAGTTCACTCCATAACTGCAACTCCACCAGCAGCTTTTATCTTCTCGATTATCTCATTTGCTTCCTCCTTTGTGACACCTTGTTTAAGCACTGCAGGCACCTTCTCGACAAGGTCCTTGGCCTCCTTCAACCCGAGATTAGTGAAAGCCCTGACTTCCTTAATCACCTTGATTTTCGCAGCTGCATCGAACTTCTCCAGCTTCACATCAAATGCTGTTTTCTCTGCTTTCTTTTCCTCAGCTTTTGCAGCTCCTCCTCCTCCTCCCCCCTGTGGGCCCAAATCCATGCCTTCGCCTGAGATTGGCTGCATCTTTGGGTGCCTAAGTCGGTCCCTCAAGGCAGGCCCGATTTGGACCCGTTCTTCGGGAGGTAGGGCAGCTATTCGCTCCGCTAATTGAACGATTTTTTCAGAAGGTGGAGGCCTAGGGCCATAGGGATTATAGAAGGAAGGGTATTTATACTTCTTGGGCTTGGCCTTGGGATCCCGCGGTACGAAATCGGGTTGGAATGAACGAAGCTGGAGAGGTCCCGTTAAGCCTCTGAGAGTGAGCAGAGCGCGGCTAGATCGGACAAGAGCGCCGAGCTTCATCGTCTTATCACACAACAGTGAGAACGAGAACTCATCCACTTCAAATTACAAAGTTGCAGCTTCAGCTTTTGGGCACTCGACAATTTCCTGAAATTGAAAGAGAATCACATTTCACGTGTTAAGGCATAAGCATACACCAGGAATACGCATCCCTATATGCAGAGTCCATCAGACAGAGGCAATCAAGGATAGAGACACGGTGTGGGCCATTGGCTACACCGCGATCCAATAGGTTCTTACCAACTCCTTTTGCTCTCAGGATAACAATCAATATCTCAGAGGAACACTGAATCGTAAATCAATCAACACAGGAGCTAATTATGGCCATGAAAGTCCAATCTACATACTTTACGGAGATCCTGAAATAAAAAGTATCACCTCTTCCGCTTTTGCTGACAAGCGACAGAGCGGCTGCCAGAAGTTCGAATAAGCAGCAGAGGGAGATGACAGGAGATGGTCGCCGAGAATGAGAGGCGACGGACGAATGGCGGCGGGAGGCTCGGGATCCTTCCGGCCAAACAACAACGTCAGGCAACAAGAGCCAGAGGGACAGAGAGGGTTTACGGGAGGGAAGAGGAAAATGGGTCGATTATGGGCTTTGAAAATATTAAACGGGGAAGAAAAATGAAGGCCCAGGAAGAAATTGTTTTTTGGGCTTCTCAAAATCAGCTTTTCCTTATTATTTTATTTTAGAGTAAATCATTATTTTAGTCTTTAAAATTGTAGCGAGTTATCAGTTTGATTCTCAAAATTTAAAAATCATAAATTTAGTCCTCAATGTTTAATTCCGTCAGTTAATTTTGCCATTATAACAACGTTTACAGGCACTGGTGTAAACAATGATGACCATTTCTTTGAATCTCACATGCCACACGACAAGTTACGAATGATTAAAATTAAATAATTTTATCAATTTGTTGATTACCAAGTGGAGCATCACCATCCACGTCAGCTTTCATAAACTACGTTATAACCTTTGGACCAAATTGACTGAGAGAGATTAAATAGCGAGTGCCAAATTGATGACTTTTAAACTTTGAGGACCAAATTGATGACTCGCTACACTTTTAAGGACTAAAATGATGATTTACCATTTATTTTACTTTATTTATTAGAAAATCCTTTTATCATCACTAATATGAGATTATTGTAGTGATTCTCTCACTAAACCTTTAAATGGATGATCTCCGTATCGATCTGCAGGTTGGAATGATCGATACAACCCGATCACAGATTAGTCTCGAAATACGATTCGACTGATCTCGAGATACAGCGTGATGCAAATAAAAAAAAAAGAAGAAAATCCTTTATCATCTTATCTTCCATATTATTATATGAAGCCCATTTGAATATTGATATCTTTTCACTTCATTAGATTATTTATTAATAAATAAAATTTAATTTTTAATAGTCATTAGCTTAATAAAATATCGGGATGCGAAGGTAAATTTACTAATATATTTATCTACTTTTTCTTCACTTTCATTTTTTTCTCTCTTCTATTTTATTTCACGAGAAAATCTTAGGTGATCCTATCTCGCCATGTGACATGAGGAAATACCAATCAGATTGCATGTAAATTTATGTTAATCACCCGAACATTTACTATAATTATCACAAATAAGACCAATTTAATTGGTTTTTCCTCACATGTCACCGCGAGGTATGATCGCCTAAGATTTTTTCTTATTTCGCATGCATTTTTCTCATTTTCTGTTTTATTTTCGTTAGATCAATTTTTTCCCTGAATCTATTACTTTTTTCATATTCAATCTACTAAAAAAATTATATACTCGAAAAATGACTGCAATTAAGACTCCTTTTAGTGCTTACGAACTCTCTTTCTTCACTGGTTTTATAAATGATAAAATCCAAAAAACAAAAAACAGTTATGTTGAGGTGTAGTGATAATTGAGAGTGTACGGGACTGCTGAATGCTGATGTGGCCATACAAAAAATAACAATTCTTGCGATATTGTAAAAAATTACTTGTGTCATTTTTTTAAGTTTTTGTTGAAAAAATATTATATTCATAAAAAATTCTGTGTATAATTCAAAAAAAATGATATCTTCTGAATTAAACGGGAGGTAAAATTTTCCACCTGGTCGACTGCTTTCACATCTATTCTTTTAAATAAAAATTAAAATTTCAAGTTAATTTTTAAAAAGTTGTAATTAAAGGGTATAATTTATTACTATATAATTATATTTAAATATGAATTAATTAAAATTTATTAAATTTGTCTAGAAAAATAAGGACGACCGAGGAGGGGGTCTCGCGCGCACGTCCCCCGTTGCTTTCGCTCCGACATGACATGACATGATATTAGCAGCATTATCCAAGGAGAGGATCATATAAATGGAGAAATTATTTTTTCAATCCACTAAGGTTGGTCTAATAGTTCTCTCGTTAAACTTAAGATTAATTTTTTAGTAGGTATGGTGATGGAAATTCTTTCAAGGATTTCGATCCGATCGTAGATTAATTCCGAGTTATATTTCGGCTGATCCGGGAATTTTGTGTTGTGCCAATAGAAAAATTTATTTTCCCAATCTTCAGACTGATGCGGTACGCCACGGTTCTTCCGCTTGGGCGCAGTGCGAAGGTCCAAGGAGGAAGATATGGTTGAGAGAGAGAGAGGAGAAACACTCTTGCGGCCTTCTCCTCCGACCTCTGCCCGATCGCATCGCCATCTCCTTGTTCGCGAATTCCTCGATCAACTTACGAGGTAAACTTCAATCAGTCTCCTGCTGATATATATGATCATCGTGTTTTTTTTTTCCCGGATAATTTGATGTCGATCGCTCCGTCAGAGACAATCTAATTAGGTATCTTGTCGTATGCGTTCGTAGATTCATCTTCAGTTTGTTGAATTTCGGATTTTGGAGCATCCTCTGTGTTGCACAATTCATAATTTATGGATTCTGCTGAATATTATTGTGGTGTATTGTCGACCTATGGCGGTCATGCAATCTAGCAGCTTGGCGATTTCTGCTGGAGTTTCGGTTGCTGCGTTTTTCTTTCTTCAAAATTTTAAGATCGTTTAGTGTTTATATTCTGCAAGAGTTAACAAAGTGCCTGCATTCAGCCAGATTTCAGCAATGCCTGAAGCTATAGTTGTCCAAAAACATTCTGCTTTCATAGCCATTCGTGGACAAGTTGCTGACTTCCTTTCTGTTCATGTAGGTTGTTCCTTATAGTCGACTAAGTAGTGTGTGTGTGACTCGATAGCTCGAACATATCGACGGAGACCAGCCTCTAAGATGATGACACAAGATCTGTAGCTGTATCATCTATAATCTTTGCCCCTCAGTCGATTCTTTGGATTGTGGCCATGTGGAAGTTTACTTCCAATGTCATCTCATGCATTGGACTGAAGAAAAGCTCTGCCAAGCCCAGTCGTACTTATTCGAACTGCTCGGATGATGAGAATTCCTCCAATCTTGGCAGGGAGGAGGGCTTGGAATGCCCAATCTGCTGGGAATCTTTCAACATTGTCGAGAACGTCCCTTACGTGTTATGGTGCGGACACACACTCTGCAAGAACTGTGTTCTTGGTCTACAGATGGCCATCTTAAATTTCCTGTTGAAGAAAATCAAGATTCCCTTCCTCATTTCCTGCCCCTGGTGTCAGCTATTATCATTTCGATTTGTTTATGGAGGGGACCTGAGATTTCCCAGGAAGAATTTCTTCCTTCTCTGGATGGTAGAGAGCTTGAATGGAGAAAGAGAGAAGTTTGTCTCCTCCTCATGTCAGGATACACACTCGTTCACATCTTCGAGAAATAACTTATCTCTTGGAGGCCGAGCAAGTGTTGGAAGCCCCAGAAGGCTTCCATCCCTGCAAAGCTCAGGGCAACCTGGCTTCAGTGTTGAGCACATACCCAGGAGCGTGGAGGCCCGTCAAGCTTCTCTGACAAAATCAATTGACTTGTTCATAAACTTCATGTCCAAGTTCCCGTTGGTTATTATATTCCTACTGATTCTATTTTTTGCAGTTCCTGTGTGTGCCCTCATCTTGGTCCTGTACTTTCTGCTGACGGTTCTATTTGCAGTTCCATCATTCTTGGTATTATACTTTGCATACCCTGTGTTGGGGTGGCTGGTGAAAGAGATAACTTCTTAAGATAGCAGAGGAGCTGGAAGCTTGGGAAACTGTTTAATCTGTCGACATTTCTGTGATCATGGAGGATTTCTTTTGACATTCTTCCTATCTGCTCCATTGTATGATGAATTCGGGAAAGAAGATGGAGATCATATCTAGCTTTCTGTAGAGAACAAGTTGTGATTCATCTGTAAGTTTCTCCATGCCTGGAATTATATCAGTAACTGAAGAATCTTGCTGAATACAGTGACACTTTTCTTGAATGGGCTGTTTTTTGATCTCATATGATGCATCTGTGTTCTCACAATTGAAAAACTGTTGCCATTTTTTTCACTATGTTCTCAAAGTTGAGATTTTTTCCTGTTGAATTTGCATGAAATTTATAGAACTACTTCGGACATTGATTTTCTTGCAAACTGTACAGAGAATGCTTAGTCAGACTCGTTAAGACATGTATGTAAGTTTGTAAACTTGGACAACTAATTACTTCCCCAAAGGCCACAACATTTTAGAAGCAGAAACATGTCCTCGGGTGTTTCCCGGTTCTTCTGTACTTATTTGCCTTCTCTTGAACCTTTAACTCCTCGTTCCTCCGCCTCTCCTTTGCCTGTGCTCGGGCTCCACCTACAATCTGTTTGATGCTGTCCATCTCTTCCTTGAATTTCTCCATTGCTTTCAACCTCCTTCGTGCTGGTTCGTTCTGCAGTTTCAGTCAGGAATATATCAGTACCCATGACAACTTGGATTCTCTGGATTTTAGCCACTTAGATTGTTAATAATAGCAACCAAACCTCGGTTTTATCCAATTTGGCCTTGGCTTTCTTCGTCTTGCGCTCTTCCCAGGAAGCTATGGTTTCATTCAGCTTCTCATACCTGAAAATCCCATTTTTCCATGTTATTCCCTTAAGATGACATATTTATCTCCTTTTCCTAGAATTAAAGTTTGATGTCAGGAAACAAGGTTTTCTGGTCAAAAAGGTTTGACGCATTCACTCTATAGAAGAAACCTATACAATCGTACCGTTCTCTGATCTTCTCCATCTCATTTATCTCCCATATATCTGCCTTT
Organism: Lagerstroemia speciosa; assembly: GCA_037672795.1. Classification (NCBI taxonomy): domain Eukaryota; kingdom Viridiplantae; phylum Streptophyta; class Magnoliopsida; order Myrtales; family Lythraceae; genus Lagerstroemia; species Lagerstroemia speciosa. Next base: position 1,397,763 of record CM075300.1, on the reverse strand, counting down.
GTTTTTCCTCTCGTAGCTGATCCTGAGGTAGCATTATGTTGGGAATGAGAAGATGGAGTTGAAGGTTTATCCGGTTTCCGGGATGAAGCTTCAGGTCCTATGGTGCTGGAATTTGTAGGAAATTGAGGAGTTGTAGGTCTTCCAGTGGATTGGGAAGGCCTTGGAGGAGTAGGAGGTAGTGGTGGGGGAGATGGAGGAGGGGGAGTTGGTGGTGGAGTTGGGATATCGGGGCTTCTGCTATCAGATTTGTCGATGTGCTGATCGGTGAAAGTATGACGTTTCCACAAGTTGGGTGAAATTGCCTGCGTTTCTGGGCTTCCTTCATCCTTCGTTGTCGACCCTTGACCTGTTAAACTCCGTAAGACCCCTTGCCACAAAACTCTCAAGCAACGGGCAGAGCGAAACAATAAGGATCCTTTTGAAATTATCCAAAAAATAAGTACCCTTTTGAAAATTCGCCGACATTAACCTCCTACAAAATATAGTTTCTAAGACTTGATTTAATTTCTTATTGAAAACTTCTCCATGTTTTTGGTGATTGAGTAATGCAAATCATCATCACAAATTTTTTGCCGTTAATGAAACTATCAGTGAAATAATGACATTTTGTACGAAAAAGATTTCGCTCTAATTTTTCCACCTAACTATTGATGGGCATAAATACCTGAGGACCGTGGAGGGGATGCAACCGGTTCGGGTGGCTCGGTTGCTTTATCCTTCTTGGACCTTGTCTTGGTCGTGGAGGAGTCCTGATGGCTTAGGCTCGTTAGTTTCCGACCAATCGTCCCCTTAAAGTCATCTTCGAGAGCATTGACGGCCAAAGCGGCTGCTGCCACAGCAGTCGCTTCTAACTCACCTACCGAGCTCAGTGCCCTACTGCTTCTACTCATTTGTGCCTCAAGAACTGTCTTCCGAACTGGCTCCGACTTCTCGTCTGTGCATAACGAGAGCAAAACTGGCTCGGTTCAGGACCGCGTCGAAAGGTTATTAAACTACCACTCCCATATCGAATGGGTTAAGAAAGCCTATCATGTAAGAGATCGATTAAATGTGTACCGCCTTCGAAGGATTGGTTTTTTTGGACTGGTATTCTTCTTGCCCTACGAGAGAAAACCCTAAAAGATCACCACAGCAAAACTTTTTATTAATACATCTTTACAATCGTTTGACTAATTCAAGTTCGAGGCAAATTTCGACGACGGAGACCTTGAGGCTGTTTTTCCGACTGAAGGAAGAAACCCTAATTGGAGAGGGAAAGTGAGGGAAGGTTAAAACTGAAATACCTCAACTAATTGATCACATCTTCTGTATTGTCTCTCAGCTGGTAACTGTGCTAAAAAGCTTGTAAATTCTTCCTCTTCCTGAGCAAGAATTCTGCCTTTCATGGAAGGTCTCATTTGAAGGGGAAGAAACCCTAGCGGGGAATAAATGTGAAGTCCAGAGCAGATCATATGACTAGAGGGTTTAATCAATTTGGTGTTTCGGTGCTGCAAGCAAAGGTGGCTGATGAAATTAGATATGCTTTGCATGTGAAGGCCTCAAATTCAGATTCTTTTCAGGCTGCCCAACTCAGAGAAGTACTTCTTCTTTGCCTTCACGTCAAAGCCCTGCTTGGCTTTAGGTTTACGTTTGGTTCTAATTCTCTGCCTCTCTTCCCCTGCCATCCGTAAGAAGAAGTAGATAATGTCTGGGGTTTGGCAGGACAGAATCGACACTAGGAGATGGAAATAGAGAGAATGAATCTAATGCTGCGTCACTCAAGATGGCACTATGTATAATTCAACCGTTGGGTGGGACAAAGAACAGAAAGAATAAAACTAATTCTATGTGTTTTTGAGCCTTCTGCTTTACTTAGCAGCTCAGGCATATAGCTGCGTGTGAATAATATGAATGGATACTTCAGCAGAAGTTACATGGACCTTGAAACCGAGTAACAGGCTTGTATCATACTAGAGAGCAAGAAAGATGGAGAAAAGCTAATGACCGAAGAAAGACTCCCTTTGGAATGTGCTTCCACAGGAATTCCAGCAGTTGCTGCTGTAAATTTAAGCGGCCGGAAAGCTCGGAATTTGCCCTGGTTAATCAGTAATCTATCAATGTGAATACTTAGGAGTGGGATATTAAATTCAGATGCACAGGGAAAAGTGTAGGACATCAAGTTCCTTTTTAAGGGAAAAATAGAAATGGAGGAAAGAAGGAAAGATGAAACAGGAAGGCTGGAATGCAATGTAGATCAGCAAGAAACAAAGAATTGGATTCGTGGATTATACTATTTACCTTAATTACCTATATTTTGTTTCCCGTCTCTCTGACTAAAATAGGAATTCTGAATCGGAAAGTTCAAGGACCTGGTGGATACCAATCGGCTTCACGCCTGGTCTGAAAGAATTCCCCTCAATGTACCTGTAAACACATTTCAGCAAATTAAAAGTTGCAAATCATGAATTGGGAACCTAGACAGATACTGAAACTTGATTATTTTACTCCATAAATGCAGAAAAAGGACCCACATCTCTTTCAAGAAATGGTGCTTGTAGAAAGCAATGGGGATTATTCCAGAAAACTGATTGTGATCCAAGTACCTGAGATGCAGCATGTGAAATCAAGATATTAACACAATAAGAAACAGCATGCACTTCAACTGCACCTTATTCATAATCAGGAAAATGAATAAACTTGAAAGATCAATCTGCCAGATCAAATGGATACGGAAAGAGAGACTCACAGGAATGTCAATTTGGGAATACTAGCAAGTTCAGCGGGTATGGCTCTGGACATTTTGTTGTATGATAGGTACCTGAATTATGTCCAAACAAGAAATGGTATATATACACACAATTCGTATTCCAACGAGATCCGTAATGCACATAAATACAAATGTTAACATAAGGATTGAGGGAATGCAAAGGAACTCACAGAATTTCCAAGTTGGTCATAATGGCAAGTTGCGATGGAATTCCTCCAGTTAAATAGTTATTGTTCAGGTATCTGCATTTTCAGAATATGAAGGAAAATTTCATTCCTCAGAGCATTTACTTAATAATAATAACCTTAACTAATAACAGGTATGAATTCTCAAGCACAACTGACTCACAAGTTCCTCAGAGCTGGAAAGCAACCTTCATTCTGTGTCAGCTCCCTTAGAGTACCAACTAAGTGGCTGTTCCCCACATCCCTACAAGAAAACAAATTAAGTTTCAAGGACAATAATCAAGTTACTCCAAGATGTTTTCAGTTGATTAGACAATTACAGATGCTGAAGATTTGGCAGGGAGCACAGTCCCGGAGGTATCCTCCCAGACAGACGATTTTCTTGCAGATAGAGATAGCGAAGTTCTGGAAGATTGGCAAGCTCCGCATTTCGCCTTTGAAATGATTAAAGCTAAGGTATCTGCAGAAGTTTCAGCATTTGATACATAAGTGAACCCGAATAATATGCGAACCCAAATAATATGCAAAAAAAGGTCAGTGGAAGAAAGACAAAGATTAATTCTGTCTGACCATCAGTAGTATCATTTTAATCAATTAAAGAATAGAAAAATGAAATACTTACAGATGTGTAAGACTCTTGAGCTCACCAAGTTCTGGAGGAATGACATCTTGCAGCTTGTTCCATCTCAAATTACTGATAAAATAGCAGACTTTCCATCAAACAACAATTTCAAGATAATCAAAACTGAAAGACCTTAAGAGGGCGAATTTCCATTATTTTACTCAACCACATTTTACGTATTACAGGGGTGTCGAGGTATCTATTGAAAATGTTAGAATGGAGTATCTGTGAGGGATGCAAGAGGCATACAGTATTTTAGGTCGATTCAACCGTCCAATTTGAGGAGGAATTGGCCCTGTCAACTTGTTATTATGGAGATCCTTGTGAAATGAAGCTAGTCAGAGAAACTGCAGAAAACTTGTGGAAACAACTTTCATTTTCTCATGGGACTTGAGAGATGATCAAGTAATTGTGATGTTACCGCAATATTAATTTATCATTTTGACCTTATAAAGCCGAGTAAGGAAACCAGCCTTCTGTTTCGTTATGCAATAAATACTATTTTTTTGGCCTCTGGCCTATTGAAAAAATATTTTTTTTTCTTGGCCTTACTTTCAACCTTTTTGTTTTTTCATGAAGCAAGAGGTCTCGAGGATAGTATGATTACATTGTATTTCTTCTTTTTGCTGGGCAACCAGAAAGGCCATTTCCTACTTAGATAAATGACTCATTGAGTCACATTATGGCCACAAGAACAGGCAGTAGAATGAACCAAGAGTGTCAGAGAAGAAGACTCTTACAGCCTTGTCAGATCTAGTAAATTAGTCACGGCTGTCGGAAAAGGCCCAACTATCGAGACTGCATAAACTTCCCTGCAAGTAGAAAAAGCATTTTTAATCCACGCATAGGAAAACACACGTAAAGGCAGAAGCAAAATTTAAGCCCTCTAATGGTCTGGCAATCTCATGTCAGATGAGATCCCCTCATTTGCTTCCTTATTTATCATTGAAAGCACTATGGTCAAAATAGAGTTACACACTACAAAATGTTAGATCAAGCTTACAGATATACAGCAAGGAAGAAAGGTTAGCAAAGTGAACTGAGATTGAAAGAACCACAACATGCAGACGGGACAAAGGATGGCTTACAGGTTCTGTTACAATGCGATAATCTCCTTGGGTTGAGCAAGTAACACCTGACCATGGAGGCAGATCGCCCTCTCCACATGGGTCGTCCCCAATCCATGAGTACACCACCGTCCATCCAAGAGATGCCTTGATTTCATTCAGTGCCTTAACTGCAGCCAACAAAATAATTCACTAACAAATCGGTGATTTGTCCAATAACTCCGTTATTGCTTAGAAAGCTCAAAACATAGTACGAGGGCAAAAACATCTTTCGGATTTACTATGAGCCCGTGATTTCCCTGCGTCAGATGTAAACTTTTTGCTCATATGGGTGTAGAAAAGTGTATAAGTCAATACATGGTGCTCGAGATCTTCCACCCATTCAGCCAAATTAAGAATGCCCAATCCCAGGAACGAGCCTAAGCAGAGCCAAGATGTAACAGTGGAAACAGAAAGAGGAACCAAACTAGAGGCGTAATCGAGCCTTACTATCGCGCTTGAGGGTTTTGCAGAGAACGGCATCGGGGAGGAAGAAGGGGAGGTGACGAGGATCAGGCAAGATGAGAGCGGAGAGCGCTCCATCACTGAAGAAGCTTAACTGGATCGAACACCGACAGTCATTAGTATTCCGCAGGCAGTTGAAAGCTACCGAAGAGATTTATCCTACAAATCAGTAAATTAATATTAATTACTAAATAATTATTATAATTGTTATTAATTAAATTAATTTTTTTGCTACATCATTTTCCTACTCCGGAATGAATGGCTGGACGATCGGTTGGAAGGTCCTCTCTCAGTTGACTTCAGGCAGGCGCGTTGACATATTTTTCGGAAACTTCAGTTTGCACCCCAAACTTATACAATATTTTACTTCACACCCCAAATTTGGTACCGTCGCAGGATACGCCCCCTGGTAAAAAATTTGTAAAAGCCATTTTTCTGCAATTTAGATGTTTACTCTATTTTGTCTAATTAACTATGGCTATCAATAGAATAGGGATTCTATATGATAGTGTATGGCTCCCGATTCAAGATCAAAGAGATTCTGAATTCGATTTTTATATTCTTATGCACTTTATTAAACCGGATCGCATGGACCTGTCATCTTTCATCATTGATTGTCGCGCCTAATCGACCAGGTGGTCCGCAGATCTTCTCACGACAGAGACATCCACTGTTTTCGAATTCTTGAGACCCCTGATTGAATGCCCATGATCATGGTTGGGACCATGACCACGTCTCTTTCACTGACAATTAGAATTCTCTCAAACCCAACCAACTTACCATTTTTCCTGGACACCTTCTGATCTGACGACTCCGTGTTCAAGTTCAGCTTCTTCAATGTCTTTCATGGGCTCTACCACAAACAACACCTACTACTTTGCTTGGAAGTTCCCTCAAAAACCGAGTTCCTGATCAGGACAACTGTGCCTAGGCACAGGTACAATGGTGCTCAAATGGTAGGGTGCAGAGGATGACTCGTACATATGCTTTGCACCAGGAGAGTAGGAGGCGGAGCTATTACCGGACAGAGGTGAAGAGAAGTAGAAGTAGAGAGGAAAGAGGATCGGGAAACCGATGGATTGGACTAGGCTTTTGATCCGCTTGCTATTCCCTCCCTTCTCAAAGTAAAATCTTCCCAAGATTGTGGACACTGTGTGGCCTGAGAGACACAGATGGAATACACTGCCGTCTTAAGCCACCATACACATTTCCTGCTGCTGACAGTTGTTCCTGATCCATCTGTGATAATCCCATTCTCGATCGGCACGATCTCAACAAGTTTTTCTTCTGTTCCGGATTCTTGATCTGTTAGACTTTCAGGGATCAGCTTAGTAACGATACATATGGACTTGTAAAACTATGAATTCCTAATCTTTCCATGGGAAAACAGTGAAGTTTGACTTATCTCCCATACCTCTGACTTGGAGTTGGAGCTCTTGAACTTCTGCCATGGCCTTTTTTCTTTCTTTTTTCCTTGGCTGAAATCAACATTACAGAGAGAACAACAACGCACATCTAAATCTCTCACACTACGTAACACATTCATGAGTTGTTGCTTCGTCCGTCCAGGTTGAAATCGAGCTATATTTATAGATCTTGGTACCTACAAGGACGTGCCATAAATGAAGATAGAAAACTAAAAGAAACATGTGTGAAATCCTATCCACGTTTACATTATCTCGGTCGATGGTTATCTTACGTACTCAATCAAATGCTAAAACGGAAGCTGCGGCTGTCTTCCATTGAGTGGAAGCACTATGTAAACATTATAGGTAATTAATAGAAAATCATGGGTTGCTGTCGTTGAGATCCTCTGGCCGATTGTCTGTTGGCTTCTCATTCGCTCGCTCACTTGTTGTCATGCTATATCCATTGGCCAACTGTCCATGGCGTCTCCTTGAAAGCCACTTTTTGTAATTGTACCCTTCAAATCATTCATCCTGAAAGGATTGATATTAGGCTTGGATTCAGCAAAATGAATGATATATAACCAATCAGCTCAAGATCTCTTTGGCTTATCACTCCCTGGAACCGGTTCTACTCTATATTGTGCGCCTCGAATCACTGAGCCAGCATAAATTCGATTTCAGTGTCCTCAAATCCATCTTTAGTTGAGTTAGACTTCCATTCATATTCTAGTTACAACTTGTCCCTGAGACCAAGCCATTGACTGCTGCATTTCTTGAGTTTGCATTGGATCGAGACTAGTTCTGTATCTTTTTTAGATGCCTAGCATCGATCGGCCATGCAAATCACATAAATTGAGATCAAATGATGTTAAGAGCGATTGCCCTCCACTCCAGTCAGCTTCTCGCGGAAGGAAAGAGACTTAAATGAGTCGGGATGATGGGTAATCCAATTCCAAGTGCACTGATCACATTACCGGAGTCTGAAGAGTGCTGGCAGACTGGCCCTGCTATGCCAGTTGAAGCCACCCACTAGCCAAGTTATAGCTGTCCCAACCCAAGTGCGACTTGCGCTTCTCTTTCTACAAATTCTTCCACTCCCCCACTGGCGCAAAGGCCCATTACTCCTTACATGCAACTTACCGCTGGCGAGCTCCATACATAAAGCATTTGAAAATGCGAATTACATCATTTCTCCCAATCAAGCCGAAGGGCAATGGCGATAATGCATGCATTAATTTCTGATCAGTTAATACCACTTCTAATGGTTTGCCTTTAAGAAACTTACGGAAGCAAAACTGGATGACGTTGACGTCGAACCCAACTTCTGCAGGAGAAAGAAGCTAATGCACAGACAACCCCACCCCACCACGTATTCCCGCCTGGACACACTTCCTAAGTCAAACTCGATCACAGTGAGACCGATGTGTAGCTTTCTGAAGATACCTACCACCTGCTCTACAGCACTACTCTCGCATTCCCTCTCATAAATGTTGATGATGGTTTGCTTCTTCCAGCGCGCTAAACAGACAAAACTATTTTTATAGGGCTTGCTACCTACCAAGAGGAAATGTCATGCATGAAAAAAAAATGACATAAAATAAACTGTATATAATCTCTACATTTCCACACCTAGAATATTTACATCTACCTCCGCATTAATGCTAAAAAAATGTTGTAAATTTGGAGCAGACCCACATGGAGAGACTCGTACGTCTCTTACCCTTCTCATCCTTCTCCTTTGGAGGGTGGTTCTCTTGTTACTTGCCGCAGTCGGGGTACCGAGGTAGCTAGATGATTCCTTGCTAAATACGAACTCCTGTTGGTCGAATGAAAATCATCCAAGGAAGGTGATATTAACTCTTAGGATGCCCTTCGCCAAATCATTCCATTCTAACTGAGAGTGCCAAGAACCATGCTAATGGGAGTGGAGTATATGCGATGGCGATGACATGGGCTCCTTAGTCTTTTTGAGCCATCTGGCTTGGCTATCAGCCCGAGCGAGCTCTACAGCACATCACTCCCTCCCACTGGCTTCACTCTTGCCCGAGCCTCGACTCACCCCCTTCAGTGCACATTCAGTTGCGACGTTCCCAAGGCCATCCAAGTCGAGTTAGACTTCCAAGTGATGTCTGGCAGTATATATCAGAGACTGAAGCCATTACCTACCATTCTTCTCAAGTTTCCTTCCGAACTGAGAGCATTTCGATATATCTTTAACAGACATTAACAATATTGATTTTGTCTTTGAGCATTTCGATAGGCATACATAAAAATGTAAAGATCGGCAAATGTTGAGAGTTTGCAGCATGTAAGTAAATTTGCCGTATATATATGCACGAGCAAATATGTAATGGAACAAAGAAGATTTCCTTTTTTCCACCACACAGTCTCTTGCGAAGACTTTATAGTTGAAAACTCCTAGTTTCCACTTCTTGGATCGTTGTTTTCCTTCTGGAGAAGATTATTGCCTGCAGTGCCGCTGCTCGGATCCTTTTCTTGTACTGTTCTCGAACTCCGATCGTCTAGATAGTGTTGGTATATATACGAAATGAACCCCCATACGGACAATACCATGGCGATCGCCTTCGCTCCAGTCATCTTCTCCTTGAATAAGAAGATTGCAAGAATCGGGACGATGGGTAAGCCCAGTACACTAATCACATTAGCAAAGACCGATGAGACCTCGAAGACAAGCCCTACCGAGCCAACTGAAGCCACTTGCCAAGATACAGCAGTCCAAACCAGGTTCATTATATATGAGACCTCTCCTAACGCAAACTCGTGCTTCTCCCTCTGCAACTTCCTCCAATCCCCACTGGCAAAAAGGCCCACCACGTATATGCAACTTGACACGGCCGATACACACATTTGCTGTCAAAATTACAACGAAGAATATACGGACTACATCATTTTTCTGTGTCGTTGCAGCACGAGGCTGTAAAGGAGCCAAAATCTTAAGATATTTATGTCATTATTTGTTCGACTAAATGATAAGAGAATGGAAGTTTATATATACCATTTCAAAGATCACAGCTAATGGATTGCCTTTGAGGACCTTCCGGAAAGAAAGCTGGATGAGGTTGGCAACCAACCCGGTGATTGCGGAAGCAGCTATTGCGCAGACGAATCCGACTACAGATTTCCCCTTGGACACCTTAGCAGAACTCGGGGCGGAGTCGACATCAACTATAAGGAGAACCGATGAGATGCTGAGGAGAACTAGGGAGTTGATGATCAAGGCAGTGAACTTCTGAGAATTCATGAAGAAGGCGAAGAATGCGGTGAAGGCCAGTGGGGTCGAGTTGATCAAGGAGAACGTGGAAACCGGGAGGTACTTTAGTGCGAACGTGGACAGGAAGGTCGCTGTTGCGAAGAGTGTGCCGAGGCACAGGTAGATCGGTGCCCGGACAGTTAAGGGTGCTGGCGATTCATATGCGTAATCGGATTTAGATGAAGCCAAGTAGAAGTAGACAGGGATGATGATCGGGAAGCCGACGGATTGGAGCAAGCTTTCCATCCACTTGCTGTTCCCTCCCTTCTGAAAGTATTGCCTTCCCAAGAGTACGAGTGCTGTCTGGCCTGAGAGGAGACAGATAGAATAGATTGCCATCTTAAGCCACCACACGTAATTCCTAACGATCGTTCCCGATTCGTTCCCGACCATCACGCCCTCCATGGACATGTTCTCGGCCGGTTTTTCTTCTCTCGCCGGCTCTTGATGATCTGTCAGGTTTTCAGGGATATTGATCAGATCAGTGGCAAAATATATATAAACTACACACATGAACTCCTAATCTTTTGAGATATCTCACTTTTGATTTGGAGTTGGACCTCATGGAGTTCTGCCATGGCTTCTCCTCCTTGCTGGAAACAAAGCTTTTGGGTGTAGTTCAGGATCTCTTTCACTTACCCTCCGACTTTATAGAGCTCGCTACCTACCAGAAGAAGTGCCATTATTAGTGAAGAAAGAAAACAAAGGGTTAGAAAGCAACATCCTTTTTTTTTTTTTTAATTATAGGTAGGTTAGCAATCAACATTTTTATATGTCTACTCTCCCACAACTTAGAACATGGATTTCCGGGGAGAAATTATTGTGGGAAATTTACGGGGTTTTTCTCGGAAAATACTATGAAATTTTCCACAAAACATAAAGCATGCGGAAAAGTTTTGCAAGAGACACCCTCGTAAACCAAAATCTACTGTCGAAAAATAGAATTGCAAATGAAAAAGTTTGGTGGAAAATTCTGTCAGAACTTCAATAGGAGTTAATTAAGTATAGAATATTTCCGAGGATTTATATCGTATAAATAACTCAGAAAATATCCGTCAAATGTTATAAAAAAATGTATTTTGCAAGAGTCTATCATGAAAAAACCGGATGCACGCACGGTCCTTGAGAGCTGAAGAGTTTACTGCCTGATGCCAAGATCACATTCAGATTTTTTGTGACCTCATGACTGTCTGTCTCGGTGGAGAATGCAGAGGCCGAAAGGCATTACCAACCATCGACAGAAAAAAAATGAAAACGCAGAAACTGAAGGAAAAGATGAAAATCAACCGGGGTCATAGTTCTGGTGTGCGTTCTTTACTCATCGTAGGTGGGGGGTATCGGGTTTTACTACTTAAATGGCTGGATTCGGGTCAAACATAGACTGGTCGGGATTTCTCCGCTTTCGATTACGAAAGGAAGGATAACATGGGAAAAGTGAGAGATGTTAAAAGGAGTACTGCAGATGGAACTGGTGGAGGAACTATGCATCATCTAAGCAGTTTTCAAACTTCAATCATGAAATCCTTCGCCAACTTCTTTACAAGGAGGTTCGTAGATTGGAAGGCAGCTTGCTAGTGTAAGTTCTGTTAAGTTATAAATCTCACATTGACGGGGTTAAAAAAGAAATTTAGGGTTATAAGAGAATTGAGTATTATCAACTATCAGTTTAAATTCTTTTGTGGAAACGAATTCGAGACTCTTGTAGGCCTAGGTGGAGATTTTGACATGGTATCGGAGCGGATCAATCTCGTGGTTATCAGTTTAGGCCTTAGGTGGAAAATTTTACAAGTTTCAAGTCGAATCCGTTTAATAACAGACAACACTCTTCCTTCCAATTGTGATTTTTCTATTAACAAAACTCAAATTCGACATATTAATTATGGAATAAAATTCTCGAACTCAAACAGGTAAAAAATCTCACAATAATCTTGATTGATCTTGGTTCAAACTGTGTCGACGTACTCGGAAATGAAATCTCTTACAGTTTTGAATTTTCGACATTTATAAGAATAAAACTAAAAGAATTTTACATTGAATCACTTCAACTAATCAATCTTGTTTGTCCTTTCTCCAGGCTTTTTAATCCTTGTCCCCATCACGACTCATTCGAAGTTCGAACACATATCCATAACAACTCAATTGGTCTATAAAAACCCTAAAACGACATCTATTAGAAAGAAGATTAACGATTAGAGCAGCAAATGATAACACTGTGATAGCAGTAGTATTGAATTTTGTTGAATAATAAATTTTATCTTTTTTTAAGTACACTACCTGATATCTAAAAATTTAACAGATTCTGATTAATGTAATTTCGGATAAGATCGTCTCCCGAGCATGAGTTTTCTCGACTTGTAGTCCTCCAATCCGTTATATTTTTTTTAAAAAAAGGTAAAAGCGGTATCGAACAAGCCAAGTAAATCCGAATTAACATTCACGCCCTTCGTGTCTCTCTCACCACCGCAAGGGACTTTGTCGACTTCCGGCAAGGTGTGTATGGTCGAACTCCATTGATTACATATTTGCTAAGTGTGAATTCCATTAATCGATTAACCCAGAATGGTAGCTGATCAATGTTGTTGAAATCGTTTATTTTAAGGAGCCACCAATCTTTTCTCCCCTGCAGCCCTGCAAGATAGAGATTCGTTAATTTGTCCTCCTTGAGTCCAACCCATCTTCGTTCCGGCAACGTTCGACTTATTCTTAGGGGAATTCATCGATCGTCTCACTTACTATATCTGTGTTAATCTTCTTCAACTGAGAAAGAGGATCGGTGCAGCGGCGGCTTGCACTTGTCATAGATATGGAATTTAAGTGGTACTTGATTTGATTTCCGAGAATCAGGTTCTTTTCACTCTTGATGCTCTTCCTTCACGCCGACGAGTCCTTCTAGGGTTAGCTAACTTTCTTGGCTAAGCAGAACTTCAGAGTGCCCTCTTATAAGTAAATCTAAGGAGCTGGTAAGAATCAAATCAAAAGGGTTGAAAATAATGTCATTGGATGAAATTCTCAAGTTTTGTTAATGAGCTTCGGCTATTCCTTGTGTGCACGCCAATCGCTTTCGATCGAGAGAACGCATTACTGAAAGAAATAGAACACGCACAAGTGAATCGAGTTAATGAATAACGTGGTGAACTCGACCAATAATTATTTAACTCGTAAGAAAGAATGCCTCAAATCATTTTTAAAAGTGAATATTAATAATAGATATAGAAAAAGTTGATGTCACACATTTTATTAACATAACGAGAATTCGTTAATTGAGATCACAAACAACGTGACGAGTTCGGACCGCACAATAATCTCATTGGAATATACCATTCAATGTACATGCGAATGCCATAGGGTCAGTGGATTTACTGCATAGAGTAACACGTATCGGTCACACCACTTCTGTTTTTGCCTTTCTAGCTGGACAGCAATATATTTTCCAACTCGATTGGACATTTATTATCGGATAGCTAATTTGGTTTGGGCAATTGTCGACCATTACAATTAAAATTTCAAGCACACAACAATTATTTTCTGTGGGAGATTAAGTCGAAATCGATATTGTCGCTTGGTGAGGATATTAAATTATTTAGAAAAAAATATAAAATTGATCTAGTAAAAAATTTCACATAAAAACTTTGCTGTCCACACTAGAAGTTAAAAAAAATTTACCATTCTATGACATTGGATGTTCATTTCCTCTCCTCTCTAATTAATATATCGGAATCGGACTATTATGATTTTTCTTAGAAGTGTTTAAATTTATAATATTTTATTATATAAATTCTCTCTTGTTAATCTATTAATATAATTAATTTCTATTGGTTCGTAATACCGTTAATTAGAATTTCTCTTGTTACGCCATCTAAGTTTGTAATAGTATTCCTGAATATTTCTCTCGTCCACCTAAAGTGCCCTCATCTTCTTGCTCATCTCCTCCCTTACGAACCCTAGCAGCGTCACCTCTGTTGCCTCAGCTCCTCAGGCCTCCAGCCGTTGCTGCTCCGGCGGGCACCAGCACCTCCGAGAGCACTATTCTGAAACCCTAACAAAAATAAAGAAAAAAGAAAAATCCTGGGACTTCTGACGCTGATTGCTCCGTGCTTGGATCTGGAGCCCTAGAGCTTCCATTAGTTAGGACCATCCAATTGTTCCCGTGATGTCTTCTGGGGGTTCATTTGATTTCTCTCTCTCTCTCTCTCTCTCTCTCTCTCTCTCTCTCTCTCTCTCTCTCTCTCTATTTAAATTCTTGGTTGAATTGGGTGAGCTCCGTGTTCAAGTTAATCCCACTTTTTAAACATTCCGGTCGGTGATCTTCGCCATGTATAAGATGACATTAATCGAAACTCAAACGGCGAAAATGTACGCCTAGCCTTTGATATAGGAAAATTCGACCCGACCCACGTGAAATATAGGAACACATACGTACAATATGGTACTCACTAAGAGCGTCCCGTCATGTGTACATGGCTTTTCTTTTGCCGGTCGCAAAGACGGTGGCACATGAGCATAGAAGACATATAATAGGCCGGTATATATATATATATATATATATATATGTATATATGTGTGTGTATATATATAATCACCCTCTCGTGATAGCATGACCACAGAGTTTTATACTCGAGCCCGACAGGTGTGATCCTGTATGGTAATCTACACTGTTACCATGTAAAATACTCGCCGAATCTAGAACAGGTTGAACCCATATCCATCAAAAATGTTAAACTTGTGTATGGAAGCACCCAATTTTCCTTCTATATCAGTATTTTTTTAATTATCTTCTCCGATATGAAATTCAGTTTTCATCATGGACCAGCCGACAGCGTTATAATTATACCGAATTCCCTTTTCTCAAATAGTTATATATATATTTTCTTACCATCTTCACTTAAAAAATCTAAATTTATAAGTGGTAGTGCTCAATTTTATACCTTAAATTGTAATTATTTTTTTTTTTCAAAGTGTCGTCCATTTCCATTCTGATCATCGACGTTGACAATGCATGCAGGGATGGCAATCAATTAATTAGCCACGTAAATTGACCGATCTCGTCCATGCACGTAGCTGTGGTAGACTTAGAGCTCGACATGAAGGATACGGGCGGCCGCGGCCCCAGGATCACTGTTACGGGAGAGCACCACTGGTCTGACAGTACATATATTAAAAAGCACCACTCTATAATTTAAATTCAAAGATTGCGAAATTTCCAAACAACTCGTATTCTTAGATTTTGTTTTAAATTTTTGGAGATAACTAGGATTTATTCCCAAGATGGCACAGTGTGTTGAGGTCATGACTTTTTTTGACTAATAATAGTGGCCAAATCTTGTATTTTTTATATTTTTATTTTTATATATTGAGAAATCAATTTCATGTAAAAGATAAAAAGAACACCGTCTCAAAATTTAAATTTTTAGATGAATATATTTAGACGGTTGCATATTTATAGATCATGTCCATCACAGCCTTGAACTTAACAGGAGCTTTGAAGGCAAAGGAGTGTTGTCGGTGACGTCCGAGGCAGAGACCTATCTGCATGTGTCAGAGGTCTCATTCTGTCGTTATTTTTTATGGTATAAAAAAGGGTATTTTTATCGTTAAAAAGTTGTTATTCTAAAAGGGCGAATGGTCTTGATAATGTAAGTCTGCCCGTTTGTCCTTTTGCCCGGACGGTACCCCCAGACAGTAAGCTTCCAATCAATTCTGCAAAGGTCCTGGCTGGCAAGTTTTCATTTGCTTTACGGTCCGGTCGAATTATTTCACAGATGGAAACAAGATTACGAGATATTAGACATTTTATTTCATAATGATGATCATTATAAGACATTCGATTAGATTAATGAACGATCTTTCAATTGAATCGTGCAAGCTTTGCGAATGAGAAAAAGGGGTGGCATGGTTTGTGAGGTTATTGTACGAAAACTTTTGGCCATTCATCAGCCCATATAATTGCTGAATTTATGGGCAGTTAATTAATTGGGACCTGGAGATCTAGTGTTCGAGAAAGTGATATTGGATCAGGTAAGAGTTATTAGAGGTAGTTTGCTCCCTTTCTATGCATTCACATCAGTTAGATTTGGGTTGCAGCGACACCCTCTACTTAAAGGATATTGTTGAACCCGAAACATTACGAACGAGATAATTAAATGAGAAATTTAAAATTTGACGTCCGAAATAAGTTGGAAAATCCTCAGAAAAAGGGAGACGATTGCGGGTAAACCAAGAAATCCACCGTCTGTATCAAAATATGAGATTGCAACCCTCGGGAAATATCAATAATCCCAAGTCCCATTATAAACCTTGCTAAGAAAAGAGTTATAAATCTGATCTTTCAAGTTTTCAGACTATTGTGCTATCGAGAAATTTATCTATTTTTAGGGTTTTCTTATACCATATAAGTTTATCTACTTATATAGATAGGCCATCCAACTGCGTTGTAACACTTGTGGATGTTCCTAGCTTTAGTGTAAAAACGATGCATGTGAGTGTAAAAACGGTATAACAAAAGGAAAAAATAAAGGGACATATAGATTTCCACTAATGAAAATTGAACTTAAGACCTCTTGAATTTATGTCGAGAGTGGCACGATTGCATTAAGCCTCTCTAGATGTTCTTGTTGATCTGTATAATTTTTGGCTTTATCAATGCCCCAAAATTGTATAAAATCACACGTGATTGAATTAGTCAAGTTATAAGACTACTCAACACAAGTTTTTGAACAATGAAATAGAATAATAGGTATATATTTATAATATCACTGTATTTGAGGAAATAATAATGATAGGGAAATGCAAAATGTCGGTGGATCAAGAAGAGGGCCTGATTTAATGGTACTGTTCTCGACGTGAGATCAAAAAACTCTGATTTAAATCTCGTTGATCGGACTCATCGTGCTTTATTCCCCATTCCTTCTATTCCATTCTAAACATACGACTCTTTTAAACCTCGAAAAAAAAATTTAAAATGTCAGTACCACATATAAAGATTTAGATTTCTCTAATGTCGTGCTTTTCACAATTACTATATTATTTTCCTTGATTTCGTCCAGATCCCTCAGCCGGATTCTGGGACCGAGTCAAGGTGGAAGCTAACATGTCCACGGCAGGACGAAACAAAAACATATCTCATTATGTGAATCGGTTAAAATGATTCAATACATCTTTCATTTTAATCAGATTTTCGAGCTTGAATATTACGAATAGAGAAAATTTATATTTACAAAGTCTTTATCTTTAGTAGATCGACCCAACTTGAACTTAAATTTGTTAAAGTTTATTAGATTTTTAGAGAACGGCGGTTGCGTATCAGAAAATATAAAGTAAAAAAATATGTATAATAAGCAGCATTTAAAAAATGGCCCGTTGATGTTACTTGCTAAGAAACTAAATGTCGATTTTTAATGTGAAAGTGACATTGATGGATATGGATAGAGAAAAGCTGAGCTCCCACAGTGATATAAACTCAGCATAATTTTATTTATTAGTATATAAACTAGACACATATACTTATAAAAACATAAAAAAAAAAAATATATATATATATATATATAAAACTCTACTGATAAAAATTACTAGACAGAATAATTTTAGATATAAAAGTTGAATTTATTATTAAATTTTAGAATAATTGGATTTTAAGTTTGATTGACAGTTTAGGTGGTAAATCTTAGAGAAAGGAACAGAAGCTCTCGTTTCCCCTCCTTTGGCACTACTCATCTATCGCAATCAATTAAGATAATTCGTAATTGGAAAATTTTATTCTTTAATAAGTAGATTCCTCAATATATATGTATTGGTTGAATTACATTGACATGTGTTAACATTGCGAGCATAAGTGTGATTTTCAAGATAGTAAATTTAAATCTTAAGACGAAATCCGCACTTCACGTTCCTTCCCACGAGTAGATCGCTTGTTGATCCTTCGAAATGCAAATCGCCAACATCGTCATCAGTCCCTGTTAACAAGTCACAGAAGTAGGGTTTTTCCTTCAATGGCGTGCCTTGCCTTCCTCTCCTCCTAAGTGCAAATGCAAGGTTAGGGTTTCACATCCTAATCTCACCCCTTTTTCAACTCAATTAACAAGGCAAATTAAAGCAGCCACTACAAGAGACCCGTTAACAAACAATTTGAAAATAAAAAAGATTCTATGATGGATTCATTACAATTGTAAAGACATCAAAATTGGAATCTTCTCTCAGAAAAATCCCTGTGTATATGATATATTAACTGATAATTTCGACGACCGGTTGGACTTCATTATCAGTTGGTTAAATATGTCATGTCAAGATTATCACGTGGTATATCTGATCTGCCGAAGTCTTTCTCCTGGTCCTAGTCTCGTGTCTTCTTAATTGGCAGTTCAAGGAAATTCATTTCGCGCACGTCTCAAAATTAGCCCAACAATCAAAAGAAGATCGAAATTCCCGGGAGAGCCGAGTGTACAGATGATGTATGAAATCATTGAAACTCGAAAACTATGGATTTTCTCTATTTAAAAATACTCAAATTGGAGGATCATCTTCTTTATCCTAAGCTTCTGTGGTATGTCTCTAAAGAATAGATTCCACTTTCGTTTTTTATTCTCTCATCGCAGGCCACAGTCTGACTGAGGAAAATGATCGGGCCGACCGGAATTTCTTATGTTGGGCCGGCTCGTACTGCATTTTAAACTTTCATGATCAGCCTTGAGAAATGATGGATGGTGAACAGCCAGATGCTAAGTCCGTGTCGTGCACGGTATGAGTTATCTCAATGGAACCAATTGGAGGCACATGCACGTTTACATGTTGATAAAACCAGTATTAGCACTGATAATTTGATTTATCTAATATGCTCGTGATTAAGTGTGAAAACTCGAAAATTAGTGTATTTTTTGAAATAATTATGTTTTATTAAAAAAAAACCCACTTTCCTGCAATTCTTCCTTTTTATATTCTTACCCGTATTCCTTCTTGACAGATCTCCCAAATTGGGATTCTAAACCTAACGAATATCTTATTTCCTGCACCGACGCACGTGTCCCGCATCCTTTCGCCGGCGCAGCCCAAAGCCCCACCGCCGGCCAAGCAGAATCCCACTTACTGCTCCTGGTTCGGTATTGTGGGGGTGTTTTTGACGCTGACTGACATGCCGCGTGTCGTCTTGTACTTTAGTAGTTCGGTTTTCTTAAAATATAACCGACAGATATCGGCCCACCCATCGTTCCGGTTAACTCGTAATGTTAAATAAAATTCATATTGACCGTTGCATGAAAGAGTGTACAATATACAGCAAGGAGTTCAAACTCGATCGAACGTTGAATTTCGTGGCCTCGTCCCTCAGAGAGACGACAGTCACACACAGGAATACAAAAAATTAGTCCGTATAAATCCACTGGCTATGGGACAAGAGCTCTCAACGGAACCACCTTGAAACACAATTCCATTTTGCTCGGACTTCATTTAAGTACGAACCACTCTCTTTGACTCGAAAATTCTCGTGGATCGTTACGCTATTAGATCGGTAAAAAGTACGTGCTGGTAAACATACTCTCGTCTCTTACTCTCCCTTGCTCTCGTATCTAGCTCAAGAATCAGAGACTCGTTTCGAGTCATCGTGCCTTCATGCAACTTTGTTCCAGATCGCTCAACCCGGATGTGGATCATGGAGGACCTAAACGTAAAAAATCCGAACTTCGTGTCTAATTTATAATTTATCGATACTAGTACTAAGAAAAAAGCTCTTCTAAATATAATATTTTTTCGCTCAAACATAGGAGTGGGAAATGGAAAATTGAAAAGTTAACCTGGTTAGAAAAAGTGTGAACTTATGATGCCACATCTAGATTATTTGTGATTTGGAAGGTGTATAAAAATCGAATCGAGAAGCTCGAGCCCCAGTTTTAAAATTTTGATATGTATTTCTTATTTGTAAAACTTAAATTTGAATTTTTATTTAAGAAAAATATATACTAAATTGTTTCAATCAAGATACGTTCATAAGCAAGATATTAGTATCAGAAAAGAGATAAAAGTTGGTTGGAGTAATTCGAGTCGGAGTAAATGTTTTGCGTGTGTATATATAATAATAATAATAATAATAATAATAATTTCATCATGTAAATGATTGTTAAAATTGTAAAATTAATTCTAAAAAATTATGAAATTTTTACATAATGAATACTTTGTTCTTCGAATCGGCTAGAAGTTACACTTTTTGACGCTGCCGAGGAGAATTGACAGACAATCACCTTCACGCCGGTGAAATATTTATTAAATTCACACTCTTTTTGCAGCCAAAGCTGTTTGCGGAGCTGCTGCTTCTTCTTCTTCTTTTTCATCGGTACGGTTCATCTCCACTGCATGCAGTGATCTCCATGTCCATGAAGCCCGTTGAAAATGGTTCACCAAGCAAGAACAGCGACAGGGTCATGGAGCACGGCGCCAACATCTGGAGGGAAGCCAGCTACGAGTTCTGGAGGAAAGACGGGGCCTCCGGTGGAGTGCCGGCGCAGGATAACGGTAAAGGAGGAGGAGGAGGAAGAGAGCAACAGAGGGCAGTGGAGGACCCTCCATCGAAGCTGATCGGGGAGTTCCTCCACAAGCAGCAGGCCTCCGACGAGTTCTCCCTCGACATGGACTTGGAGATGAAGGAGCTGAAGAGGGACGGCAATGCCGAGGACATCACTCTGTCCCCGGTCCTCGAGTCGCCATTGAAGGCCAGGTCTTCTCCGGGAGACGATACCAGGGTTAGGGTCCCTTTTGATAATGAGGTACGGAGCTCCAAGGACAAGGAAGGGCAGGTCCTGAGGTGCACTTCGAGCACATCGCTTCACAGCAGCACCTCATCCTTCAAGAGGAAGTCGACGATCCTGACCAACAAGAACAAGTCGAGGCTGCTGGACCAGCCCGAGCGGAAACCTGGGAGGTCGAGCCCTGCTCGGTCGGGGATGTTACCCGGGAAGCCCCTGGATGAGGACGAGGATGACCCCTTCTTGGAGGAAGATTTACCCCAGGAGTGCAAGAAGGGGAAGATCGATTTGCTGACTCTGATTGAATCTGTAAGTCTAATGTTGATCATAGCTGCCCTTGTTTGTAGTCTCACCGTGCCCTACTTCAAGCATAAAAGGCCGTGGAATCTCGAATTGTGGAAGTGGGAAGTGTTGGTTTTGGTATTGATCTGTGGGAGATTGGTTTCTAGTTGGGCGATTAGGATCATTGTCTTCTTAATCGAGAGGAACTTTATGCTGAGAAAAAGGGTTCTTTACTTCGTCTATGGGTTGAGGAAAGCTGTTCAGAACTGCCTGTGGTTAGGTTTAGTTCTACTCGCATGGCATTTCCTATTTGACGAGAAGGTCCAGAGGGCCACGGGGACTGAGAAACTCGAGTATGTGACCAAGGTTCTGGTCTGTCTGCTGGTGGGAACCTTGGTTTGGCTGGTTAAGACTCTAATCGTGAAGGTTCTGGCTTCTTCTTTCCATGTGAGCACCTACTTCGATCGGATCCAGGAGTCGCTCTTCAACCAGTATGTGATCGAGACCCTCTCAGGCCGGCCCCTGATCGAGATGAAAAGGACCAGGGGAGAGGAAGAGAAGATGGTGATTCAGGTCGAGAATTTGCAGAAGGCTGGGGCTTCGATCCCACCCAGCCCCAACGAGGCTGCTTCCAGGCCAGGTATGAGTGGGAGAGTGATAGGCAGTGGGAGGATTCACAAGAGCCCAAAGGCAGGGAAGGGACAGGGAGACGATGAGATCACGATCGATCACTTGCATAGGCTGAGCCCAAGAAATGTCTCTGCTTGGAACATGAAGAGGCTGATGAACTTGGTCCGTTTTGGGAGTCTCACTACCTTGGATGAGCAAATCTCCAGTCAAGGTGATGAGTCTGCAAAGCAGATAAGCAGTGAGATTGAGGCTAAGGCCGCTGCCAAGAAGATATTCCATAACGTGGCTAGGCAGGGATCCAAGTGAGTCCTTAAATGCTTTTGTTCAATTTATTTGGAGAAACAACGTGAGTTGCTTATGTTGCAGTTTAATTGGCAAGAAACTTTTAACTGCTATGAATGCTATTATTAGGTACATATACATGGAGGACCTGATGCGTTTCATGTTAGAAGATGAGGCTTCGAAGACCATGAGTCTCTTTGAAGGAGCATCTGAGAGCCATCGGATCAGCAAGTCTTCTCTCAAAAACTGGCTGGTATGAGATCGAACTGTGTTTCTATGAACAGTTGCTTTATCCTGTCATGGTTTCATTGGCATCTGCGGTGTTCAGGTCACTGCTTTTAGGGAACGAAGAGCGCTCGCACTAACATTGGATGACACGAAAACAGCCGTGAACAAACTCCACCGGATGGTGAATATTTTGGTTGCAATCATCATATTTGTCATATGGCTCCTTATTCTCGGTATCACCACGATGAAATTCCTTCTCCTGATAAGTTCCCAGATCCTTCTTGTGGTCTTTGTATTCGGGAACTCGTGTAAGACAGTGTTTGAAGCCATTATTTTCCTGTTCGTGATGCATCCTTTTGATGTTGGTGATCGATGCGAAATTGACGGGGTTCAGGTATTTACGAAACAGAAGTGACAGCTTAGTTTTCCATTTGCATTCTGTGATCATGCTTCCAAGTGACAGGACTTGGTAGGATTGAATGTCAGTGGTGTTAGGTGAGGTAAAATGTTTTACCAAGTCATTACTCAGAGCAAACCGAAGACTTGGTGTCTTATTCCTGATTTGACTTTGTTAGTAATGCACAATTTTCTCTGCGTCTAATGGTCTATTCCTTTGCTTTTTAGATGATTGTGGAGGAGATGAACATACTAACCACAGTCTTCTTGAGGTACGACAATCAGAAGATCATATGTCCTAATAGCGTTCTTGCCATGAAGAGCATCAATAACTATCGACGCAGCCCCGACATGGGAGATGCAGTTGAATTCTGTGTCCATATAGCCACTCCTGCAGAAAAGATTGCAGCTGTGAAACATAGAATATTAAGGTTAGCCCAACCTCAATCAGTGCTAAATGTACTTACCCATAAACAGAAACTCATTGAATGCATTGTAACATTAAACGGCATTGTTTCGTCAGTTTCTGATGTAATATCATTTGCAGCTACATCGAGAACAAGAATGAACACTGGTACCCTGCTCCAATGATCATATCCAAGGACGTGGAAGAGCTCAACCGGCTGAGAATAGCGGTTTGGTTGAACCACAGGATGAATCACCAAGACATGGGGGAGAGGTTTGCCCGGAGAGCGCTTCTGGTCGAGGAGATGGTCAGGATCTTCAAAGAACTCGATATTCAGTGCCGCCTGCTGCCTCTCGATATCAATGTACGGGCTTTGCCTTCTGCGACCTCCCACGGATATCCCCCTTTCTGGACGACAACCTCAAGCTGACGTCTGGGACAGGAAATGAGAACGGATTAGCCTCTTCAAGAGGTCAGTTTTGGATGATCAGGCATACAGGTATATAGAGATCGTGCAAGTTCTTCTATTTAGCTGAGTAGTTTGCATCGGTTTCCAAACTTGCAAGTATCAGTTTCCGAACAGATGATGATATACTGGGGCTCGTGATATGCATACTGTACAGAGAGAAGAAACGCCACGATTTAATCGACCCCGGTCTAAGAAGTTGCTTCTTCTTGTTGCCGTATATTTCATGGTAAAAGACCACTGTCTCGGCTGGCTGACTGTAGAGTCTGTCGTCGACCTCGAAGAAGGGAAGGGGCGGTTAGTCTTTTCCTCTTCTTTTTTAACAAAAAATAATTTTCACGTCAGTAATATTTTAATAATAAAATAACGACGATAATCATAAGTATGATTTTAATAGTTAAGATACTCAGAGACAGAAAAATAAAACGGCTTCTCAATGGCGAATTTTTTTAAAAAATAACAGTGTCTCTTATTTGAAATGATTTGACATGTTTGCCCTTAAACAGGAAAATCTGTTTTTTTATTTGAACAACTTGTATTCAGAAGTGCAACGAATTCTGACTAATTTAGTTTGAATCGAAAGAGTTTATTAGAGAGTAAAGCTCTTCTAAGGTAAATTTTTACTTTCACAGTACTTAAATCCGAGACTTTACTTAAAGGGAAGAGACGTCTCATAACCTGAACCAATCTATTTTGATATAAGAAGATGATTAATAATTGGATAAAATTAATTTTGTGAGTGTTATTGTTAATGTACAAACAAACTCGAATTATTTAATATTTATTAAATTTGTGAATATTCTGTGATTGTAACTGGGAACCGGAAAACAGAGGAGGAGAAGAAGGAGAAGGTGGAGGAGGACGAGGAGGAGGAGATGAAGAGAACGAATTTCGCGCTCGCTCTTACGTTGAAACGCAAATGTTCTCCACATCTAACGGTACAGATCCGATATTCGCTCCCCACCTTTCACCGTACGTCGCCAGCGCTGTATATAAACCCCTCCCCTTTTCCCTCGCATTCCCTTCCCATTTCTTCTTATCCTTTCTCGCCACATTCGTACAGGAAATCGCTTCTTCGATCACCTTCTTCTCTGCAACCGCTCGATCTGTCGGTGGATCTCGGCTCCGGTATCTCACTGTCTTGTCCAGGATTCCGCTGCTTCGCAATGTCGACGGAGAAGGAAAGGGAGAACCACGTTTACATGGCCAAGCTCGCCGAGCAGGCCGAGCGTTACGATGGTATGTAATGTACTAGCGCTCTGTTTCGGATTCTCTTCTCCTTATCTTTCGGTGACCCTCTGTTCGATCCTTGAGGAGAAATTTTCTGAATAATTTAGGCTTTCGTGTATGATTGATTCCTCCATCTCCCGGTATTCGGATAGCAGGGCAGAGGTAGGAGAGCAGCCGCAGCTAACGACTAATCAAATTCTTGTCTGAGTAAATGGGGAAATGCATGGAACAACCTTGCATTTTTTCCCCTGATCCATCGGATGCTGATGTTTATCGTGGAAATGATTCTGAGCTTTATCAGCTTTGAGCTGTGATTATTTCATTGAACCATGAGTGAGGGGGCAAAGTTAGAATATTTTGATCGGAAGAAGTTATGGATAGTCATAGATTACCTTGAAATCGACCAGGAACAGTATGGGTTGAAACACATCTTTGCTAGATTGTGATGTTGAAGATTCAGTTATCAAGCACCGCTTTAATCTTTATGTTTCCTAGATGTATGATTCATGTTCCTCACCGAGCTAGATGGACAGTTTTTTAAACTCTTTAACATTATTGGTCAGAATGGCTGATTCTCTTCTCCGTGAAATTAGTACGTGAAGATTAATTGATAACTTTCCTCCAGTTGGTTTGAATATACGGAAACATAAAAGAAACAATGTCACATGTATCACACTTCATATTCTTTGTTCAAGCTCGTCCAGCAATAATCTGAAAGCCTAGTTATGATTAGTTTCATGGCAGATCCCTCGATAGATGTATCAATTCACACCTTTATAATGCCAGCAATACGATAGTGATACTATTCCTATTCACGTTTAAAGACTAAATTAGAGTGCTCTCCTGTTGATATCATCTTGTATTGGCAATGGCAGTATTTAAATAAGCATGGATCATTTCATTTTTAATCTCCTATGGAAAAGGTGGTTGTCTGGCTGATATTCTATGATTTGATGATTCAGAAATGGTAGAAAGCATGAAAAAGTTAGCCAAGCTTGATCTGGAGCTGACAGTGGAGGAGAGGAACCTGTTGTCTGTTGGCTACAAGAATGTTATCGGTGCCAGACGTGCCTCCTGGCGCATCATGTCCTCAATTGAGCAGAAGGAAGAATCAAAGGGGAATGAACACAACGTTAAACTGATCAAGGGTTACCGCCAAAAGGTGGAGGAAGAGCTCTCCAAGATATGCAATGACATCCTATCCATCATAGACCAGCATCTGATTCCCTCCTCCAGCTCAGGAGAGGCCACTGTCTTCTACTATAAAATGTAAGATTCTTCAAAGAATACATTGTAGGTATGGACTTATCTTCAATTGAAGTAATGCTGCTCCTTGCTTTTGATTTACGTGAGAATCCATTGCCGGTCCAGAATATATTCTAGATTCTAGAAGCTAATTGACTGTTAATGATTGAATTTTGGATACGAATTTGATTCAAGTCTTTGATCTGCCTGTTGTACAATTAGTGCACCTGCATATGATTCCGGCCTCTATCCAAAATTTTCTTTTGGTCTAAGGCTGAAGAATATCACCTATGATAATAATTTTCTTGCATGTGCATTATCTGGATAATTTTGCAACCATACTGCCCGAAATTCATGCTTTATTTTATGGAATATTATTCCACTTTTCTCTGTATTTGTGGTTACTCCAAATGGAAGTCTCTCGTTTAAATGATATTGCTGTCTACATCATTGCAGGAAAGGTGATTATTATCGTTATCTTGCCGAGTTCAAGACTGACCAAGAAAGGAAGGAGGCTGCTGAGCAATCACTGAAGGGTTACGAGGCATGTTGATATGGCTTCTATTACATGCATATACACGCCTGGACAATCAGTTATTATTCGTTGTTTCTGCTATCACTTGATACCATGCATTCCAATTCTTTTAGGCTGCATCCAAAACTGCAAACACTGATCTTCCATCGACTCACCCGATCCGTCTCGGGCTCGCTCTCAACTTCTCCGTATTTTACTACGAGATAATGAATTCCCCTGAAAGGTACTTTTTTCTCTCTTGCATTTGTGTGGTGAATCCCAGTTTCCCGTCGGGGTAACACTTAATGACATAACCAGACTTGCATTGCAGGGCCTGCCATTTGGCAAAACAAGCCTTCGATGAAGCAATTGCTGAGTTGGATACGCTGAGTGAGGAGTCATACAAGGACAGCACACTGATCATGCAGCTCTTAAGAGATAATCTTACTCTCTGGACCTCTGATCTTCCTGAAGATGGAGGTAATATATAAGATCAGATTAATTCCTATATGGAAAAGACATGCTTTAGAATCCTGGATGTATAATAATGATTAAAGAGCATTCCGCGCTTGCGTTGATTGTTTGTATTTGTATATGCTCCAAGATTCCATTTATCTTATCTTGGGCAATAATGAGCATGAGAAGGGTGCATTTAAAGAACCTTTACTTCATTATTTTTAGAGCAACAGTCTCATATATCAAATGCCAATGCCAGGTGAAGATGGTATCAAAGTCGAGGAAACCAAACCTGCTGAACCCGAGGTATGTTCGTAATTCTTTGGATTTTGCAAAGCTAGAACTCAGTCTTTACTCTCTGGCTGATGACTATCTGCATGAAACTCCTCGCAGCATTGATGTAGAGCTGTGTTCTCGAGGAGCTGGCCATTAGATAATAGAGAAGAAGACGGAGAGTGGCTCCCTTTTCATCTCGAGACTCTTCAATCCGGTTGCTGATCAGCACTTGCTGCCGGGACAATCCGAATGACTGAAAGGATTGGTGTGCCAGGAGCAGGAGTACGAGATCCTATACTGCTAACCCGTTTTTCTTTTATCGGGCATTAACATCTTTCTATTCTGTGTTTTAAGTTGTTGCTGGAACTTGTATCTAAAGAACATCTTATAAGCCGTGCATCCTATTGCAGTTTCCTAGCTTTCCCTTCATTGCTTCTCGTTTGCTTTAGCAGAAGGCCATTTAAACTCCTTTGTAACTGTCGGTGATGCGATCGTATGGGAGTGTCGGATGCTATTCAAGTTTTGTTTGTGTTCCCTTCAGTATTCCAGCCATGAGATGGCAAATTTGATCAAGCTCCTATTGTGTTGGTGCATTAAGGTTTTGATTCTGCATTGCTATTTTCTAGTTTTCTTAATATAGGTGCTGTTGATTTTTACTTGGCTCCATTATGATATTTACAAAGGAGCATGTGAAATGGGCAGGAAGAATAGAATAAGAGTACATGGAATCCTATCGATCATAATCAACACCGGGAGCTCCCAGTCCCATGTTAGGGATGATGTCAGTACATGAAATCCGTTATAGTATTAATTTCTCATCCATTTGTTCTAGCCATTTCCACGAATAACCTTAATATCTTCTACTTCAAAGGTTTTACAAACTCATTTCCAATCCCATTGTCCCACACATTTAAGACGGGAAAGTGTACTGTGTACATGCGCATGGGCTAGTGGTGGATCTGGTTCCCCACAACTCGAATGATCCATCCTATAGGATAGGATAGCCAAGGGGTGCTCCAGCTTTTGAACCGTTGCCTTGAGTGAAGCCCGCAGCTTGAAAATTGTTCAACAATGGTATGATCGAGCTTGAACTTGCTGGATCAACACTAACAGGCCCGGCCGTCCATGAAAGTCCCTGACCGTTCCTAATAGTAGCCATCTGAAACAAAGGCCTTCCAGAAGGTTAAACTTAGCATTTTCAGGCCGAGCTCGTCCTGAAGAATCGGGGCAAAGAAGCCTCACCCTCTCTTAGTGCAATGAATCCATGCAGGATAATTGCTACAACGGTTTAATACAACTTGTCATGGCTCTAGAGAATCGATCCCACAGAAGTGTTGGATTTGAGTTTTGTTTTTCTTGGCACCACAGAAAACTGTACTCAATTTTCAGTTGGTCTACTTGGCAAAGCCGAAACAGAGGAGAAAATAGCAGCTTGTAACTATCCAATCCAAAAACTTCACACCCTAGAGTGATGAAAAACTAAATCCCTGTTTATTCTTTTGGTCATGTACAGCAAAGAGGAGAAACTGTTCATAACTGGAAAGAAACAAAATCTCCTCGAAAGCATTCTATTTACATAACTCCCTACCTGCTACTGGTCGTCCCTGGTAAAATAGCTTTGGGGCAAGCTGAAATCCTCCTCTTGATTCAGGATTTCCATTTCATCATCATCTGGTTTCTACACAGAGAAAGGGAGAAGGGGGAATTAGTCCAAATGTCACAAAAGATACAGAGAAAGCTTGATTCTCGATTCTATGGCAGATACATACTCTTGTAAAGACTAATCAAGGGTATCCTAGAATAGTGCACGTGACAGTATGATGCACATCATGAAATAAATTTTTGAAAAAACCTAATGCCCACCGGTTGACATTACCCCCATCTATCATGCACATGATAGTACGATATGAAAGTGCAAACAGTTTGCTTATTGATCAAGCAATGCCAACCTCCTCATTTCAATCTTCACAGTTCATGTTGCGGTAGTCCTTATGAATAGTGTTTCATAAACAAAAGTTTAATGAAGCACTGAAATAAACTCCGCATATCCATGCTATCCACAATAGCATTTGAAATTATGCATCATATATCAGTTGAAAACATGAATGCAAACTGCATTACAGTTCAGTTGTTTACAAGAATTTTTTATCCACCATATGTGTATAGCTCTGAGTTTACACCTTTCTTTTCGACATGTGTGGACTGGCAGTATTCAAACACATGCAAGAATCCAAGAGAAAAGACACTCCCTCTTTTAAAAAAGTTAGATGATACGCGTCTCCGGAATCTGAACCATCTTTAGCTCTTGATATGATTGCTGCTACATTGAACAAAACAAGTGGAAAAATGTCGAAACAAAAACAGTACCAGCATCTCCAAGTTGTAAAAACGATCCAGCAACTGGAGAACCTCATCCGCAGAGAAAGAACGGTCAAAGCTGAGACAATGAGTTGAAAAATTGTAAGGATGTGAATGAGATTGAGTTATTATTTACTTTGGGAACTAGGAGCATTTAAAAAGAAAAGATGGAATTTGGTGAACCTTCTGCGCAGATATTCCATCAGTCCGTAGAGGACGAAGTGCCGATGAATGCCTGCATAAGAAGACCTTCTCAGTTATAAAGAGTTGACTGGCAGAATACAAGAAACAAGAACACAGGACTCTTTCGGCAATATGAACCATCTAAATCTGAATATATTTTATTCACAATGACAATTTTGAAATGAATTTTTGTAGAAAGACATTAGATAACATAAAGGCCAAAAGAAAAAGATGTTTAAGTCTTTACAGTAAATCCACCATGCTCCTTTAGATGGAAAAGCATTCATTTTGCTACTCTTGGGATAACTATAAGGAAAAGGTTTTTGAAGTTTCATTTTATCAGTATAAGTTAGAAAAGATTTACAAAAGTTACAATAACTTTGAGTTAAAACTAATATTCTGGGAGGAAAGGTCAAAACAGGCAGTTATGTACTGCTCATCATCCATGCTTCACTTCATCCAAGATGGAAACCAAAAAGACCGATAACATGAAAAACACCAGTCCAATATAAAACAAATGATTTTCCGCACCATTAATTTTTCCAAAAAATGAGATGGCACATACTTCAGTGTCATCATAATCCAGATAATCCAGTGATAAGATAAAGGGAGATGAAGAGAAATTACAGTTGACTTAAGACATCAAGATTGTGTTAATTGCAGAAAACGGATGTGCAGGTTGCTCTTAAATTGATCTGTCGACTTAAGAGATGATATAAACATATCAAAAAGAAAGACATGGAAAAAAGTTTCAAAACATGTTCTATGAACATATTCTCATCAAATTCAATTTTGTTTCAAACAATGTCTTTTTGAGCATGTAACATGTAATCATCAATAAAGTTAACAACTGACAAAGCTTGTGACAATTTCTTGAAGATGCTTGCCTTGCAATTTTCCAGGAGGGTATATTTCAAGTGCTTGTAATAGCCTAAGCTCCAATTCAACCTGTGACTGCTCCTGTTTCATGCAAAAAAACCCCCCACACTTTTGAGTAAAATCATAACTTTATCCCCCAAAAAAAAGGAAAAAAGAAAAAAAGAAGAAGCTAGTAGATTAAAGATCAAGAAGGAAAAGAAATTGAACGGTTCGACCTTGGGGAGAGAAGAGGCAGAAGAGGGGGGAGCTTTGCACGGAGAATGAACCGAAACTCCGTCCTGCTCCTCCTCCTTCTTGGCGCCACCGCCACCGCCACCGCCACCGCCACCTCCACCTTCCATGAAATACCGCTCCGCTCTCTCAAATTCGCAGCTGAAAGCAGAATCTAGGGTTTCATCAGCCAGTATCCAAGACTCCAAGCTATACCCATAAACGATGACAAAAACCAAGTCCCGACATAACCCATCCAATAACTGAATCCAAAGAAAATCGCTATACCTAACTATAAGCAACTCACTCACTCAATCTTCAATGACGTCAAGATTATGTAACTGAAATCGAGCCCTTTCTGATGATTACACCTAGTATTATCACGACACAACTCAAAAGTTGGCAAATTTTACATGGAATCCAAAGCAATAGTATCTCCGCCTCTGAGAAATTAACGCATCGGACGGGACGAAATAGAGAATGCGGGAGAGGGAGGGAGGGAGGGAGGGAGGGAGAGTACCGAAGGGGATGGAGAGGAAAGGGTGAGAGACGGAAA
Source organism: Lagerstroemia speciosa (assembly GCA_037672795.1). Classification (NCBI taxonomy): domain Eukaryota; kingdom Viridiplantae; phylum Streptophyta; class Magnoliopsida; order Myrtales; family Lythraceae; genus Lagerstroemia; species Lagerstroemia speciosa. The sequence continues at coordinate 1,366,638 of CM075300.1, read as the reverse complement.
GAAGCGAAGTAGCGTAAATGACAGTTCTTTAGCTGTGTCTTGTGTAGCGACGACGAGTGACGAAAACACAGACCGGCAATCTTGGTCGCGGGAAATTAGCTCGGTCTTCCCTGAAAAACAGCAAAAACGTTGGAAAACAGACCGGCATGACCTATGTGCATTTTCTCCAAACCCTGGAACTAAACTTGAAATCGAGAAAATTTACCAACATGACGGTGGCCTAAAAGTTCTCTCGCTGTCCCATGATAGATTCCTATATTAGGAGAGTCGATTGGAATTTTTTCAGGAATGCAAGTTTGATTACAGATTAGTCTCGAGATACGCTTCGGCTGGTTCGGGAATATTGTGTGGTGCAAACAAAAAAAAAAAAAGAAATCGAGAAAATTTATGACTCTGTATAGATCTAATATATTATGGACCGACGTTACCCGAGCTATAAGGTATGGTCGGTAAGGTACGATCTGCTCCTCCTCCGGTGAAACGAAGTTCAGTTGCTAATTGAAACGACTTTTTTCCTTGTGTTCTTTTTGTTTCATTTAGATCCCTCAGCTTCTGCTTCTTACTTGCATTGAGTCCATCCACCGGATGATTTAACCCCAGAGGTGAAGAAGAAAAGGGAAGAGGAGAAAGTGTAGCTGCAAGAGATCTTGGATTGGACGTGTAGAGATCAATAGATGAGTTAAGATCTAGACAAATGTTTACTTGATATAACCATCCGAGCTACACAGGAATGTAACAGGGCAAAAGAAAAGGAACAGAACAGCTCCATGGTTGGAGAAAGTCTTCAATAGAGTAGTCATACTACGTGATATGATCGCTTCGCTAGAGAGTTTCTCCCATGGCTCATCCCACCAAATTTCAAAAAGGCAAGTGAAAATTGGGGTAGTTTACAACACGAGTGGACAGCCGTCAATGGGAGATGCGCGCAAACACACAGGTATCAACGCCTCGGGTTTCCCGAGTCAAAAATCGAAATAAACCTACATGAGCAGAGAGATGAGTCCATGTTAACCCAGCACCGAAATGGAAACTTGTGAAAGAGCAAGGAAATGTGAAAGCAAAGCACGAATCAGAGAGCTCTGCAAGAGGAGAAAAAAGAAGCTTTTGCATATGAAAGCCACTCCTATCAGAAGCAAGCTTGAAAATAATCTTGATTCTCCAAAAGTATATATAACACATCATGACTAATGCAGATTTGAGCTACACTAACCTAATAATATGTAAAACTCTCTTAATATGAATTATTTGGAAGGTATCTTAACATATATATATCTATCCATATTGTTATATGTAAATATTTGGGAAGTTTGTAATCTTTTTCATTTTTCATATTTGCCATCAATTTAATTTACATATTAAAATTTATAGTACGTATTTGATTTTTATATTAAGGGTAAAATAATAATTTTGGTTATTTTTCTCTCACTCTATATTTACGATCTTTAATGATAAAAATCTTTCGTTAATTATTCAGTTTTCCTCTTCTTACTCAATATTTACAATTTTAACAGTAAAAAATTTATCATGTAATTGTAAAATTGAAAGGATGAAACTGACATAATATTAGTGTGAATGTTCTACTTGCTATCGTAAATTAACAAATTTCAAATGAATTAAATTATAAATAAGTTATAAATAAATGATTTAATTATACAATCTCATCCTAATATTTCACATTTGTTTATTTTTATTTTCTTTCCATACAAGTTCGTATCTAGTATATATATATACACGTAAATGTATGTAAATAAATATCATATTCTCTGTACATATTTGTATATATTTTAACATGTAAATTAACTTATCATGGATATTCTTGACTATAGTATTACAAAATTACTCGGTTCTATAATATATCCTATTTTGTAATGATATAATAACAAATTATTAATTAAATTATTTCAATTAATAATTAGTATAATAATTATTTAAGTTATTAATATTTAATTAATTAATTTTTTATAATTTAATTACTATTTACTCGCACTCGTAATGTAATGCGTGATAGAAGAGATAAAGGCATTGAAAGGTGTCTCCAAAATCATCGCCCAAGTCAACCAATCAGGGAGTAAGGCCAAAGACAAAAGTCAAAAGAATTAAAAGGTGTTTGAGATCGGCCAATCAAACCGTCGAATTTAAAGAAGTCTTATATATAAAACGAATATTATACTATGCGAATCTCATATATATATATATATATATAATGTGATATATTCATTATACAAGAGATTCATCCACACTGTATCGATTCATATTTGTCCACATTAGACTTCCAACTCCCCGGAATTCGTTGACGGAATTTGAATAATTAAATATGTAGAATCCCCAAACAACCCTCATCTTCCTTTTCCACCTTAACACTACGTTTGAATTGAGAGATTTAAATGGGAGGAATTTGGAGGGATTTGAAGGGATTTGGAGGGGAGGGAAGGGATTTAAAGTGATAATATATTTCTCCAAATCGCTTATTTGTATACAATTATTAGATGAGGGATTTGGAGGAATAGTTAATTTGACTATTTTATCGTTTTAATTTAGAAGATTGATTGAGCGGAAAAAAGGACGTAAAAAAGATCCAGTAGTTTCATGTTGATCTTGAAATTTAAATAAAGTTGTAGTTCAGTGATAGTTTTGGGAGGTTCGGTGATTGCAATCTAGTAGTGGTCGAGCAAGAGAAAACATGTTGTAGTGTTGACTCAGTGATGATTGAGTAAGGGGAGACATGTGTAATTGTATAATTATATTATCAGAATTATGACATGCTCAGAGTTTTTTAAGAAGTTATAATACATCTTTTTGTCTAAAAATTTATCATCCATCCAAATTCTCCAAAATAGAATGAATTAAAAAAACAAGGTTTAGGGGAATTTAGAGAGATTGCAAATCTCTCTTAATAATTTATTCAAATAAAGTATTATACTATCATTCGAATGTCTCCTATTCGAATTCCTCAACCCACAAAAAGCGTTGAGAGGCGGGACAAGCAACCTCAGAATTTAGGAATCCTCGTTTTGAGATTCCGAATCTAGCTACCCCGAACCGGTCACAGTTACCTCAGCCCTTGGAAGATCCCTTGGCTCCTCTCCATTCCATACTTGGAAACAGTTTCTTGTCATATTCTTGGCAGTGTACATGATACGTCTCCTCGCAAGAAAGTGAACCTTCAGAGCGAAACACAGTGAAGGGATTTCGATTTCTCTTGGATCTGTGTCTTTTTGTGGGGGAAAAGGTCGGAACTCTTAGTTTATTTCCTGTTGGGTTGAACTGTTGCCGACAAGGTTCTCCCAAGAACAGAGTCTCCAGTTCATTTTTGGCTGAGATATAGGTAGCCGATCTCCTCCTGTCTCTGTCCATCTCCAGTTTCATCGAATTTAGCATTCCTTTGAGGCGGTTCCGCATCATGGTCTTTGTTTTGTCCTTTCCTACTGGATTATGGTTATGGTGGGTGTCAATCTGATGCCAAGTCTTTGTCTGACATCCTGCGATGCTTGCCGCCTCTTGTTTACATTAAAAAGTTCCGCCTTTTCGGATTTTTATTGATTGGTCATTGACAACTGGGGGAACCCGGATCTACGCCTTCCATTGCCGTGCTTTGCAAACCTTGATGTGACCCGCATGGGCATGGCTGTCCTGGTCAAACACATGCTCATTTTTCTCAACTAGTGAAATGTTCTTGCTGAATATTCAACCCATTTAAGTAAACGCACGTCACCTTCTTTGAAATGGCTTCACTGTTCTTCCTAGTTCTACCTTACTGGTTTACTCTTTCATCTCGCCGATACGAGATCCTGTGAACATCTGTTCTTCTTGCAGGCAGCAGGTCCTTTGGGTATCCAGTCTCTGTTTCCTCCCTTACTGGTTGTACTCGCAGACAGTAATTTTTGTGGTTTAGAGCTTGAAGATGTATGTGGTGGAGAGCAAAGGAGGTGCTATAGCATGTATGCTGCTGGCTCTCTCCTTCCTGGGCACTTGGCCAGCTATCCTTACTCTGCTCGAAAGGCGGGGCAGACTCCCTCAACACACATACCTCGACTATACAATCACCAATCTTTTGGCTGCTGTTATTATTGCTTTCTCATTCGGGGAGATTCACAAGGGCACGCACGAGGCCCCAAACTTCTTGGAGCAACTCTCTCAGGTCAGCTCGCTTTATGGCCCATGTAATCTGTTGTTTGTTTCTCCAATTCATTAAAGCCTTTGTACTATAGAGAGTTTCTAGTTGAAGCTGTTGTTAGGGTGTTGACAGACAGCTCAGATCGGTTGTAAAACTGCAGCTTTGGTTTTCTTTCATTTTGGGTTAACGTCCGATTGGTAGGTTAGTTTTTCTGCTAATGAATGAAACTTGAAAGGTAGTTGCTCACTGATTCCTAATACCATGTCTGGATGTTTACTAAATGGTTGTTGTGGTGCTGTTTCTTCACGAATGAGTCAAGCGCGGTTTCACCCCGAACCTAAACCTTTCAGTGCTCGCCCAGTTATCTTGCTGTTTGCTTGCTATGTTTCAGGATAACTTCCCATCAGTCATGTTCGCGATGATAGGAGGCATAGTCCTCAGCCTTGGTAACCTGGCGACACAGTACGCTTGGGCCTTTGTTGGTTTATCTGTCACGGAAGTCGTCACTTCCAGCATCACAGTCGTTATAGGTCTCTCCTTTTATGTCGAGTGAATCCACGAGACAGAACCATATCAATGCTGCTTCTGCCCACTGATCAATGCCCCTTTGCTTTTCAACTTTCTCTTTTAACAGGAACGACCCTGAATTACTTTCTAGATGACAAGATCAACAAAGCAGAGATTCTCTTCCCTGGGGTAGGCTGCTTCTTGATTGCTGTTTGTCTTGGTTCTGCTGTCCATGCATCGAATGCAGCTGATAATCGAGCGAAACTCAGAAACCTTACAGATGAAGTTAGGCCTGGGAACGGGTACATCCTTTTCTTCTTCATCCTGTTCGGTTTTTCAGTCTTCATCAAATATCTTGTGCTTATCCGAGATGCTAACATAACCTTTGTGATCGGTTTTCTTGCAGGCTTGCACCCTCATCTAACGGAGCATTTGCAAGTGAAGGTACAAGAATATCGGGATTTGTATTGCTTTTCATGCTTCATTGTTTTTCAACAAACTCAAGTAACATTGAAACTGTGCAGCTGGATTGAAAGATGCTGAGAAAGGAAGCCAATCCGAAGAGAAGGCCAAGGCAGGAACTGCAGATTTCCTCGTGCAACTCGAGAACAGGAGGGCAATTAAGGTCTGCTGTTTTAGCGGCTTTGTATTCCTGTTTCATAGCCTATAACAGGATGTTGGATAGCAATAAGCTCTCTCTCCTTGTCTTCTCGAACTCCAAGGAAAAGAGAAGCAGAAAACTGAAGAAGGAAGTTTCTGAATTTTTCCAAACTAGAACAAATCATTAAGATGTGCATCTTGCTTTTATGTGCAGGTGTTCGGGAAGAGCATTGCAATCGGGCTCGGGATAACTTTCTTCGCCGGATTTTGCTTCTCCCTCTTCTCGCCGGCGTTTAACTTGGCCACGAACGATCAGTGGCATACTCTGAAGAAAGGGGTCCCCCACCTGTCTGTTTACACTGCTTTCTTCTATTTCTCTGTGTCTTGCTTTGTCATTGCCCTCATCCTGAACATCTACTTCCTCTATCGCCCGGTGCTGAATCTGCCGAAAACGACCTTCAAGGCTTACCTCAATGATTGGAATGGAAGAGGGTGGGCCTTCTTGGCAGGTCTTCTGTGCGGGTTTGGGAACGGTCTCCAGTTCATGGGCGGCCAGGCTGCAGGATACGCAGCAGCAGATGCTGTTCAGGTAAATCAGAGCTTGGAAATTTCATCAAGACAAAATTTTAGTTCTTGAAGTCACTGAAAAATGCATGGTTTAGGAATGTTTTTGGTTGTTCCACTGCAGTATTTCGATATTTGACGATGTCTAAATCATCGAAATATATGATTTTTTACTCATTTCGTTTCTAGAGTGATGTTTGTTTTTGAAAAACTTCTAGTTCTTCATTTCTTGAATAATGCAGAACAGAAAATGAATATTGCAGCAAATTTCAGCTGCACTTGAAACATTACAGCAAAGCTGCAGAATTTCGGTATTCAAGTCTCGAGTGTCATTGGTTAACCTAAGAACGCTGATAACCGTGCAGGCACTTCCATTAGTCAGCACATTTTGGGGCATACTGCTCTTTGGAGAGTACCGGAAATCGTCAAGAAGGACTTATGTGTTGCTGGTCGGGATGCTTTCTATGTTTATCGTGGCCGTCGGTGTTCTAATGGCATCAGCAGGGCACCGGAAATGATCTCAGCATACTTTGAGGAAACTGGGATTCTTCTCTGTGGCATACATAACAGAAGCACCAAAAATCTCAAAATGGAGATAAAAGCAAGGTAAAGGAATTCAACCCACATGCTTCTACATGCATGGCTGAATTTGAATGTTCAGAAAGTTGTAGGAAGAAGAAATGTAAAGGAAGTCTACCAGAACTTCATTTCGGCTGCTTTTTTTCAATAAGTTATTTCGACTCTTAGCGCCCAGGAAATTTGGATTTCTTTTCTATTCAAGTGAAATATCACGTGTAAAGATTCTCTTACTAAAATGAAAGCAAAGTCAGTTATTTCAAGAATGTGCAATCGAGTTCAGACCAACATTGCAGTACATATCTCAGTAAGCAAGCTTCGTCAGAATGACTTCCCTGCTTTCCAGCATAGTTTCCTAAAACGTGAATGTGATCGAGACCGTGCCCATGCTCTGATTTTGTCCAAAAGGGTAAGTGCTATAATCAGGCACGAGACGTTTTGGATTCAATGAGTTTCTCCTCGAACATACTGTTGAAAGAACAGCTAGTCAGTCTTTTCATCTAGAGACCGGGAGCTCCAATGTGCCCTCCATGTGATTGAAGGTGAGAGAAGGCGGTCCGTATTCCAACCTGATGACTTCAACTGCAACATCAGCAAATTTTCATTACTAACAGGCTCGAGCTGTTCCGTCTAACTAAACTTTCTGTCCAGGGATAAGCAGAGTAGAATTAGGGTACCTTTTGAAGGAAGTCTCTGTAGTTTTTATCTATCCATGATTGGCTCTCCGAGTAGCCAGCACTGCGATCCATGGCTATGTGTACGTCCACAAGAGCGTGAATAAACGACTGCAAGATGTCGGAAGCTGTGGCATCTCTATGCATGACGACACTGATGTTTCCTTTCCTTTTGACTAGAAGATATCTCCCTAGGAAAGACCAAAAGAGGAAAATATAAGAGCCCCAGTATTTTTCCAGAGAGTTCAATATCATATATACAATTAGTAATATGAGAGAAGAATCTCACCTTTCTTTTGATGAGATTTGGCTGATTGCACCAGGCCCAATCTGTTGGAAGAATTCAATATCATGAAAGCGTAATGCAAATGACCTCCTTGAATGATACATATTTTGAACTTTTACGTAATAGGTAGTATGAGATATACTAAGATGAAATATTGATCATCTTCAAATGGAGGAGAGAATTTGCAGCTTACAGACAGCTAGCATGAATTCAGAAGCAAATTCAAACTCACATCTGTTGCTGGTCAAGTGAAGAAACTCGTGCACCCAATTTTATCCGTTTATGAAGGACCTTCACTTTCTCTGGGCCCCATGCAGCTACCCATGTGGGCAAAATGTGCTCCATTTTAGAAACCTGTGCGGGAGAGAGAACTGCAAAAATTTAAAGAGTAGTGGAATCAAAATCAAGCAGAGGGCAGAAAGCATTATACAAATAATCAGGGAAACGTACAATACTACATCGATACAGTACATGGATTTGCCACAAATTAGCAACTTTATCAAAGAAAGCAAATGAACAGAAATTACAATTTCTCACCTTGTCCTGTTTTGATGAAATGCTGTAAAAGGATTGAGCTTCTCTCAGTATTTATTGAAGTTAGTTCAAGGCACTGAACAGCCTTATAGTTTGCTGCGTATGGATAAAGAAAAAAGAGGAGCACATTGATGCAACTTAGAAAACAATACTCGGCCAGTAGTCTGAATTAGGTTACCAAATTGCACAGCAAGTGCAGGTCAATAACTTTCTCATTGTATCAAAGTGTGAGATGCATCAAAACAAATTTTATAGTTCCCCAAGTCCTCCGCTTGTCTGGGAAAAAGAATGAAACCTTTTGGTAATCGGCAAAATTTTGACTTCATTATCACTTTCTGAGATCCCATTGTCATCACCAAAATTACCAAAGAGTGGGAAAACCAGCTGAAAACATTTTTAACAGTAATACCTATCTGTAATATGTATTAAGCCTAGGAGCAGAACATCAATATTCATACATTCATGTGTCAAAAGTAACTGCCACACTGTTCCTCCTTATTTAAACCACACAACTATTTTCAAGTAATTCTAACCAATACAAGTATCATACCTATTACAATGGCAATATAGAAAACATTTTTCAATGCGAGACATTATGATTAAACTTCGTGGTAATAGCAAAGACTATATTCATGGTTAGTAGCAACATAGCTCTGATGAACTTAACAGAGTGTTTATAGATCCAAAGAGGATGCATAACAGACTTGGGGGGAAATAACAAAACAATTTCCAAGAAAACAATCGGGGGGAAATAACAAAATAATTTCCAAGAAAACAATCATGCAAGTAAAGACATGAAATATACCTCTACTTACCAAACATGTGAAAAATGGTTAGAGAAAGAAACAAGATCCAGATAAGTATGGGATGTCCTATTGTCACACGAGCGAGAAGCATTCCAATGGCCATGCCAATCATAGTGGCCACCGTCTCTTGACTTCCTTCCTGCAGCATATATATGTGCCTCAGAAGAGATTGATGTGTAACTTATATCAAACCTTTAAGGGCTCTGGAGAAATGCCCATTATACCTTAGCGGATATATCAGCAGCATTATTTTGAAGGGCAAAATGTTGTGTCAAAGCAGCTCTTGTTGCTCCACTGGCAACACCAGCTAATCAGGTCAAAATGCAAAACCATGCCTATCAGGAATAGAAACATCAAGGCTGTTCTTCAAATGCGTAGAAATTATGGCAGACTACAAAAGCACAAGCACTTTTGCAACTATTCAGATGCCTTTTAGGAAGGAAGATCATAAAGTCACCCATGTTGTTTAATTAACTGATGGAAACTCCTCCTATAAAAACCAACACTCATCACTTTTAATTTTTGCCAGTGTGGCAGGGTATGTGGCAGCACCTGGCCTACTGAACAGAAATAGGAAATATGATAATGATATCTCTTTATAGATGAAGCTAATATAAAATATATATATTGAAGAATAACCCAGGCAGTACCAGGATACCAGCCACCACAAGCTACGCATGACATAGACCACGTAGGCTCGATCCAAGCCATACCAGCAAAATATCTCAAGTGTTAAGTGCTTATTAAAATAAAGGAAGGGCCTCTGTCATTAAAATTTACGGTAGGCTCATGCAATTTTCCCTAAAATGTGTATCCATGAAAAATTGTTATTCCATTTAAAGTTTTAGCTAGACAACTGATGGTCATGTAAGTATATATAAGCTTATGACAGCATGAATGTACCATCATAACGAAATAGGAGAAACATGGAAATGACGTTACTAATTGAAATAGAGAAGATGATTGTTCCACCAAGAGAAAACTTACTGAACGATCTCGACAAACTTCCTAAACAAACAACAAAAACAAAAGCTGAAGGGCACAAAGGAGAGACAAGATCCATTAACATCCCTGCAAAAAATGTCAGAGAATACCGTCAGGTTGCAAGCATTATAACATGAAAACAATTTTATGATGTAACACAGTCTAAAATGTGGCAAAATATGGAACAAGAACACTAATGAATGAAGAATTCAGAAGCTCGTGAAGATTTCTTTTGATATATGAAGATATAAAAAAGTTACTTAACCCATTATTACAGATGAATTTTAAGAAGCATCGGGCTTCCTACTATCTAAGCACCCAACCTCGTGTTGTTTAACACACCTATCTAAAAAAAAACCCCGAATTTAAGGATATGCTTGGTATAAAAGACTTGACAATGAAATAAAATGGAATCATCATATAAGATTGCTTCATCTCATATATAATTCTGTTCTGCCCCCTTAATTTCCTCTACACTAAAGATGCCCAAGATATTTTCATCCAAGATAAGGCATACTAAATTGTGAGACTGAAAGTGAAGTCAGAAAAAAATGAGTTTTTTCATTGTGTCTCTCAAGTGATAGAACTGATGGGGGGCATACCAAGATCATTCATGAGATCAGCAACTAGACGCCACATTTTCGCATTGCTATCTAAATTGGAACCCTGAAAAATGTAGCACAGTAAGTAATTAAATTACAATCCCAGGTGGCTTCTTAAAATTTTGAACTTTTAGACATTAATTTCTTGTACATTCTCGATTTAACACCCTTAATCATGAATTTGCTACCCATAAGGAACTCTCCATCATAACCCAACTAGTTCCCCCCTTGACTCATATGCCAAAGGTTGCTCATCATAGCATCAACCATGCCAGTTAAATCCCGATCAGGAAAAATGGTGAAAAGAAAGGGAGAAGACCCACCTGATAGAATGTGAAAAGAATTCCCCCAACCATGCCAGTTAAATCTCGTAGAAACCACTGTCAGAAAAATAACGTAGTTTGAGCCAAACTCCCAATATATAGGGCACAGGTTCAAGTGATAAAAATTAAAAGAGCTCGTGATATCATCAAGTACAACCTGAAATGTAGCACCGATCACTGTAGCCGATTTTTCACCAACCCCAATAGCACTCAAGAGAGCCTTACAGGTGTCAACAACGAATATCAGTCAACAAAAATTTAACAAGCGATGGCTCTCAGATAACAGAGTTACCTGTGTAGACAGCATGGTCCTAATGTATGTTGAAAGGCCCTAAGAGAAGGATGCCAATTCAAGTTTGAGTGATGAAAATGCCTTTCAAAGTCTGTCAGACAGACTATGCCCAAAATAGGGAGAAACAACAGAGACACTCTATGTCACCTGCAATGAGTCCCAGACTTGGAAAGGGACATAATCAGGAGTTACACTGCTAGGAAAGCCCTACATTTAGATGAAAAATGTAAGAATTTTCAGTAAAAAACCAAAAAAAAAAAAAACCTTTGAGGTCCAATTGCCATGGAAAACGAACAAAGACCAGAACCCAGACGCGAGATTCAGTAAAGTTGGAAAAACGAAAACATGAAATTTGATAACTAGAGATTCACCTCGGGGACGAATGCTTCAAGAACCCGTCTCAGTACATGGTTGAAACGATTCCCGCACCTGTAAATTAGGTCACAGAAACGCTCACCCAAAATATAATAAGATATAAATTCCTGTGAATGATCTCAAAAAATACAGTGAAGTAGTGCACCCAAATAAGTGACCTTTGAATGGATAGAGAAGGGGCAGCAGTGATGATGGCTGTTCTTGAAAGCTTAGCAGAAGAGGATCCGTTCCACTCTTCGACAACAATGGCATCGGTGTCAGGATTTCCATCGTCGAATGGCGATGACGGTGAAGTTAAGAGTTCCCTCTTCGCTGAATCCGCCATGGGAGATGAATTCCTTCAAGCAGGTTCACCGCTGCAGTAGGCTTAAAGTTCAGGGGAAGAGGAGAAGTTCATCATTGAAATGGGTCCTTTAAATCGATGTTGGGCATATTCTGAACTCTGAAGAACATGACTGCCCTGAAGTGAGTCAAACTTTTGGAATTTGTGATTTTCTTGAATTTGCCGGAATTTGTGATACTTTTCCCCCTGAAATTTCAGTTTTTTTTCTTACTATTGGAACAGTAGATGCACCCCCTGACAACTATGGAAAACCGTGGTCAGTTGGGCCGACATGTTTTGACCCACGTTTGGCAATAAAAACTTTGGTCCAATGCTTAAGTTTAATTGAAACCTTCAATAAGCCCATTCAATTTGTAAACAACAACATTTTATTAAAAATGGGTTTTCTCACTTTCCTGTGTTCACTTTCTTCTCATGGATGGACAGATAAGGAGGTGGGTCCACACTCGACCTGACCCATGTTTAGGTCTGGTCAAATCCGGCCCAAAGCAAGGTGCTTAGACAGTTTGGGGAGCTTTTGATCTATTCCAATCCAGTTTGAATGGGATCGAGTTCACAGGTTTGAATCCCTACAAAATTTGCTAGAAGGGGTTCTTTGGGTCTGGGCTGACACACGGCTTATTGGACAACACTGGTGCTGCATTGGTGGGTTAGAGTTAATACAAGTTGTCTCGAATTTGAACATGAAAGAGCAACATTACGTAAAGTAAGATATTTTTCATGCACATCATCGGATCTCCCACTAATGATTTGTCGAACTTCCATGATTTGTTCTTAAGGGGGAGATGGTGGGAAATGTCCTCAGTGGACTGCGTTTGTATGTCGGGAGTTGAGCATGGATCAGTATGACATGTATAATTCTTTACTTAGCATTTCTCACCAGACTGCCACGAATCTGTGCTGTAAAAGATGCAGGAAGCAGCTCAAATTTGGATCTTTATTTTGTTAACGGGATTTACGCGAGTTGGACAGCTTCCAATATGTTGCGGGCCCTATAGCCGATAGAGCAACTGGTGTTAGCAACCTGTCAGGATCTTCCTTTGCGAAGGGATCGATATTTTGTGGTGGTGGCGGCTGCTTGTAATCTCAACATTCCATGGAGTGGTCGAGACATATCCCTTGCAGAACACATCAAAACACAGACTTTCCCATGATTTATGTTCCCAGGAACAGGACAGGACAAATAGGACAAGCCCTTTACGTCCATACAGTTCAGAAGTACAAATAACTGAGAATCTTGGGTCCTTGATTTGAATCCTCTCTTAGCCGTCCGGCTGTTGTTACTCGTCAGGATCAAAGTTGGTTCTTGTCAGTGAGTCGAGCAGAGATTTCTACTCCATCTTTCTCAGGTGCTTGTCGAATGGTGAACAGAACATTGCTCATCATTGTCTTCCCAGGCGTTCAAAGGCAGGAGCTTGTTTTGATTCTTGTCGTGTTCCAGGCATCTAATACTCGGTAGAAGTCTGAGGACCTCAGGTAACTAGTATAGAAGGCGAGGAAGGATAACAGTTGAAGCCCCTTGAACCGGGTAAACTACTGGAGCTTTGCCTTGTCAATATCGGTGATGCTCGTGCATGGATTTATGGATCGTTGCAGCAGCCACCGGTGCTGGGTACATAGCGAAGCACTGGCAGCAAAATCTCCTATCCCGGGAAAAGGATGGCTCGTCTGATTCTTTCGAGCTAGCAGCTAGTGGGCAGCCTCAATTTGTAAATGTTTTCCGGCAGATAAGGGAGCAGACCGACCCTCTACGCCGATTATCCAATAAAAGAGCCGGTGGATTGTACGATGTTTTGGGAAAGAATTTTCGGGAGCTAAATCACTATCCACTGGATGATGAAGGGAAGACAGAAGATGCAACTTCTGGTGGTTCTTATGACTACAAAAATGAACTTTCAGTAGACATGTTGGAACAATCTGTTGTTGTCCATGAAGGCCAACAGCTTCGAGAATCCTGGGGCGGTTACGGTCGAAAGCTTGCATCAGGTGATGGGTACTACTTTCGTAGTTTCAACCAGAATAAAAGACACGCTAAGATGGTGCCCCATCTGTACTTGCTCCAGCAGTCCGAGCCGTTGAGTGCTGACCACTTACACGAAAGATATGATGGGGTTGAGAAGGATGACGCCTTTAGACTGCACCATTTTCCCCATGAATCAGCAGTAAGACCTTTGCTGGTCACTGATGGAACCCGAGTCATAGGAAGAACAAGCAGTGACTTGCAGACGGAGATGAAAAATCGGGAAGAACTTCCAAGGACCGTGCTGCAGAATCTGCAGATGAGAATAGTGCAGAATGTCGAGAAACCGAGCTCTACAAGCCCGAACATTTCCGGTGATATGGTTCCTGATGGATTGACCATGCATTCAACAGGTTGAAAATGTTCTCTCTGTGGATACAGCATAATCGTTCGAGTTATTATTTCACGCATGGTTTCCGACAAGTAATTCATTGATTCTCTCAGGCTCATTTGATGGAGCACTCTTCTTCCTCGGACTAATGATCGGGATAATGTCCAGCATCATTCCAAGCATGACACAAGTGGACAGGTTCAACGAAAAGTTGAAGCACGCCATGAACCTGGTCAAGGACTTGCAGGAGGAGCTTGAGATGAAGGATCAGTTCACTGTCAAGGAGATCGATTGGAAGGCTTCTTCTGGTGAAAGCTCGGGAAAGAACAGGACGCCAGATGAGCAGTCCTCCTATTGTGACCGGCACAAGTCAAAGCCAGACATGGAGATGTCCGCGGCAATGAGTAAAATTGAGGCAGAGCTTGAAGCCGAACTTGAGAGGTTGGAGTTGAACATGAACACGTCCAGCTTGGATAACATTGCCGAGTTTGTTGAGGTAACTGTGTTTTTTAGGAAAACAGAGAACCTGTGAACTTTTCCTGGTTTTCCGAGATCAAAAATTGATATTCGTACTGTATTTACTACGTGTGCTGCTACTTGCAGTTGGATCCGGATTTGGAGATTGATGTAATTCGAGAGGACCTGCATCTTGAGAAGCTCAATGCTCAGCAACCCGGAGCTTTCTCGGACTCTGATCGGAATACCTCTGAAGCCTATGATGAACTCCCTCAGACTCCAAACTTTGCCGTGTCGCCTCGAGAGCTGACTCTGCGCCTCCATGAAGTCATCGAGTCAAGGCTCCAAGCTCGGATCCTCGAGCTGGAGGCAGCACTCGAGGGTACCCAGAGGAGGCTCTCTGCTCTAACTGGGAGCATGAGAAGAGCCTCCACTGGTGACCTTGGAAGGGCCATGGAACAGAAGGAGCTCGAGTCAGATTGATGAGTGTGGTGGAACGAGCATCCCTCTGTTATCAATGTGCCAGGTGAGGCTCTGGTCACATATGTTCGGGACATTGAGAAAATCAAGAGAATAAAGGAGTTCAGAAAGTATTATCGATGAGAATCGAATGGAAAACTTCTTAATATCAAATCGATGGCAATATTGCTGCACCAATTGGTTCTAAGACAGAAGTGCATAAATATGGTAATGCTGACAAGGACTAGTTTTGCAATTCTACAATGGGAAAACCTTCTTATGCCGAAAGTAGAACAGAAAAGAAAGGTATATCCCGACACAGAAAATGCCGGTTACTATCAGAACCCAATGGAACATAGATGGATAATCGAAAACTGAGGTGGTGAAGTTCATCCCAAATATTCCAGTCACGACTGCAAAGATCGCAGTAACGAATGTTGCGGCTGTCAGGAGCAACTCAAACTGTATTAATTGGTTCTGGACATTACCCTGTTCACAAGTAAAGCAAAACAGAGAAAAATCCATGGGTTAAACATATGGATGCAACTCAATAAAATGATGTGAAGGAACATTGTCAGATATCAAATTGATGCTCACCAGTTTAATGTTGATCAGATCCTCAGTGTCATCAATATATTCCTTGAGCTGCCATTGTGCAGAGAAAAGGGAAACGATTTAGCATGAGCCACCACTTGCATCATACAATAAATAGTTGCACGCTAAACATCCTATGTAAATCTCGATCTGTACAAGAGAAGACAATCTGAAAATCTAAACAATTCGAGTTGTGGATGAACTAGTCAACCATTATTAGTACTCTCTGTAGATCCTCATAAAATCTCATATTCGGTGGTTCCCTATCAATTAGGAGGAAGTGATTTGCTAAGAAAAATTATGCATTTCTTGGAAAATTGCAAATTATAAGAATCACCAAGATATTTCTCTCCTCGATTCAAGACAATTGATTGAGCATGACACTGAAGAAAGTGAAACTTGCAGAAATATTAATCATGCTTAGTCAAAGGAGGACGCACCGATGATAATTTACTTAGCGTACTATCAATGACAACAAAGTAGGCCTCCAGCAACATCTCAAGCTGATCAATGTTCTCTCCGCTGCTCGATGAACTCAGCATGCTTCCATGTCTGCTTGAACTCACGATACTGCTGTAGGCTCTCTGCAGTTTGTGGGTCCCATCAAGCGACCCAACAGGAGAAACTGGTTCAGACTTTGAACCTGATCTCAACCCATCTGAAAAACCTGTTTGGGTGTATTGGTCGCTTGAGCCAGTGTCCAATCTCTGCCTCTTCTCTGTAAGGTACATTTCTGCCATGTCATCATCATCGTCCATGAGGTGTTCAATCTCATCTCGCACCTGGAAATTTCTTCATTCTTCAATCAAGACGAGAAAAGTGGGAATCTGTAAATGATGTTCATGAACCTGGCCAATCACAGGATATTATCTTACCTTCTGAACACGCTGATTCAATGCAAGCAGGTGGCCTTTGAGTCTACGGACACGTTCTAAGTTTAGAGTATTGATAGAGGAAGCTAACTCATCAAGAACAGGATATATCTCCAACTCTAGCTCCTTCACCTATAAAAAAAAGTTTCCAATTGGCAATGTTTTAGCAGGGCACAGCACTTCAGACTACAAAATCAGATCACATTGCAGCTCAAACAATTGCGAGCCAACTCATTTTGCAATCGACCAAGCCCTCGTCTCTCTCTTCCATTGGAAAACTCTACACTACAACTATCAACAAGAATATGATAAAGGTGGATCAAGGCAATTGATGATGTTTTTGTTAGTGAAATTGTTTAAAAGAGTAACAGAAGATCTGCTTAGCTTTCCATGTTAATGTCAACAGTCAGTCACTTTTTCAGCATAACTATATCCTTTAGGGATTTCTCTGGGGTGAGGGATGCTATAAAAGGCACTTTCACTTCTATCAACGACTTCGATGAAATGGTCACAAATGCCTTTACTAAAATAATTATAAGAATCGAGGACTTTGAATGCACTTAACAAGAATGACAAAAAGGCAGCTCCTTTAACCAGGTCAGTCTAACAGTTATTGCACACCTGAGCATCAAGAGATATGCATGTTAGCTCCAACGCCAGCTCGAGAGCTCTGAATTCAAAAGGCAGGTCATCTGAATCATATAAAGACACATGGTGAGTGATTAAAGAGCATCAATTAAACAAGAAATAGATTTTTTAAATTGATCGATGAAAGTTAAGAAACAAATAAGTTCCTTTTGCATAGGAATTTTGCCTAGAATTGCACTACACAGAAAAGTTGGGATGTGATTATCTTCACCATTTTGGTCTTTGTTCATCCGAAGACGTTTGCACAGTTCTGATCCATACTGAACAACACATCCATCAAGGGAATTCATCAGAATAACCTCATCCGCTGTAATTATACACCTGATCTGCTCAAGGCTGACCACAATGGCCTTCTCCCGGCCTAATATCGTGGAAGGATAAATGAACAGCGGATCTAAAAGCCGAAGGTCTCTTGCAGGCAGAGAGCAATGCCTCATTATGCTTGATTTGTCAAGCTCCAATATCTTCGAGCCACCATCCTGGTCGATCTTTATCCAAGAGCGACTCCCATGGCCTCTCTTCTTTAGTCCAGACAGGCCCATGGCTCGATTTGAATGCACATCCAAATAGAACCTTCCGCCTGAGGTTGACTCGCCATAATTCGGTCCTCTTGCTTCTTCCATAGATTCTGAATTCCACAAGGTTTTCAGTATCATTGCAGTCCACTACAATGGCAGCTCAACCTCTCATACTGATCTCAGCATGAGATGATACACTGCATTCATTACAAGAAAAATGGAAATTGGCAATTAAGATCTACATGAAATGATAAGCAAATCAAAACTTTTGGCAGAGTATTGGTCATGGGACAACATTTTTCTGGGAAAACTATCCTGAGCTCAGCAATATTATCTCTATCCGTCAGCAAAACAACGAAAAAAATCTGGGAAGTCTACCTATTGTGGGAAGCACAAGTTCTGATTCAAAACGGAGACATACAGAACAAGTTCAGAGAATTGTTACTATTTTCCAACGCTAGCATAAAAATTTCACGATCCCGGTCACTGCTTCACTGTTTTTAGAAAGATATAGCATCAAAGGTGAAAACCAGATCTGGGGCTTCTAAGATTAGTCGAATCTGGAACCCGATTTCCATCAAATCTAACTGAAATAGAGCACCGAAGTGAGAGACAGGGAGAAGAGCCATACCACTTCAATATATCAGCCTTGAACGGCCAAGTTCAACGGGAATATGTAACTGGATTCTGAGAAATCTCCATTGAAGCAGAGAGCAAGCAATCCGAGCAAGCTGATATGAGGCTGTCGCCGGTCTGCGAAAATCGAAGGTGAGGGTCTCTGCTATGGGGTTTTCTTCTTAACTTTTTTTAATTTATTTGAAAGGAAAAATCCAGTTATTTTTTAGTCTTTGTCTAGGACAGGTGCCAAAAATTAATGGAGATATTTCCCCCAAAAAAAATTAATTATTATTTTTTTTAGTAGGAACAATTAATTATTATTGGTGCAAGTATGTTAATTATTATTCACCATGCATGTTGACCAAAATGACGATACCGCCCAGCGGGGCCGGGCAAATTTCCCAGAGTTCAGGCATTTTTAAAAGAAATAAAATTTATTACTTTTTTCCATGTCATTAATGATATTTCAATTATCAATTATTATTTTAATGGAGGATGCCTCATGCTTTTGGTTAAAATTTTGTTAATCCTAAGATTAGAACGAAATGAGGCATAGTGCAACTGCTTACTTTCCATCATTTCTCATTCTCTTATTTAAAAATTAATTATATATAATTACTTTCTTCAGTCATGCACGAATATATGTTTTTAAAGAATTCTATTTGGATAATACGTCGTGCACAGTACGAGTAAGACTAGTAATTTTGTTAAGATAACGCATATCGTGTTTAGCACGGTAAGTTTCTAGTATTATTTTTAGCAAGGTGACCCCTTTTGGTGTCACAATTTTCTTTTCAAAAATACTCTTGTTCGTATAAATTGAAATATTACTAATCCTTAAATTTGAATAAAATGATGTCATGATTGTAAATTTGACATAGATAACTAGCAATTTCTCACTTTTTTCCTCTCGCACTCCTTTTCGTTCTACGTGTTCTTTTTTTTTATTTCTAATAGATTTATTTTTAATTATCATATTTTATTCTCATTTTTTAATCAGTGAACCATATATATAAATTATAAATTCATTCATACAATCCACTTTTATAGTTATTTAATTTGAAAGCTAGGTATGTATAGTTTTTATTTGAAAAATTAATTATAAATAATTATTATGTTCAATAGTACATAAATAAATTTTTCTAATAATTTTTATTGGTGTAACTAGTGTTGTTAGCCGGGCCGGGTCGCGCCGGTTCATGAACCGGCTTGGACGGGCCCGACCCGGACCGGGAAGCAAACGGTCCGGTCCGGTCCTGGTCGACAGTTCGGGCCTGAGTGACCCGGCCCGTAACCGTCCCACAGACGGGCCGGTTACGGTCCGGTCCGGGCTGAACCGGCTATTTTTTAAATTTTAGAATTTTTTATGGTTTTACGATTTTAAAATAAAATAAAAGATTTCATTATTAAGATTCGAACCGAAATCTTCTACTTGAAAGTCAAGAATCTTAACCAATTAAACTAATTATATTTTGTTTACATTTTTACATTTAATATCGTATAACTAATTTTATTAAGGTATGTTAGATTTTTAACATTTTTAAATAAACTCGAATTATTTATTTTTAAATAATATTAAAACAACAAATATTTCAATTTAAAAAATTACCAATTGGTAGATATGTTAGATATTTATAATATTTTTAAATATAATATAAATTAAATAATATTTTAAAAAAATATTTGTTGTGGGTTGGGGGCATGGGGCCCACTGTGAGGGTTGGGGTTTGGGGTGGGTGGAGAGTGTGGGGCCCACTGGCAGTTTGACCATTGGCCTTTTGCAAGCTTTTTTTTTTTTTTTACGGTTCAAGGTCACGGTTCCGGGCCGGTCCGGGCCGGTTACGGTTCCGGGTCTGTAACTGTCCGGTCCGGTTCCGGTTCAAAGGGTCAATTTTGTCGACCCAACCCGTAACCGTGCCTCAACCCGTAGGGGACGGGCCGGTTACGGTTCGTGACCGGGCCGGTCCGGTTCACGGTTCACACGGGCCGGTTCCGGGCCGAACCGGCCCATTTAACAACACTAGGTGTAACGTGTATCATGCAGAGCACGGTAATTTACTAGTTTATTTAATATTTGACCGTTACATTACAGCGAGAGTGCCTGGAAGTAGCAATTACGGGCTTCGTCTTCCTACAAAAAGTTGTTATCTCCATCAATCTCTCCCTCTGTCTCCCTCTCTCTCTGTCTCTCTCTCTCGATCGATCGATCTAATCGGCGGAGAAGCTCAGGTACCGTATCTAAGAACCCAATCCCTAGATCTTCGCGGTTTCGCAACTCTGTAGCTTCTGATTTCAAGGTTTTAGTAGGTAGATGTGTTGTTCACTCTTCACAAAGATGCTTGATTTGATGTTTCCCTATACTATTCTTGCTGAATTCGAGTAATCGCAGCTCAAGTGATTAGTGTAGTGACTCCCATTCCTCTCGTTCCCGTTAGATCTGCTCTTGTCGCCTTTTTCCACTCCTTTTTAATCTGTGATGGGAACATCGTATGTTGATATCCGCGATCTCTTCTATCTGGGACTTCTGAGAAGTTCCCCAAAGGTAATTTTGCTATTTTTCGTGTTGATAACGGCGGAAATAAGGCTAGCCGCTTGCAAAGGAGAGGTACACTATCTGGCTTGTGTAGTATGATGGAGTAACAGTTCACTGGTTGAAACTTGAACGATACTCCTCAAAGGATTTTCTATAGCAGTTAGTCTAAATGTCATTCTGCTACTGAATTTATGTAATCAGAAGTCACAGGTGTGTTCTGGCACCCTTTTTCACTGTTTTAAGAATAGATTCCTGGCCCTTACACAAGACTGAGTGGCTTGCAAAGCTTGGTGGTGATGAAGTAACGTCCCTACAGAATAGTTGGATCTCAAGTCTGGGTGGCACTGGACCATAGCATCTAGAAACTAAGTGAAAAAAATCTGAATGCAACTTGAAGTTTGTAGGATCCCTTTGAATTCTTACTCAAGTTGGATTTTGGACCTTGCTGCTATCACGAATCTGCCTACACAGCCCTCAGAGAGGACCTCTTTCCTTGAGATACTGTTTTAATTGGACAATGAGGTCCGTGCTGTTAGTTTTTTTGAAGGGTATGGAGATTCGTGCTTCAGAGAAATTATATGCAAATCAAGTTAAGTTCTGCCTTTGGAAGTAAGATTCAGAAAATGAAGGGAAAATAGGGATTTGTCTCTTTTACTTCCTGTTGAAGTCTAACCGGTGTTAATTTACCTACCAGTGATGATATCTGGGATTGCGTTCTTCAGCTGAGACCATCAACTTATCTTGTTGTATATTGCATTTTATTGGATCAAAATTCCTTTTTTTACAACCAAAAAAACTCCTGTCCTGAGAGTTTTTAATTGATCAAATAGTCTTATACAAACCCAACATTCAATCAGCAATATAGTCCATGGACCTAATGGTCTGTTGGTGTGATTTGGTATGACATGAAGTGTATGAACTGGAACCATTTCTGTCACTGTATTAAGTATTAAGAATATGCAATTTACTTTTATTTAACTGTTGGTGCTGTTCCTTTCTTAAGCGCTTAACATGCTACTCTTCTGGTGCCCATGTTTCCTGGTTTGCATGTTTGAATTTGGCATTTATGCTTGGATTGCCTTAGCTTTTCCTTTGTTATAGGAGTTCGTGTTTATTTCGCTTTCTTTTTTCTTTTTCCTGGAAGAAGTTGGCATCATGGGGCGGGGAGTTAGTTGCGGTGGGGGGCAGAGTTCATTGGGCTACCTGTTTGGGAGTGGGGAGGCTCCTAAAGCAGCTCCAAACAATTCCCAGACTTCTCCAACTGAACCAGAAGCTATGCCTCCTTCAAAACCAGCTGCTCTGCCTGTAGATATTCCCAAGGATATTCCTGCTGGCATCCTCAGTACCTCCACCAACAACTACATGAGGGCTGATGGACAGAATGCTGGCAACTTCATCACGGTATAGTAAATTGATACTGCTTTCTCTCCTTTGAAGAAATAGTCTGAGCTACTTAAAATTCCTCACTATGTTTTTTCTGGGATTCTACTGATGAGATCATAAGTGATGATATTTGATAGAATAATTTCCACTTAGTTTGGGGCAAGCATGAGATTAGTTTGATGGAGACATGATTAATTGCTAAGGTCAAGTCTTCCAAGTCAACCTTTAGTCCTCCTCCAAACCTTTTGGTTCTCTGTACTTTCTACTGCACAAGCTCATAAAGAAGCACGGAATTTAGTGAATCTTTTGAAAGGAAGTTAGTTGATTGATCTGAAATCCTGAATATAACCTAAAGAATGAAAAAGGCAACGAATTTTGTGAGCCTGCTGAATTGAGATCCTTTAGGAACTCGTCTTATTTTAAGGAATAGAAAGATACTGAAATGAAAACCTCATATGCAACAGTATATTTTTCATATAGCAACCAACACTCAACACATGGTAAGTATGTGTATGCAATTGACAAAATATTTCATGCGGTTATGTTACTCATTTTAAATTTGCATCACATATTTCATTCGATGAAGGAACACTTTCCTGGTGCAGGATCGACCTTCGACGAAGGTCCATTCCGAACCTGGAGGCGGATCGTCTCTTGGCTACCTCTTCGGTGGAGGTGGCAAGTGAATTAGAAGATACCCCTCCATATCTCCACTTCGGAGGTACTATTACTATATGATCTGCATTCTACTCAAGCCTGTAATTTCAAATGTCATCTGAAGATGCTAAAACTACTCCATCAACATGTGTAATATAAAGAAGGGGGTTAGATGAGTGCAAGTTCTTTCTTTTCGATGCATAGACATCTTCTGCAGACCTCAGAAACCCCGGAGTCCCAATGTTGTGAGTTGTGACAGTGCATTATCGTTTGAGTTCTGTCATATCCTATTTTGCTAAGCTCTCTCTCTCTGTTTCTCTTCGGCCACATCAGTCTTTATTTCTTGCACTTAATATATCAGTCTATTTATCATATTTCTGCACCAAAGATGTTGCTTTCTTTTCCCGTCTTAAGAGTAAAGAGGAAGAGGGCCATGCTGTGTGTTTGTCGTTGCAAATAGGTTAAAGAAGGTATATCGAGAGGTCAGCAGGCTCATCTCCAAAAGTGACGATGGAGATGGGGCGGATATTTTTCTAGGTATCCAATGCTTCTAACCGGACAAATTACTTGAAGAAATGTTACAGTGTTGCGGTCCTGTTCTGGGCTCCTAGCTGACCCCTGAATCTGAAGCCACAAATGTCATACTTTTCTCTAGTACTACTGACTGAAGGGGCTCTGGACCACGGCTAAAGAGGAAGAAAATTGTCTCCAACTCTTCCGGGGACCAAATGGTTGTGGACAGGCTGATGGTTGCAGCTGCTGTCTCAGTCTGCTACGAGTATACAGCAGCCTCTGTCTTGATCGTCTCAGATCAGGGTCCCGTGCTTATCGGATAGACGCAATGATGTGCGTTGAGAACAGGTGGAGGAGGATGGAGAGAAAGGAAATGAGCAGGATCAGAATTTGCTACTGGGAAAGCTGGAGTGGTCCAAGTTGTAGGAGGCCTCAAAGGTGGATAATATGATGATGCCCATTATGGATAAGTGGACCCCCATGGAGCGCCTAATAATGCCGGGTTCTGTTTGTTTCCTTCCACGCCTTCCCATCTCATGTGATCGGGACGTTTTCCTCTCTGCTTTCCCTCGCGTGAAAAACATGGAAGATTGTTACGAGCCAGTAACTCTCACCCTTCCAAAATACCCGGTGAGCATTAACCATTTACGGTGAATGAATAACGCCCGATCAAAATTGGTTGTCAAAGATTTCAAGTTCGTCTTTAATGGATAATTCACTCCCAATCTATATTTCAAATGAATCGAGGTTTGATGGTCCGGACGGAGTCACTCCTGACTAAATTCACACTCGATTCGAGTTTTGTTCGTCTTTGGTTGTCAGAGATCCAAGTTCGTTTTCGTTGGGTAGTTCACTCTCGATTTACATTTCAAACGACAAGTTAGTAATCGATCCGAGATTCATTCATCTTTGGTCATCAAAGATCCTTGTTCGTCCTCCACGGATAATTCACTCGCGATTTACATTTCTAAGGCCGATTTAAAAAGTGTCCAATTGAGGACCTTCCGCTATTAATTTTATCACAACAAAATATATGATTTTGTTGGACTACTCTTAGATTGTAGCCAATCGAGAGTCCCAATTTCCAGCCTACCATTAGAGTTGGCCATCTACAGTTTGAGGAACCGTCTCTGGTTGTCCGTTGCTACTTTAAAAGAGGTGACTTTCTTTTTGGTGTCACTTTTTTTCTTTACCAAAATATTCTTAGTTAAATTAGAATGAAACGAGGTCACGATCGTATATTCGTTAAATACAACTACCCACTTTTCACCATTTTTTTCTCTTTCACTTAAACTTCCCTCTCATTTCTACTGTATTCTTTTTTTTGGGGGGATAGGTTTGCTTTTAATACCGGCATTTTATCTCTTACTCTTTCATCAACGATTCGTGCATATAAATTATGAAGTCCAATTTTATTTCTACAATCGACTGTTATAGCTATTTGATTTAAAAGTTAAACATATATCATTTTTACTTAAAAAATTACTTTTCTAAATAATTGCTTTTCTTTAATTTTGTATGAATAAATATTTTTAATAAATTTTATTTAGATGATACCTATCGTGCACAGTACGGATAAATCTAGGTATATATTGATAAGAAATTCCGGATTAAGCCTAGGAGGGCTTAGATAATTGTCGGGGTTATCGGTGTAAGAAAAAGTTCCACCGTTGTCGGCCACGACAAGTGAAGGTTTAAATTAGCAGTGCTTGATTGCACCATTTGCACTAATGTCCAATTACAGCGATTAAGCTTGTCCTTTCTCGTACATTACATCGATTCTTGCAAGGCACTTGACATCACCGTTCATTCGGAGCACCGAGGAGGTCCGGCCCTGTCTTTTCCTTCAATCCTAGTTTTTTAATCTAACCATCTTCTTCCTCACATTATCTACTGAGAGAAAGGTTCACTGTAGTTGGAATCATCATCAACCGTACGTTGATATCAATTCAAATCTGATCGGTGGGACCGGACCTTATTACTTCTCTCTCTCATCTCCTTTTAGGTTTATAAGTCACTTTTGTGATTGAAAAAAAAATTTATTCTTCTTAAATAAATTCTTATGTTAGATTATCGTGAATGAAGAAAACATATGATTACGACAATTTTACCCCTTTCCTAAGCTGACCTCCAACCAAAGTAACTGGACTCATGAACCACATAGTGCACATCAAAAAAGATATGTTAAACCATAGTTAACACATGTTGATAGGATGTGCGTGAGTGGTCCGTGTGATTCTAGTTTCAATTCCTCCTTACATGCATAGCCCTTGACGAGATGCCATATGAGTCATGATTCATATTACTTAGTAGAATATTGCGTGCACCACCGCGGATGGTGATGTAGCGATTCGAATATCACTTGTATGTGATTAGACTAGTTTAAGGTCCTAAATTCAAACCCTTTTCTGTATATCTGTATCAAAAAATCTATTAAAAGTGTATTTTTTTTGAATCTGGACTTGAGAGGTATTTGCTTCATGAACTATGCTAATTTTAATAGTGCTACATTGACAGAGACGGTACCCACCGTTTACTAAGCTTTGTATGTTAAGAACTCTCCATCTATTTGTTCTTAATTTTTGTCTAAAGTTGGAGATGATGTCACAAACAGAGAGAATGGGATTGGTGGCTTATTCATGAAGGGAGTGAGCATTGGCTTGGCTGACCCCACCAACCCCAAGTGCTTGATTATTTTCTCAAGTGAGTGGTTGTAGTTGCCAAGTCTTGATTTTCATGCCCCATTGACATTAAGGTTCGGCTCAATTCGACCCGGCAGTGCTTGAGTGCCATCGATGCCAAAATAAAATTGCAGAAAAGAGAAATTACGGATCGGAATTCTAGCAGTTGAGATGGACGATTAATGATGGATTGATTGACATATCAAGGTAAGAGAGAGTGTGCCGCCATACTCATCTTACCAACTTGTCTTGACTTGTAGTACGCATTCCCACTATCAAAATTCAGTTGTCGTCGTCTTACAATTGATGCTAGTTTTTGTAGTTCGGGTAGAGGTTTTAGATTCGGTACTTCAATGGATGCTCTTAGGGCAAAAACAAGAGATTCTTCCTACAATAAACAAACAACTGCCGATGATGTTCTTTGAATTTTCTCAACTGCTCGATATTCCGATCAGTGAGCTACATCAAACTGAACCAACCAGAAGGTATCACAATTCGTACGAGAGACCGTTCCGAATGTCGACTGGCTGCCAATGAGATGTATTCTATAGTGTTTGAGATAAGAATCCCAAGTGGAAAAGAAAAGAAATGGACACCACATCTTATCCGTTTAAGCTCTTAAGTTGGATGTGCAGCGAAAATTTTCTAAATCTAACAGAAATTTAATATAGTTTCAGGAGTTTGTTCATATGAAAAATGCTCGGGTTAGCGTGTGGGGTTAAAATAAAAATGTTCGACTCACGGTCAATTGTTAAGAATGAGTATTTTAAGGGTACTCGATAAGTATACGACACATTGATATGTGAGAGCGGGTTTTGAGGCAGGAGTCCCGCATCATAAAATCTAGAAAAAAGGTATAAACTTTTAGTTTAGATGTTGGGGGCGAAACCTTTTAGTAAGTTGGTAGTATTAATGAAGGTTGTTATGTAGATCCGTACCTTGTCGGATGGAATATTGAAAAGAACACCCCACCTCGTGATCAGCTGCCTCTCTCGCCAATGACCACCCGAGGACGGGTGGCAGGTCTTGGGAGAAGAATGTGAATGCTACCACCCATCAACTTTTTCTGATCGAAACTCTAATCTTTGTGATATTTTTCTTGATGTAAGGATTCCTACAAGACCTATATCTACTTAAAAATTTGATGGTATCCAAGTCTTCTTATATACTGTATTTCAATCTATTAATTGACCGATACAGATGAAATACAGCAAGAGGTAGGGACAGTGACCCTCCTTTTGCACTTTCACCAACAAACGTTGAAACAGTGGATGGATGACTTCAACGGATTCCCCGCAGCTTCCGCTGATGTATTTCAATTTCATGAGTTACTTTCAATGGTGGTGGTGGTGGTTGGAGAAGATGATAAATAGATAATGACGTCTCTCAGAGAATGGGAACAACCACAATAATTCAAAAACTGAAACTATTAGTCAGCGATTGTCGTCCACACCGTTCAGCTTCTCTTTCAAGTCAAAATCCGATACTGCTTCGCTGTCATGCGAACAACGAGAATTAATAGACTGAGAATACGCCATAGTGTTGTAAAAAGATCACCAATACTCCTGATGAACTCTTATGAAAAAGGAAAATGTAGGCTTTCGTTTTCATTTTATGCTTAGAAAACAATCCTTGGATGAACGATGGGGGAGTGGGATGACGGCAATCTCAGATGTAGATGGTCGGGGCCGAGCCTCCACAATCCCGACTTAGTAAATGCGAATGGGAAATTTTCCGGAGTGACACCGAAGAAGTGTGGTCCACGGGAAATTTAATGTTGTTTTAAATGGTTTCTTGTATTAGAGAACATAAAATTATGAGGTGACGTGAAAGAATTTACAAAGGGAGATTATAAATTCATTGTACAGCATAAGATCGAGATGTCGATGATGGTACACAAGAGGACCAGAGGATTGATGTCCTGAGTTCTCTGTTCGGGAAAGAAGAAAGAACAGAGCACTGACTATTCGGCAGAGGAAGGAGGGAGTTGTCTGTAAGCTCCGAGGATTTTTTGGGTCTCTGTCGGATTTCCCCGTCTTCTTTTCCTTCTTGGGTATAAACTTTACACATTCTCTCCATTCCTCTCTCTCCCTGTACCTGTTTTTATCCGTTTTCTTCAAGGACAGGAGAGAGAGAGAGAGAGACCGAGAGAGAGAGCGAGGAGATCTGTAGGACTCGTTACCTTCATTGGCTACACGTGGAACCATAGGAAGGTGGAAAGAGAAAAAGAAAGAAAATTGAGAAAAGGGAAATTTCTCCCCCAAAGCTTCTTCCTCTTTGTTCATATGTATGATGCACCGGTCTCTGAATGCAGGACTTTGACTTTGATCACAGCCACTGGGAGAAGGAACTCTGACTCTCCTTCTTGATCGTAAGCTTTCATTTCCTTTTGGGTATCCCTTCGAGTTGTTTTCTCTTCTCTGAGCAGTTATGTTGCAGTCTCTCCTCGAATTGTTAGGACTTGCATGGAGTGCTTCTTTTGTTGATCATTGTAAGCTCTGCTTATTTTTAGGGCAACACTGCAGTGGACTGCTAATTGGGTTTGTTTCTGATGTGGGTTTATCATTTCATGATTTTCAAACATCGGTTTTGGCTCATTTTAGAATTTGCTGTAGTGTAAAGCTTGTTTGGATCTGTAAAATTTCCTTTGGACCATGTCCCTTTCGGCTTCTCATAGTTCAAATTAATCTAAGACAGCATGTTATGATCTTTGCAAATTGATATTGATTTTTATGTCCAAGAGTCAAGGGCTTGGCTGGACAGGATATACTGCTGTTTTTTTGCCGGTTTAGTTTAATTCATTGAATGGTCAGCCTTTGCTTGGTTATGTTGGGTGGAAGAAGAGGATCAGTTGCTGTTCTGTTGTAGATGTCTGGTTTATGGAGTGTCCAGTGTCTGTGATGCATATGGCTTCGTAAAATGCTTTTGGCTTGTCATGGCAAGTCTCATTTAGTCGGGGTATTATTTCTGTTTCCACTACCTGAAACTCAATGGGCATCACATTATTCTTTGTTGTGTCAACCATATTTGCCAAGCACTGTCTAGTGTATTGCTGTTTCGGTTTTTAGGATGTGTCTGTCTCATCTGTAAGTTTTGGCTTTGGGGTTCTAGGGCTGATCCCGTGGCGCAGACCGGGTTTGTACAGGGACGAATGGCTCTGTCTGGGATGCCTTCGAAGGGGAGAGGTGAGCTCAGAATCCATGAAAGTTTGGACGAGCTCAAGATGGATTTGGCAGATTATATTGCTGAGCTATCAGAAGTAATAGTTAAGGACCGTGGAGTCTTTTCCGTCGCCCTATCTGGCGGTTCCATCGTCAGTTTAATGGGGTATGAATAAAAACTTCCTTCTCCCACTGTGCTTACCTTTTGATTTTTAAGGTTTTCTTTTTCTATATGTCTACTGCAACGACTACTGAGCCATTTAAAGGCTTAAAACTTGATGTTGAAAGCATGATGAGACTGTATTTGCAGGAAGCTCTGTGAAGCTCCTTACAACAAGACCATGGACTGGGCAAAATGGCATGTCTTTTGGGCAGATGAGCGGGTGGTAGCAAAGAGCCATCCAGATAGCAATTATAAGTTAGCAAAAGATGAGCTTTTCTCAAAGGTACATAGCTTTCACATGTAGGTTCCTGTAATTCGAAAAGCATTATTATCTCTGCATTACTATCTCTTTATTGACTGATATCGTATTCATATCTGCAGGTTCCCGCAATTCCTAGTCATATGCACTCCATCAATGACAACTTATCCTCGGAGGAGGCTGCAAATGAATACGAGTTTGTGATTCGACAGCTCGTGAAGACACGTGTGATCAGTGCATCTGAGGTTAGTGACTGTCCCAAGTTTGACCTCATCCTCCTTGAAGTAGGACCTGATGGTCACATTGCTTCTCTCTTCCCCGAACACCCAACCCTCAATGAGAAAGACCAGTGGGTCACGTATATCACCAACTCACCCATTCCCCCACCCGAGAGGATCACCTTCACACTGCCTGTCATAAATTCTGCTTCGAACGTTGTCCTAGCCGCAGCAGGCGATGATAAAGCAGAGGCTTTACGATCCATATTCAATGATGACGGGGAACCAGACTGCACTTCACTGCCTGCAAAGATGGTTCAGCCAGGGAGTGGGAAGCTTGTTTGGTTCCTAGACAAGGCTGCTAGTTCGAAGCTTCAAGATTCACAAATTTCTGAGTAAAGGTTCATCTCTCCTCAGCTCGGGTTCATCTGTTTGCTAACTAGAAAGTAGAAGTTAGAAGAAAGTACCTAGGGTTGAATTCTCCATTTTGGCACATCATCGTTTTCTCCCCGTTTTTGTTGGGTACTGCGACTATCCTTTTTGTAAGAATAGGGGAGAGTGATAAAACATGGATTATCCATGCACAATCCTTTTTGGTCTCCCTAACTTCAATCTCAATTCCTGGAAATGTCCTGTTGATGTTTCAGGATCTCCATAATATGCCAACTGAAACCACCAAACAAAACAAAACAAATTTTGTGAGGGTTCTGGGCGGTGCAAATATCGAAGTGGTTCACAGTGCTAGGGATGATGGAGATGTAGTGAAATTCCGTGACACAATGCTGAGGAGATCTGTTTCATGATATTCTATCTGATCATTTGTTTCTTATCTTCTGATTGTTCAAGAAGTTGTCCTCCTTTCTTCTGCTGTCAATTGATGTACCAGGAAGTGAGTGTCAAAAGCAGAAATTTTGCCCAACCCGAAAGAAGAGAAATTGATCATCTGTAGTGACTTTCCATCATTGGTTAAGAAGGGCTTCAAAGAAGCAAAATCCACTAACAATATACAATGGTTCTGCTCTATTTATATGGCTATTCATTCCCATACCGACTACCGAACACGGTATATCTGCAACTTGTGAATCTATGATTCGATCGAATGTCAAAAATACCAGTAACATTTGAATGAATCACAGATAAGATGGATATGACAGCCTCTCTTTGAGGACAAAGTTGGGGAAAAAAATGGTTATGGCAAATCCAGCTTGCATGAAGAGTCAGGAAGAACACATTGTACCCTCTTCACTTCTTGCGCACAACTAAGAAGCCGACCACCACTGAGACACCGATAACAGCAACCGGGACAGCCCAGTACTGTTTACTTAAATCCACAAGCTTCTTAGCATAGTCTGCTGAGTGCTTTTCCGATGAAA
This sequence comes from Lagerstroemia speciosa, assembly GCA_037672795.1. Lineage (NCBI taxonomy): Eukaryota > Viridiplantae > Streptophyta > Magnoliopsida > Myrtales > Lythraceae > Lagerstroemia > Lagerstroemia speciosa. The sequence goes on along the minus strand of CM075300.1, from coordinate 1,335,601 downwards.
TCTCGAGCTGGGGAATGGTGGGGGAGGAAGATTTGTCGAGCTCGCCAATGCTGGTGGTCTCTAATAGCTCCCTCACTTCCCTGCTGTGCCCTGCGCCTTTGAACTCATCCGTGGCATCCTTGAAAAAAGTAAAGCAAAGTCGGACGAAGCATTTCAGTGATCACTTGATCCAGTCTATTATTACTTCATCACAAAGGATTATACAAATATGGTGAAAAGGATTACCTGTTGCAGCAAGGACTACATCCTCTCCACCCGCGTGCTCATCCAAGTACGAGGATACATCGTACACCTACAAGAAGGATCAAATACTTGAGAGCAAGAGAAACGGCTATAATGACTTTTCAGTTGACAAGAAAAGAGGATGCAATTGGTATGGAGAAAGGAATCAAAAAATGAAAAAGGGAAGTGAAACAAAATGAAATGATCTGAAAGGTGCTATGCAGAAGTTTAGAGGAACTGCTTCCAGAAAACTTTCAAACTAAAGGAAAAAGAAAATTTGAGACGCTCAGGCAATACAAAAAGGTTAGATTCAGCTCAGATGAAATTCACAACTTTGCAGTACTTCTAATGGTAAGAGGTAATACTGAAACCTTGTACTGATACATGAGTGACTACAGATTGGATAACAAGACATTGGACAAGCAATCTCCAAGAACTGATTTTTTCCCCTTGCACTCTCAGATACCCAAGAGAAGCAAGACAGACCAGAGAAAGCAGCAGACTGATTTACACACGCAACGGCATCAATGGTCTTCAACTCGTCAACAAATTAGCCTCCACGAGCAATAGATTTTCAACAGTCAAACAAAATGGAATCCCAACGAAAAATCACAGGCTTTGCTCGTAGATCCAGGCGGCTTGCGCTAATTCAAGTTCATGGAAGATGACACAATCAATCGACAAACACAAACGCTTTAAGCCCAGAACCAAGAATCTCACAGCAGCACCCTCACTGAGGTGAGAGGAGAAGAATCCCATGCGCATGTCCATGTCCGTTTTCTTTTTGATGGGCAGCTTGAAACAAAAGGTGGGATGAGCGTGAAGGGAGAGATTCTCATCACCTTGCCATCGACAACAATCCATGGAGGTTGTGCTGGGAAGCTTCTTGCATTGTGTACATCTTGGTGATGGCCGGCATCTTCTTCTTCTTCTTCTTCGTCCCGAGCAACTCAACTGGAATCTCCTCCTCTCCTCTCCTACTTCTTCCTCGGAATCAACCGGGCGCATACTAGTGGAAATTGAAAATGGAAATCGTTTGCTGGGTGGGATGATTTTCGGCCGCTTCCGCAAATGGTAGTCTTCTGTGTATTGCAGTGATGGGCTCATCCGACCAAAGACACCACAGCAGCGCAGCAGCTGTAGGCGAAACCCCGACAGCAACCCAAGCTGGGTCGGTTGTTCCTGAAGCTGTATCGGCCTTGAGAGCCCAATTGTAACCCAGTCCAATTACAAACTAGAACGTCCTTATTGGAGGGAAACTCACTGCACGCACAAAATACGAATCCTCGGCCATTTGGCACTGTGAGCTTACTACAATTGACACTTCAACTACCGTTCCAGGACACTCGATGCTACTTCTACCTCCTTGTGTTTTTTTCCCCGTTCAAAATTGTATCTTTGTCTCTCTTCTGTGGACTCACTATATTCCTCGATCATCACGAGTTTTCAGACCACGATCAAGTCCGACCTACAAAATCTCGTTACAGGTCATTTGTTGTGTAAATTTTCTGAATTCTTAAGGTACAGTCACTCTATTAATTCAGAATCCTAACATGGTACCGATACCATCTTCTTGATCAATTTTATCGTATTAAGAATTGCCATTTCGTCCTAGCCGGCAGGTCTCCAACCAGCTCTAGATTGAGTTCGAGCTATTCGATGTTTTAAGACAAGTTTTATAAAACATATATAACAATCCACTCCGGACCAGGGGTTGACTTAGTGGTTCTCTTACTAGACCCCCAAATAAGTGATTTTAGAATCAAATCCCAGGTTGGAAGGGCCGACGGAAATTTTTCTAGGGATTCCGGCATGACCACAGATTAGTCTTGAGGTGAGTCTTGGGTAGCCCGGTGATACTACGTGGTGCAAACAAAAAAAAAAAATCCACCCGAGAAGATAATTTAACCTTATTGTATGACAATAGATGCAGCAGACATTGGATCACGACCACGAACCGACATTTTACATTACGATCCTGTAGTATAGACCTCTCTTGAAAGACAGACCACGTTGTAGTGATCACCATGGATGAGCTCTAACTAGAAAATTCTGTAATTTAGTCACTGAACCGTTAAGTAAATGAAAAACTGATTATAAATTTTTCAATATTTTCTTCTCATTTGACTTGTTAATTATGAATGGTCAGATTAAATTGACAAATTATCCGGTGATTAGACCGCAGAAACTTTCTGTGCTATCCATGCAAAAGGAGAAAACACATACCATACCTGCAAATTGAAGGATCCAACCGAAGATTTTGCCACCAAATATCAATCCCCCTCCTCTTCCATTTACTTCTGTTTTGATCTAAGCGCCGTGTTCGTAAGGACATCTCCCACTCCCAGCTATGATCATATCCATATCCTATCACTTGCTGGTGTAATTCGTGTCCAACTCGATCGGTTAATTCTGCGTGAATTTCACGGCGAAGAACTGCGTGGATCGATTCTATCATGTGTACATATCAAATGGTGCTAGTAGGTTTTCTTCGTGATGGATGTGTAGCAAAAATTGGCTGCCGGAACTCGATTTGATCGCGCGACTCACATAAATTTGCCATTACACATGTTCGATGCCCGAATAAATGTTGGACACGACTATGATGTTACAACTCTTTATTTTTGTGTCGTCGCAAAAAAAAAAAAACCTGTCTTTATTTTCCATCGACCGCAAAGATCATGCAAAGTGATAGCATATTGAGTAATTGACATATCTTTTATCATGTGACGTAAAAAAATTAATGTAAATTATTAAAAATAAACAAACAGGTATTATTGGCTTTTATCATATTATTACGGAGTAAGATTATTTAATATTTTTAATTTATTATCGTGAAAAGCGAAGAAAACAAAATTTGAATTACGTGAGGTAGCTGTGTGTGGATGCATATGTATTTATTGACCCGGTTTAAAGTCTCTACGTACCAATACCTTTGCTGTCGGGTCAACTCTTATCATATATCACTTCACTATTGAAAACCCATTTAATTATTATTTTTTAAAAATAATATAAAAAATAGAAACGAGGATATTCATAAAATAAAAAGAAATAATGGAAAAGAGGGAGATGAATGAGAATGGACCTCAATTCTTATGACAAATGTCCATTAATGGTCAGAGAAATAGATTCGATACAGTTATATCACTTTTATTTTTAAAATAAGATATTTTAAATTCGATTTTCATTTGTGAAGTTCCAACATTTCTTTATTTCTTACTCATTTTAGACTGATTACGTGCCTCTTTTATAAAAAAAATAAAACATTTTTTGATAAGTGAAAAAAAAGCATTATAATTAACTTGTAAATGTGCTTACAAAGCCTATGCACATGATCTTTGCATGTACCTTCGAACTTGGCACTTGTTTTATGAAAATTACAAAGGTTTCTAATTATGAGCAGGACTGTAATATAACCAGACAACATAGATGTCCCGTGGCATAACCCTTAATCAAGAAAACAGATGGATGAATGAATGATCTTTCCACTTCATCATCAAGAGATTCTCGATACTTAATTTCAAGAATTGGAAAAACGAGAAATTTCCTTTTTTTTTAATTGATTAAAAAAACCCAGAAGAGACAGGAAATTTCTGGTTTTGCCGAGGACAGGAGAGAAGAGAGTCAAAGAAGAGACAGGGCAGAGAAGTTAAATAGAGCAGCAGAGGCTGGTCTTATCAGAATTTCCCGATGGGGACATGAACGGTAGGAGACACCAGATTCAATGATTGTGCCTATTTCCGGTTAATGAACAGTCGCCTCTCTTCTTCACCTTCTTCCCCAATCCCCCCACCTTATTTTCCAAACAAGCATTTCACGATGACTTACGTTGTTATGAAATTCAATCATGCGATCGCGTGTGAAAAATTGGGTAAATGCTTAAGTTTTTTAAATTTAAAGATAACCCTATGTGTCATCATATAACTAGGTCTTACACAATGAAGTCAGGCCGCTTCACCTACTTTCCTACTGCCATAAAAATATCTTCTTCTTCTAATTTTTCTAGATTACAAAGAAAGATCATATGAATAGTGGGAGAATCGGGCCTTAAAAATCTTAATTCTAATCAAATTGAAAATGATATCTTTGTATCAGATACCGTCATGAAGAAAAGAATGATGTAACTAGCTAGCTCGACCTCAGTAAAAGACTATATCACTTTAATTCTTTTGAGTGTATATGATAGAAGGAAAAAGAAAATTAATCGAGATTGGAAACCACGCCGACAAGAATCATATTCAGAATCTTTCCATCATAGTTTAAGCGGGACACGTGACCAGAGCAAACCCTCGTTTTCAAATTTATACCTATTTTACTTCTCTGTTCATGCATCCATTAAAAATGGAATAGTTACAGCGAAAGTTCTATATGTTTTTTTTTTTTGCAGTTGAGCTTTATAAGCTTAGAAATAAGTAATTCAGTCATATAAGATCAATTTTATTATACTTTTGACCCAAAATGTCACTGTTTTACTGACGTGAACTTCATGCCGTTAACAGTTCCGTTAACAGAATAATAACTTTTCGAATTGAAAGTGTAACGGAATTAATCTTATAAGACTGAATTAACAATTTTTAAATTTATATAACTTAATTACTAAAAATAATAAACATATAAGATTTACAATCTCATTTTTCCATTAGCAAGTGAAAAACATGCAGGTGGATCTCTATACACGAAGATGTACGTATATAATGGGAAAAAAATAGGCGAATCGGCTAAACAAAGTTTTAAAAAAATGGGGATTTTACTGTAAGTGTTTTATTAAAAAGTTAAAACGTATCAAAATCAAGTAATATCACTGTGATTTTTTTTATTCTTTTTTTTAATTATCTTTTCCCTTTTTACACTTGTAGAATTCCTAATGGTCGGAGGAAAAGGAAAAAACAAAAAGAGAGAGTAAAACGTCGTGGGGGGGGGGGGGGGGGGGGGGGGGGGGGGCCTCGGGAAATTCGAGTTACACGAGCAGAGGAGGGCCGGGGACAAGGGGTTTGAGAATAGCTTGGTATCTAAATTCAGTAACTTTAATTGATAGAAGAATCGTCCCATCACACTACACTAGTACGCAACCAAACAACATAGCATTTATGTTTTTTTTTTTTTGTTTACTTACTCATATATATATACATATATCTGTGCGTGTGTGTGTATACGCATGTATTTTGTGGAAAATGAGTGAAGGTGGGGGCAGAACAGTGTCATGTGAATTCATCAGCTGTCCCCTTGTCAGATTTCCATGTTGAGCATTTGCACCCACAAATGTGGAATCCCTTTGACATGACCTTCCACTCTCCCTCTTCTATCCTCACCCCCTGGCCTGGCCCCCATTCACTTTCTAACTTGCCAAACGTACTGCGTTTCCTTCATCTTTTCCTTCTTCCATTACAAAAAGATTAATTTATGGAGTTAGAAAAAGATGAGAAGAAAATGAAATAAAGACCACGGAGAAATACTATCCATGAAAAAATAAATTCGGAATCCATTAATTTTAAATGAGTAGTATTGCTACTGTAACAAACTTCTTTTAATTTTGGTAGTATGATTGATTCCTCCTAATTCAGATGAAGACAATCGAATAACAACCCCTTCTCATGTGTATCTCTCTATTAGTTAAAAGAAGATCTCTTCAAGCAAATTCCCAAAAACATATGGTGCTGTTAATTGGGATATTTATATTAATGCGTAGCTAACTTTACATTCTGGATCTGATATCAAAATATCATAAATTCAATTTTTATTAATAAAGCTTTTCATATTCTCCCATTCCTCCTTCCGGTCACATTCTTTTAGGTCCATGAACTTTTTTTAATCGAAAAAAGTTATTTTAAAATTATATAATAAGAAGAAATTATTCGAATTTTGTAAATAATAATAATATCATTTGCATCAATCACCATATACTTTCAAGATCGCGCGCGATAATTTCTCGTCTTTATTGCAAAGAAGAGGAAGAATACAAAAACCAAGTCCCCGTGCATCGGCACACTCCATTATGTTTCATCTGCCAAGTTGCAGTGCTTGCAGCTGCAGGTACTGCATGCGAGTGACTGAACCAGAGAAACCCTCGAGATCTTTCTCCTCGGCGTTACCTTCCCTTCCCTCCCTTTAAGCAAAGCCCTAGCTAGCTAGCTAGCTCGCTCTTTCTCCTCCCTCCTTCGTCTCCTTATCATCTCTGCTGAGCATATCATGGAGGATAAAGGCCCCACGGACTTTGTTCCGCCGTCTTCCGACCACCTTTGCTACGTCCGGTGCAACTTCTGCAGCACCGTTCTCGCGGTATTCCTCTCCGATACTTTCTCTATATATATGTTGGCTATCTACTTGATTACAGGAGAAAAAAGTGACATCCTCGTCCATATATAAACATATATGTAAAGGATTTCAACTTATAACTGATCTTTCATGGGATCATGACTTCGCTCACTCGAAGGGCCAGAGAAACATGTGACTGTATATCTAAATATATGTAAAGACACAGTTTGGTAAGAGCTGGGTCTTATATTTTGTGATGCAATGTCTGAAATTAGTTCCATGGATTGACCATACCGATGGGACGAGTCTAAGTGGCACTGTTGATATACCATTTATAATATCCGATTAATCTTGAGAATAATTTCTGTTATCTTCGACGGAGATGCTAACCTAGTATTACAATAATTCATATTTATGAGAACTATATCTCCAAGAATATATAGGCAAGAAAAACTTTAACCTTTATGAATTTCGAAGTTACCTGAGGCTTATAATCGATGAAATCTTCATTAGCTAGTGGAGAGATCGACGTCTGCAGAGATGATTTCGGTGCATGCTTTACGGGGTTTAACCCGGTGAAGAATTTGTAGGTCGGAATTCCATGCAAGAGGCCGATGGAAACAGTGACGGTGAAATGCGGACACTGCAGTAATCTCTCGTTTCTCAGCACCAGACCTCCGGTCCAAGGCCAGTGTCTCGATCACCAATTGACCCTCCCGGTTCGTTACCTCGACCCCTTACATATATATTGATTATCACATCCTCAAGTTACATTTCATGTCTTAAACATAGAGAGAGATGAGGATCAGATCTATACGTATATATTCTTTTCCTTTCGATCTATTTTGTGGGCTAGGGTTTTTGCGGTGAGTTCAGAAAGGTGCCGTCATCCTCCTCGGCCTCATCCACTTCGAGCGAACCGCACTCGCCTAAGGCAGCACCATTTGTCGTGAAACGTAAGCCGATTAAAATTTCATCGTTGCTCGATCCATTGCTCTCCTTTCAGCTCTTATATGATCTAAGAAATTATCGTCGGTTTTTCTTCTGCAGCGCCTGAGAAGAAACACAGACTTCCTTCTGCTTACAATCGGTTCATGAAGTAAGGATTATGATCGATCTTTACACTCTCAATCTATTAAAACAAGCACTCTGTGTATCAGCTTTAGTCTCGTTATGAATATTGAGCTACATTTCTAACACAAATGTGCATCGGGTGGCCGAAAGAGAGGAGATTCAGCGCATCAAAGCTGCGAATCCGGAGATCCCCCACAGGGAAGCTTTCAGCACTGCAGCAAAAAATGTAAGCTACTAAGTTTTAGTGTATATTATCTGAGAAAGGGGCTCGGTGCAGTGATGCCGCCCACTTAATCCAAGAACAAGAGGTCCCGGGTTCGATTCTCAACAGTGGAACTTCTCGTGATCCTTCTATTCCATCTTAATTCTATCCCGTTTTGGGTCCGCGTGTCTCTTTAATTTGTACAACTAGGAAAATGTATATTATCCAATGGTGCCATGAAAATACTAATCTAGGTTCTTCGTTCAAATATTTGGTATCAGTGGGCAAGGTACATCCCTAATCCATCTTCAGGGTCGTCTACTTCCGGGAGCACAAACAATGTAAGATCACTTCTCTTTCTAGTCTTAACATTTCTGCAATGTTTTATCGATCTGTCTCAAATATATTTCGAATTTTTGAAAATAACCTAGTTAATAGGACGAGGAAAATTCGCAATCAGCTTCAAATGAAAACTTTTTCTTGCCATTTCCAATCTACGACCTGTGTTTTCTCCTACAGGGGTAAAAGGAAAGGAATATCAGAGTCGAACTTCATCGATCACTACGTACTAGGCAATACCATAGGAAGATCGAGGATTGTATTGGCGTTATACATACCCTGTGCCGCGCTGCAATTTCATGCATGACCTATCTCTGCATATCGTCGGATTTCCCGATCTCGCCGTGCTAATTCTTCTCTCTCTTGTTTTGTCCTTGTTTTCCTAAATAAATGAACTGCTCTCCAACATGCCTTCCTCCTTTTGTCTGTCTAATATATGAAGAACTTTCCATCTTAGTGAAGTACGGGATGCACTCTCGACCCTCACTAATTGTGTGGACTTCTAGTGTATGTTCTGGTCGTGCAAATGTTTAGTTACTTGGAATTCGTGTGTATACAATCGAAAATATGTAGATCTCGATCTTCACTGGACACATTCGTAAAATGAATTTTGAAATAATTCATCACCTGTTACATAACATTTTCTAAATTCCTCTTGATGTGGCACATTTAACTTTGTTGAGTTCATAAAATGAGAAAAAGCCTTACATCTAATGAGAAAAAGCTCGGACTAATTCAGGCTTTGAACTAGGTTGGTCACTCATGAGAGATTTTTCTATTTAACGGATCTACTATGTGCGAGTACGTGCATAGTATCATAAATAATATGATTCAATTATTTTATGATTAGTTTTTTTAAGGTTTTATAGAAAAAATCTTAAATTAGTTGAATCCTATTAATTTGTAATATTACATAAGCGTTATCACGTGATATACTCATTACACTCAGAAGATTCTCCTAAAGTTAAAGCTCTTATAATCATGAATTTTTTCCATTTATGAGATTGAAACTCCTTACAAAAAAAAGTGTGAAACTACCGTAATCAACTCATGCAATTAATAAATAAATAAATTAATTATGCAGTACCAACCAACGGTGATAATTAATTAACTGTGCAGCTAAGTGACAATTACAGTAAAAAGCATCATTTCACTGTTAAGACTTTGTTAATTTGCCCCCACTTACAATCATCTCTAATCTAACAGGGAGAAAAATCGATTTTAAATTTGCTTATCAGGTTGCTACCTTGAAATCAAGAGGAAAAAAGGGATGTGTTTGATGCCAAAATCAAGCGATTCGTCAATTTCATCATAATTCGTGCTGATATTGACTGGTTAACAAACTGTTATTCGCTTGTTGAAGTGACTGGCTAGATTTTATTATGACGTTCACATGCATAATTTCAATTTTGGGCTGTCGGTCAATTGTTCTTATCGATGAGGCAGATTAAATGATAATAAAATTAGGCTTAACTAAGAATAAATATAAATAATAATGTGGATTAGTTGAGGCGGCAGAACACCTCTTCTCTTAAGTAAGATTTTGAGTTCAAACTGGATTAGTCAGATACTGTTAGAATTTCTAAATATCAATAATATAAACCGGAAAAAAAAGGGATAAAAATAAGTTGGTAGCTAGACAGCTGTGAACCCGGAACTCAAGTTCTTCCATTTCAATGTTGAAAAATAAGGATTGATATCGAACATGACTAGTCTCACGTGGTTCGATATCTTTTCTCACTAAATAAGGTCTCGAATTCGAGTTTTGTTAATGGAAAAATTTACACTAGAAAGCTCTACCCTTCGTAGACCGAATGAGCTCGAATTTAAATTAGTCATGGTGATTTCATGATACCAGTTAGAATACCAAAAAAATTGAGGTTTGATAGAGGGGCATTTTCATTAATATAAAATCAAATTACTTTTTGATTTAGTTCTCATTAATAAATCTTATTTATCCTTTTATTCTCTTTTTTATCATATTCTTTTTAGCCTTTTTTTTTTTTTTGGTTTCCCACCCGGTGTCCGGTACCCGAAGGCTGGCCGACTAATCCGGATTCGGGGTACTGTCGGGCGGTTTCCCGGGGACCCCTCCCAAGAAGGTCTGCTGCGTTCACAGGGGCTCGAACCCGGCACCTCTGCTTAAGCGACACAAGCCCCTTCCACTTGCGCCAACCTTCGTTGGTTATTCTTTTTAGCCTTATGAATATATTTTGTAAAAAAAATTCTTTTAATGTTTGTATATGTATAGGTTCAATAATCATTTTAGCTTACGGACATGTGGCTATTGGACAAATGGTTAATCATTTCTACTGGCCATAAAATATCTTTTTCTATAAAATATAAAATATGCTAAATTTTATATTAAATTGAAATTAAAAGTTTAAATTAATTACATGCCGGTTGTGTGCACATCAACTAATTATTCATCTTTTATCACCAGCAGAAGAATTTAAAAGATATACTACCCTGCAAAGCCAGTAAAAAGTAAATATATTATATTCATAGTGGTTACTAAATTAATCCGTTAATTAAATTTAGTGGGTAGATCTCCTTTTTGCTTGAAAAGTTACATTAATTTTTTCGGATCTGAATCACTGGTACCAAAAAATGTAATCAGCTCAATAAGAGGTAAAACTCTTCCACAGTGAATTCTCTCTATTTATAATATTCGAATATATAATCTTATTTAAGAGAAAGAAATGTACCGTGATCTCAATCAATTCATTGTCACAAAAGGAAACATCTATTAATCATTATGTATAAATCTTCATAAATCTTGCAAGCTCTAAAGTGCTTGACGTTTTGCTTGCTAGTGGGCTGGACTTAGCAACATGTCCTCGGATAATATCGAAAGACCATACACTAAAACTTTATTTATAACTGTTATTGGTTTAATAAATGATAAATCTCTTTTAATTGTGAATTTTTTCGGTATACAAAACTCAATCCAAGACCTTGATTTTAATAATCAAATTCAAAATAATATTATTTAAGAGGAAAAAGTGATAAATCGCTTCAATCGAATCCATAGAGGTGATGGTACACATGAGTACTAGATGTTCAGCGTGGATACTACACACCCATTATGAATTATTTAAGACCAATTAAAGTTGATTTGAGTACGAAAATGGCCCCACCATAGCTCTACATATTCAACTTAAATCGATTTTAATTGACTGGGTTGATTGTGATCCCCGTTCAGCCTTGACTTTTAGGTAGGTGAGAAAAATGATTATAAATTATTATTATTTTTAAATGGTTAATTGTGTGTGTAATTCAAAATACTATCGGGGGGACAACAGCTGATGCTCCGGCAGCCGTGTCGAAGCCCAGCAGCACTCGGAGCATCATTTGAGATCTGCGAAGGCTCTCTCTCTTCTTTAATCATGCAGCTTTTTGGACAGTTACGTACAAATCTATGTGGATCACTGGTCCATCAACGATGATTAATCATGAGTAATCGTGATTACTAGATTGCCCATTCTTTAAGTGTGTCCGAAATCGATTTCATCGTGTCGGTGCCATGATGCACGGTCTGGTCCCGTGCTGAAAATGCGACTTATGAAGTCCTGTTTGTCGAGATCACTGCCCATATCAGTGGATTAAGGAAGGGAGATATATAGATTAGAATCAAGGCACTCAAAATAACTGTACATTCCACAGAAAGCTGCGATCTTGCAAGAAAGAACTCAAATCACAAAGCAGCAACAGAAGATCAAAGATACAAATTGAAAAAAGAGAGAGAGACAAGATCCCAGTAGAGGCCAGTCCGATTTACGTTGGTGTCGTGTCTCACGCACGTCCAAGTCTCGTCTGTTCTCGTAATTTATGGATATGGTGAAACGGAATCGATGTATAAAATAAGACATTTTACACCAAGAAATCCATTTTACAGTCATCAACTGCAGTCGTCATCGGCATAGATCGGAGCAGAGTGATCGGGCTAGGCTGCGACGTTTGATATTGAAGCACCTCTCTTGATGCTGTCGAGTCGGGTCGTCTCGTACACTGGCAGCCCGCTGGAGCAGTATCCGAGGTCGTAGTTCTGCAGCTCGAACAGATCTGAGCTCGAGTCGCTATCGTTGTCATCATCGTCGTAACCGAACTTCCTAATCCTAAACTCCCTGCCTGTGCCTGTCTCCAACTCCTCAGTTCCTCTTCCTCCATACTTGTTCCAGAAGCCTCCTCGGCTGCTTCCTCTGTGCCTGTCGTTCTGCACCAACGCTGCTGGCCTAAGGTTCATCTCTTTGTGCTCCGACAGGCTCCTCAGGTCCTTGTAGGACTTGCTTGGCGGCGGAGTCCTAAACCCCGAGCTCGAGGAAGAGTACAGGGACTTGGAATCCGTAATGGCTGTACTCTTCGTCACGCTGCTCGAGCTCCGGAAATGGCTTATGCTGCTCCGCCGCCGCCTCCTCCAGCCGCCGCTTTCATCTGCATCGTAATCTTCCCGATCCTTCAGTGACTGCGTGGTCAACGACGACTTGGTTGACTTCTTCTTCTTCTTGGCGGCCGACTGACTGAACAAGGAGTTGAGGAAGCTCGCCAGCCTCCCTCCCGGCGAGCTTGGCTGCTGCCTGTGGCCATGCTTACCGATCTTCTCCTTGTTGGGCTCGAGCACGTGGCTGCCGATCTTCTCCCGCCCGTTGGACCGGAAATATTCGTCCCCGCCGGTGGATTGGAGTCTGGCGATGTCCCGGTCCAGGGTGAACTTACGCGAGGAGTTTGTGGGGTTGTAGTCGCAAGAGATTATGTCAGTGTAGCCAGAGAAGTACCGGGCAGCCTCGAACACGTCTAGCTCGCCGGAGTCGTCTCTCCGGTGGAGAGACCTCCGGTGAACTCTGTCATAGTCGGAGTACCCGGTGACAGACATGGCAATGCAAAGACTAGGATATGATGTGTGGGAAGGATTTATGTCTCGCTAGTGGAGGGATTTGTGTTTTATAATGCCTGTGAGCTCAAGTGGGTGACATGGGTTAATCTATGCGAAGTGGACATAAACAAAAGTCATCAAATATTCAATTTTTTTTAAAAAAATACTTTTTAAAAGGTGCCCATACGCCATAAATATGTATAAATTTATTTTCGTGTATGACGATAAATATAACAAACTAATTAGTTTACAGTATAGATGGAATTAGATTTTATAGTTCAAAATGAACACAATTATTCTTTGGGCGATTCTTATTATTTCCCGCTTTCCGGGGTTTCATTTATTTTAGCGTTGTACAGCCTCTCTTGAGTGCATGCATCCACGTCTATTCAATTCTAAGGATTTTCTCACCCACTTTCCCAGTATTCATGTGAATCAATGAGTTTTGGACTGCAATCTTTGTTTCACTTCACGTGTCGCACCATTATATATAATAACATGCTCGTTATAAAATTATTTGATAAATTGATTCTCTGTATTCTTTTTTTTTTTATTCCTCTTATAATATTCAGACATTCGAACAACCTCCTCTGTAAACTAAAAAAGAAACATATTACTCTTTCTAAATGCAAGCACCAATCCATGCATGTCAAGATGACCCATAGCAAACATTCACTGTAGAAAAGGCCAAATTCCACTAGGAACAAAATAAGCTTTAGGATCCAAGGCTCAGGACCTTTCATTGATACCACCACCCATCATGGCCAACATCCTCCTCTTTTCTTTAGAACCCACCTCACCTCACCTCTTCGATTAACGAGTGCGTATTATTTTTCACTCGGAGTATGATCACATTAACAACCGGGATTACTTGTCGTTAACTCTTCTTTTATCGACCTGTCGCACGCATAATACGTTAATCCGCGATATGATGAAAGGGATGAAAAAAAGGCTCTGCATGTCTCAATGTTATACCCCACCCACCGTTATGATGATCAATGAATGCACAAATTCCATTTTTGCGCGGGCCCCTCTCCACAAGCCTCCAAAGGTTCCTTAACCAAACAATTTCCCTGAACAGTGCCATTGATAATTGTAAAAGCAAGCCCTTTGCCATTGCCTCTCTCTCTCAAGTTAGGAAAAATCTTCTATTAAAAATATCTGATTATTACAATGTTATACTGATACATTAGACATTCATTAACTTATAATATATATATATATATATATATAACATGATATAACTATAATATTTTGTTATATCGAAAAATCTGCGTCCAGGTTAAATCATTCCCAAAACCCTATAAGTTGTTCCATGATGGATCCTTCTCGGTGACATAAATCTAGGTTTCCTCATAATTGCAAGAATACCCTTTTTACAGTTTCACCATCATCCACACCTTTATTTCAAATCAAGCCTTTGCTGTTGTGATCCAGCTCCCTAGCAAATTGTTGGTGATGTTTTAATCTCTTGGTATTGAGTTAAAGTTTGAAAATTTACCTTGAATCATTGCATCGCAAGCTACATTGTTCATCGCGGGACCGGCATGAAGACGGCGATAACAAAGATTTAAAGGCGGCGGGCGATATCTAAGAGTCGGGACAAATGTCACCGCGTGTTCATTGAGAGCAACAACATATTAATCGAGATCAGGCAAGCTGGTAGAGATGAAGTGAAAAAAATCACTAAATATATAAGATGTATAGAGACAATACTTTTTAGTGGGTTGATTTAATTCGAACTTGTACCGGTAACTGATTATTGGATAGTTCGAGATATGGTGCAAACCATGTAAAAAGATATAGGTTAGAGCTGTCAGTTGTCACCTCTTTTGAAGCCTCTGCACGTAAAATTGTCTAAGCATTTGCCCCTTTTACTTTATCTAATTTATTGTAATCTTTTTTTTAATTATATATAAAAGAGACTCGTAAACACAAAAGAAATAACAAGACGGAGAGAATATATTTACGAGAATCCCATAGAAAAAAATTGAATTCGTAGTCTTTTATCTCTGAGATAACGGTAATATTATTGTATCAAATCTCATTTAGTAGCGAATTGAAAATTTTTCCAGGCTCTTTTGACCAGAGACAACCAGAAGTGGCCCAGTAATACTTGCTGCTTCCACTTACCGCGGCGGAGATGGAGTCTCTGATGCCTTTTGGTGCCTATGGCTATCGAAAGTGTTTGCAATCATCCAGAAAAAAAAAAAAAAAAAAAAGGAAAGAGAGAGAGAAAAAAAAAGACAAAGTTGAATAATTCCTTTTTTTTTTTCAGAAAATAAACTGGCAGAGGTAGACACGTATTTCATGTGTTATGATCGAAATTATCTTGCTGGATGATCATTCTGGCGCTTAATTTTCCGTTTGAGTGAATATCACTCCACCCTTGTCTTTGATTTTTTTCCTTCCAACGTACACTACCAGAAAATTCATAAATTCAATGGGCTTCTCCTCTAACTAATATAGATTTGAGTCGGTTCGTTAAAAGGTAAACACTAGCTCCTAATCATGTATTTTTTTTATTTATAATATTCGAATCGAAACTTTACTCGATGGGAAGAGGTGTTGAATCACTTTAACCATATTACCGTGGAGCAAGTCTTTTGTCATTATCACGTAACTGTAATTACGAGATAATACTAATTAATAAAATTATTTTTTAAAATTTTTTATAAAATTTTAAAATTAACTCTAGAAAATTCATGTGATCTATCACCTAAATTTCTTCCCATTTTTCAAGGGTAGTCATGATGAGGTATATAACCCACCCACCAATGCCCAACTGAGAACTCGACACAAGGAATTCAAAATCTCGACAGTCAATGGACTAAATCCCGTTCTCGGACGACCAAGCCGGTTCTTGTGTCCAAAAGTCTTGCCAAGGCAATGAATATATGCCGAGATTATCGATGGATGTGCCGACACAACTGAGGGTCTCGGCGCTAAGCCACATCCACTCCTACCTGAGGCAATCCAAGTACCAAACCGACCTCGAGGAGGTCGATATTCCCGGACTCATTCAAGCCACATGGGCCCAGGTTAAGAGGCATATTTTATCGGCAATTAATTAACAAATAATTATATAAAACACCGAATCACTCGGGCTTGGTCATGTTACATGTTCTCCGCATACTTCGGAATGGAACATGGTAAGGTTAAGAGCCATAACACACACACATATATCTATCTGAGAGGCAATGTTATGAACTTATCCGGCCAAATGGGACAACTTGATAGAAAAATCCTTTTTTTTTCCCTTCCACTGGTTAGGGTTTATACAATTTAGGCTCTTTGGGAAAAAAAAATAAATCTTAGTTATGGACCGCTGGCCAGGATCAGGCCTAGTGGTCCAACGTGGTATGGTAGCTAGCTGCAACCCTCACACGTGCACTGGGCACTGAACTTCAGCCGGGAGCACGTGGAAATAATTTGTCGACACCGTAAAAGTTGTCCAGTGTTTAACCACCAAAAACACATTCCAAAATTGGAGATGGATGGACTAAGAAGACTCATTGCCGTCGATATGAGATCGAGAAGTTTAATAGTTGGTTACTTTTGGGAAATTTTTTTCATATCCTTTTAATCCCTTTTTCGGCGTGACACTTTTAATCTCCCATAAACTTCTAAAACGGAGATGAATCGAGGTGCGAACAAATTAGTCAATTCAATGCCACATTTAGCAACGAGTTAAAAAGGCATTCAGTCGAGCAATCCCTCCATGCTAAATTTGGTGCAATTGTTTGTCAAGTACATAAGTGAACTGTACAAGTCCACGATATATATGGATCTCGAAGTCTTTTCATTTGATCGATATACTTTCGAGTTTTGATAATGATAAATCGTGTTTTGCTTTACGTCTTTTCGCATATGACTCAGAAATTATAAACGCCACCCACTGACATCCAACCCTCATGGTCGAGACAAGGGCCAGTCGGATGCGTTCATGGATGCCTCTTTGGTCAAGCTGCCCATTATCAAAGCTCCACGAAGGGCCTACACTCAGGAAGAGGAATTAGAGAGAGACCCGACACGACAAGGGAAGCTTCTGTTTAACGGTTATAACATGCAATATACATAATAATCTAATGAGTTTTTTAACACATCAACATGATATTTGTAATAAATCATATATTTATAATGTCTAGCAGTTGTGTTGAACATCTCTTAGCTTGTTACATAGTATAAGACTTTTTTTCTTCAATTGGGAGGGTGGCTTGGAATTGGAGATATTCTCGATTAGGAAAACTCTTGTACGTAACGAGTATAGCACAGACAGTACTGATGTGATATCATAAACTAATCAGATTTCTATTACTTTTAGTTTTTCTTTTGTTTTTAGGATTTTATTTAAAAAAATCTTAAAATACCTTAATCTTATTATTTTGCAACACCGCATCAGTACTGTTATGCTATGGAAAACTTGACCGATCTCCACCAATGGATCTTATCAGACAGGATGGATAAGGGAGAGGAATATAGTACCGTGGCATCGCCTCACAGATGAACTCCGTATTTGGTATGTCTATTCAGCACGTATATTTCAGTACCGATCGTTTGTCGCCCAATACGAAGTCAAATTTGATGGATCAGTAGATCAAAAAAAAATCTTTGGACAGATCTGTTTTCCCTTATGGGGATGGTTTGTTGCTTTCTTTAGTTACGCACCATGCATTCCAAAAGTCATCTTCCGCGGCTGTGGTTGGTTCGCGGGTCACCATCCCTGTTACATTTGTTTTGTCTCAGCCTCCCGGATGTGTTTATTCAGATATGGCCATCGCCCTCGCCTGATGCTTTTCCGGGACTACTTGAATTAACTCGATGTCTATCCTAGTATTGAACCGCCTCAATTTCCGTAAGTAGATATATATGTGTGTGTGTGTCTAGTCCATGTTCGACTTTTTCACATAGAACACACCTAGCTAGGTTGCAACTTGGTTTAAAGGTGGAAAACAGGAAGGCTTCAATTCAATGGACATAGCTAGCTAGCTCAAGGAGGTCCTCATTTTGCGAGTTTCCTCTGATTTCACTTTTCTGACTACAATGTCCACTTACTTTCAATACGAGAATTAAATCTATATTTGCAATCAATCTAATATCTCCCTCTCTTAATAGTAAAAGTGACAGTAATAATAACTATCTAACTGTTTTCTGTATTTATATATATATATATATATATATATAAAAGGCTAGTTGTAGTACACAATATTTATATTTTCATGTTCAATCGCGAATTTATTAGATACATTGAAGAATCGGTAATCTGCTAGCATTACACCACCCAAAGTTCAGAACTGTGTTCACAAAAGTCAGTGTCCTCCAGGTATAGGCCCAAAGTGCACTTTTTTTCCGGTATGAACCGTTAGTATCCGGAAGTCCAATAGACCATTACTAATTCAGTTTTAGTTGGGAAGGCCCATTAGGGAGCAAAACTCTCCTAATTTAAATTTTCTTCATTCAAAAGACTCAAATTCGACACCTTACTTAAGGAAAAAAAAAAGGTTTTACCATCTCAATCAATCTACTTTTGTCCAAAGTCCACTCTTTTAACAAATGTTTTAACACAAATGCGTAGAAAGAATTCAAATATGAGATTTTAGGTACTGCAAATTGTAGTGAACTTGAAATTATTAGACCATCATCTTTTGTAGTTGATCAAGCTCATCATTACGTTCCCCTAGTAAAACATATATTATAACTTTGTCAATGCAGATGTCATGAGTTAAAGCTCAAGAGCTCTTCGCAGGTGTTGGACAATCCACATGCCACGGCTCTTTGCGCAAACCCGCTTGTATGATTGATAAGTTAAACACATATGTACCGAGATTCAAGTAACAACACTCGAAGTACATATGTACATATCAGAGATCATATCAACCCACGTACACCAAATGAATCGAAGCATCTATAATCCTTATTGTCGCATGCATGATGTATTCATGTACATTTATGATTGTTTTTGAGGGTGTCCAAGACCGACCAGAGAGGGGACAGGACCTAAAACTCGTTCCTCCACTGTCAGCTCAACGGGGCACATGTCTGATCCTGGAAGAGCCATTGTAGGGTTACGACTTGCGCAGTGGATCAACTCCCTTCAATTTCTGGTGTTCTTAATTTGTTGGGCGATGCAACGTAAGGTCTTCTCTCCTATCATGTCAGGGAGACAAAAGTAAAATGAGATGAGATGAGATAAGATTGCATAACATACACATGCGTGTGGGTTCTGTTAGAAAAAATGGATGTGTGTGTGTGTGCGCTGAAATCCATGGAATCTGCATCGAATTCATCGGCTTTCTATTATTGATTTATTTGAAGTGGTGATTATTGATGAGGGCTTTATAAAATCAATTCTGTCATGGCCAAAAGTGTTCTCTTCTCCTTATCCCAAATCCGACCATGCTTGCTGGGAGCTAGCTATAGCTTGGTCCACACGAAGCACGATCATTCATTCGCAAATATTCAACAATCGTGAGAGCTTTATCTCTCAGTGGATCGGCCCGGTTCGAGCATGAATTGGCCCCGACTTAGTAAATTTTTTAAATATCAAGTAGTATACATTAAAAAAAAATGATACAATCATTCGCAAATAGAAATAGAAAAGTACATTAGAAAATTCTGTCTCACAATCAGGTAGTGTTGAAAGCGCTGGCGATTTTGAATGGTCCTTTTCATGAGCTACAAAGAAATACTTATTAGGAAGTTTAATATATGAATACAGATGAAAGAAAGTTTACTGCAATTGACAACAACATCGATCCGAGACCAAGAAATTTCGAGTTCGATTCTTGTCTATCGACTCTCTATAACCCTTCATTAAGTGCTCTCTTCTTACTATTCTGTTTTGGATTTAGGAGACCTCCATATAACCGAAGAAGACACAGGAATACATATATGTATGTATAGAGTAAAGATAAATATATAAACATGTACGTGGACTTGTAAGGTACACACATAGTGCGTCGTTTGCAACAGAGCAAATTGCCTACGGAAACGGGAACATCCCCCATTTTGTAACATTTGTCTTTTCGAGGCCTTTTGCATGTTCCAAACATATATCGAACGTAGAGTTGGTTAAGCATATAAATAATAGGAAAAAAACAGCTCATAAACATAAATACATATATATATATATATATATATTCCTGCCTCTAAGCAAATGGAAGTGTTTTATTATATTTTATGTGTTGCATCAGTGCTTTCATATCCACAAACATATGTGTAGATTATATTATATGGGAATATTTGTATCTGTGTTTATTGGTCCACGTTCATAGATATCTCTTATTAAATTCCGTGATAGATCACCTGAACGTACTATCATTGTTGTGCTCATCACGTGCCCCGGGGGTGGGTGGGAGTTGGCCTTGGTCGGAAAGTTTGACTAGGAACAACCCAATTTAAGGAGTCGATCAGTCTTCTCCAGGGGTTGGACTAGGAGAGTCGGGCTCATATGATAAAGGGGAAGTTGGATGTCACTGTGTCAGGGATGTCAACGGATTGAGCTGACTCGAATCTGAATTATTTAAACCCGATTGCTTGTGATGCACACGAGAGCAAGGATATATCGATAAAATATTTTTAAAGAATATAAAATTTGAGGTGAATTAGGAAATTAAAAAATAGAAATTAATACATTTTTGTCTTATTCTTTTGGGGAAATTTATTTTAAAAGCCCATAATTGTTTGACGGGCCTCATTTCTTCCAATTTCATGGCCCAAATGGCCTATCTTTGGTCTTCCTAAACCCTCAAAATCTTTGCTCCGGCCAGACCCTCCTCTGCCGTTTGAGATGCCTCGTTGGTGGGGAGCTGCTTTGCTCCCCTGACGTTGCCCGTCTCCCCTGTCTCATTCTTAGCGACCTCTGATCGTCTGCTGCTGCAACTCCTTCCGCTTCTTCAGTTCAGCCTCTAATTCCCCATCCGAAGTGGAAGACGTGACGGTTTTCATGTTAGGATTCGTAAAGTTGTAGACTTTCTGGCCCTGTACTAAAGCGAATGGTTTGCTTGACTGGAAATTGACTGTTCCTCTGATGGCGACGCAATGCCGGAGAAAAGTTTCAATTTTTGCTGGGGAATGACGGGAAACTGATGTTTTATATTGATAAGAATCGAGTAGATGGAGTGGCAATCGTAAGAATTTACTAAATCTTACTCGGGTCAACAGCCCTCATCGCTTCCACGTTTGGTCCGTCCTTGAGCACAGCTCATGTCCATCTGCCATGGCGAAGAAGTCGGAGCTCAGTGTCTCCACCAAGAAGAAGAAGATCAAAAAGAAGAGCAGGAAGCATCAGCCTGGCGCCATAGCCATGAAAGTGAAAGCTTTGAAGCCCAACAACCCGTTCGAGACCATCTGGTCCCGCAGAAAGTTCTACATCCTTGGCAAGAAAAGCAAGGGTGAAGAGCGACGGATTCGTCTTGCTCGCTCTCTTGCTATTGACAAGGTGATCAAATCATGGCATGCATTGAAATCAGGACAACCTGGGAAAGGCAGGAGGAGGAGGAGGTGAAGGTAAGCTTGTGGGTCTCGAATAATTTTTGCCTACTCTGTTAGTGTCAGAAACATTAACGTTAGCTATGGCTAACCCGTGAATGTCATCCTCTCTTGAACGCAAACTGTTTTTTTAACGAGAAAGACAGCCTTTTTAAGGGCGTCGGACTTGGCTCTGGAAGTGTTGTACACTTGTTTCAATGTAGCTTTCCTCATGAACGTACCTCTGCAAGCAAATTCTGTCATCTAAACAAACAGATTACAGGAGTTTTCGGTTTCAGCCACTGGCTCCACATCTCGGCACTGTACAATTTAACAGAAAAACCTTACTGGAGGATACGAGCTTTATTCTATTACCACAGACTTCTTAACGAGCGAGTGGTTGAATGATCTCCAAAAATTCTATCCCCAGATTCTGAACCGAGTTTGTAGAGCCAGGAGAAGGTTGATAATCAGTTGAAAGCTCTGAACCTCCATCTGAAATCTTGTCGGCAGTACCGCTGATCATTTTAGATTCATTGGCACATTGCAGCTGCCAGTCGAGCTCCAGGCTGCTCAGCACACCTCCAGGCTCCAATTGATGGACGATCCTTTGCCTTCTCTTCTAGGCACTTCTTCGCTATGCCTATAAATGTCTCAAGGCAACTTGAATCGATCATTCCTCGGAGGCAGGGATCAATGGCCTGGTCGAGATTGCCCTCTTGGAGAAGTTTCAAGAAGGGAGGCTAGTCATTTGCTCATCCTCATGTTCTCCAACAGATATTATTGCAGGCCTAGCGCAGAGGACCTCAAACAGCACCACTCCAAATGAGTAAACATCCAACTTCTCCGTCAGTGCCATCCGGCGGAAGTATTCAGGATCAACGTACCCGAAAGTCCCCCTCACTGCAGTGCTGATGTGCTCATCGGACTTGCTCATCAGCGTGATAGGCCCTGTTTTTGATAACCCAAAGTCTGATAATTTTGCCTCCCAATTGCGGTCCAACAGTATGTTGCTGCTCTTCACATCCCGGTGGATCACCGGTGGCATCAATCCCATGTGAAGGTAGTGAAGTCCCCATGCAGCGCCTATGCAGATCTTGAGTCTTCGCTTCCATGGAAGTGGAGGATTTCTTCGACCCTTTATCATCCGGTAGAGATTTTCCCGAAGGGTGCCACGCTCCATGAAATTATAGACGAGTATCATTTCTTTGCCCTCCAAGCTGTATCCAAGGAGAGACACCAGATAGCGGTGGCGAAGCTTGGACAGCAACGATATCTCGGTTTAAAACTCTTGAAGACCTCCTCCTCCCGAACCAGCACTGGCTCACTTTATAGCCATGGTCGTGATGCCATTATCCAACGATCCCTTATAGACCTTGCCAAAGCCTTTGACACCAATGAGAACTTCAGAGAAACCGTTTGTTGCTGACATAATTGCTGCGAGGGAGAAGCGTTGGCAGTGGTCATAGGATTGCTTTCTACACTGGGAAATCCTTTTGCGGCACCTCAACCAGAACGCACGGTGTCTCAACACTGCTCGCCGACATAAGAGATGCACGAACCATAATGAAGGGGCATAAACCATGGCTGCCATAAGCATCACTATGAGTTTCTTATGATCGCGCCATGGATTATGGAAAATTGCGGTTCCAAATGGATATAGCCCTGCCAAATTACCCCTGGAGTCTGCCATCTTGAAAACCTCCAAACCTTTCAGGATTCCCGGACCGTACACACCCGATGATGTCAAGGTGGTACCTATCAAGATCTGGAGACCATCTAGAGTTGTACTAACTGGCATGGAGGATTTTATTATGTAATCTCTATAAATAGGTCCGCTGATGGGTTGGCCAGTCAAATTGATCAAGATGTCATGATCTTCTGCAGTGCTAGTAGTATTTATATGGATTTCAAAAGACCTTTCAGACGCTTGACCCATCTGTCCAGCAAAATCGCAGAAATGGAACCTGATGAGGTACCGGAAACCCTAGTCCACCGAGAACAACCAGGTCACATCTTCTCCGGGTTCCATCAGTGTTCTTGCTGTGGACTAAACTTCCTCCGGGCAAGTGTATGTGGGCACTGCTGTGCTATGATTCACTTCAACTTCGGACTTCAGTCTCAGACCATCGCTTGGGAGATATTGCATAATCGTCATCAGCAAACCACTGGTGTAGCATGGCAGTGTCACGATCCTGGGGAATGGAGGGTCCACCAACATTTATTCTATGCGCCGTCTCGAGCACCTTCGATGAATTCCCGGCGACTTCTCGGATGTAAAGATTCTGAGGCATCGAGACAACTTTGATCACATTCACGAATGCGTAAGTGCCAGAGGAGACATTGGATGGGATGACTGTCAGGTTTAGCATTTCACCATCAACATCTATGATATATTCCTGGATGAAGATCTTGCCAGTGGAACAATCTGCAGAGTAAGATGCCGGCGTGGTTTGCAGCATAGTGTACTGCCCGATGCTGACGGAGTATGTCGCATCGGAAATGCTTAAGCCCTGGTAGGAGGCGGGGAAAAAGTGCAGCCGGACAAACTTTGGGCCGTTCTTACTGGAAATAGGTGAATTATCTGTTTCCGGTAGATGCAAGGGGCACTGGAGCTGGGATCCCCAGAGGGTGCTTGGTGAACTTCTTCGGAAAAGTCAAGATCCATTTCCAACGATGATGAACTGCAGTCGAACTTAATGTTCTCAGACGGGACATAAGAAGGTTGCGGATCAGCATGGATTAGAGCTGTCAAGTGGGTAAGAAGACTGAGGCAGATGGCTACTGGTAGGGATGACTGTTTTTTCATTTTTGCCCTCTGATGGATTTCCAGGAAAGCTTCTCCCTTAAATCATGGATTTAAGTGAATAGTTTAAGCTGTCAACAGTCAAATGGAATGGGCAAACTCAGGTCGGATGAGTAGAAGACAAGAGACAGATATGCAGTAAGAGCAACTTAGGCTGCATGTTTTGTTTGAGCAGAGTAACGGGAAGTTCAACCACGCTGAGGGAAGGACCTTGACTGAGAAGGAAACACAAAGCGTACGATGTTGGGATTTCCAATGATTGGTGGTCAAAGTCGACTTGGGAAATTCTATACTTCAGTGGTTAAACCGTTGTAAGTCAGTAGATGAAATGATTACGAGTTCTTGGATTATTTTCTTTAATATGAACCTTCGACTGTGAATCAAGTTTCTAAACAATTTAATTGGGCCTACCTAACGTTTTAGAAAAGAAAATCCATTCCATAGGAACAACATATGGGCCACTACTAAATCCATTCTATCCATTCAACTGATAAGGACATGTTCCCCTTCTTTAACAAGTAACATGTTTCCCTACTGCTTGAAATATTGCCATCCAGATGGATTACTGGCAATTATATTGCAGGTACAGTGCAAAATTTGTAACGCATGCAATAGCCGGGAAAATCACGGGCATGGTGATTGCGGAGGAACAGACATTTTCCTATTATTGATTTAACACCGGATGGCATATGCAACACACGTACATGTTTTCCGGAAAAGAAAAACTGTTGCTTGGAAACCCTTTTCATGTCACGGTTGATGATGAAATACAAAACAAAGATCTATTTGATATTTGAGTAAATGGGTTAGGTAGGTTTTAGGAAGGAAGGCAGGCAGGCATGTTTGACAGTTTGGAGTACAACCTTCTTCATTATCACAAAACCAAATTCTCTCGGTCAATGGATGCGGACAGGAAAATTTCCTCGGTTGTTCTTAAATGGCAGTCAAAGAACTAGGCTTGCCAATGTTTGGTATCAGCGGATGAAAACGATCGATAGACCGAGTAAAACTCACTACATCATATCATCCATCAGCCAAAGATTGAACATTCTGGTGTCATATTTTGTCTGCATCCCCTTGTGAAATTTGAAGCTTCCAACTACAGCAGACCTCGATCCGATTCACTTGAACCTAAGCATCGTAAAGAGGTAACCTTAATTGAGTTGAGCCACCATAAACAACCATTGTCTCTTTCTTTCAAGCCCTAAACATCATCATCCTTGATCATTACATTGGACTTCTCTAGGCTGCACGACGGAGGATTTAGACCGAGGTGAGCGAGATCTTTGGGCAGAGGAATAGGAAAATAACATTTTTTTTTCAAGTTAGGGGAAGATCATAACATGTAAATTTCTCAAAAACATCAAAGTTTTTCAGAGAGAACTAGTGCTCCTCTAGGGGCCATGTCCATCGCTGTCACCAAGTTTCGCATGAAAACATAAAGTTGAATCGAAGATACCAAATCTTGCATTCCATGGGCCCGGGACTGTTTATGACCGGCAATCTAAGAACTTTTCGATATACTAGTATGAACAAGTGCATCAATGGTGCAGTCCTTGATCGCGTTGCAATTCAAAGCAACTTAAATTCTAAACAACAAACTGTGCGACGGAGAGCACAAGACGAGGTCTCATGAAGAAGCCAGTCGTGGACGGACGCCTAAAAAATATCGCTGGCCGGTGCGGTGTCCCTGTCCAACTCAACTGCCTCCCTCCCTAGCTGAGCTTTCCTCCACTGGTCTGCTTTGCTAAGGTCATTGCTGACGCCTGGTTACCTGGTGGAGTAAATATTCGGTCTATAACACATAATAAGTTCATTATGTAAACCATCATTTAAATCTTGACATGTGTAAAGTAATCTTCAAAAATTATAGCAATTTTTATACATGTCAAGATTTCTCGGTTGTATATTCAACTAGTTTAGAGGCCCGCATTACAGTGCAGATTAAAGTAATAAATGCCACAATGTCTTTTATAAAAAAGTAAATGAATTATATTAAAGTATAGAAATGTTTAAAAATATTGTTGTGTTTAATTCACAATCAAATCTCCTTTTCAAAAAAAAACATTTATTTGGAAAGAGATATGTTTTATTCGTATGTATACAAAGTGAATATTTTACAATTTTTTATTTACTAATATAGAAATATATGCATTAAAAATAAGGACATAAATATAATACTTATCTCTTTCTCATAAATAATATATTAATTTCTATTGTATTCAAGTCTAGTCAATTATATTAAGAAGTCATTTGCTTTGTATAGAGGTAATACAGGGAAGAGAATTAGAAATACGAATTCCCTTCATTAATAAATAATTTCGTTCCATTTCCGTTAAATGGGGGATACGATTTCCCTAAATGGAGGAAGTTTATTCTCTCGTTATACCAACATAATCAAATCCAAAATAAAAATAAATCGCACAAGTTCTATTCTTGTACTCAAAATAAAAAACTTTTAATAATAAATTATATATTCATATATTTTATATATTTTTAGATAAGTATTGACATATATTTTTTGATGATATTTATTTATTTATTTTCAATAATATATTCTATGATTTATTAATACTACTAAATTCACACATTATATATGAACTAATATAATTATAGAAAAATATATAGTGTAAAAATTGTGACATGATTCTTTTATAAATAATTTTTATGCCATGTTAATAAATAAGTTAATTAACTAAACTCTATTTTATATAAATATTTGAAATTGTAAACAAATAATAATAAGGTTTTAAAACTACTCAAGATAATAATTATATTATTATTTTATCTTAAATTTACTAAAAGATTGAAAAAAGAAAAAGAAGAAAAAAGGCTATGCATGAGAAAACCTGAACCCTGAACTACTCGCTTGTTAGCACTACAATCTAACCACTAAGCCAGATTGTAGCTTTTGCTTGATGATGGCTCAAGATATATCTATAGGGAAAATAAAATTGGGACACGTCTCTTCTTAGAATTCTTATAATTCTCTTAAGGATAAGATATTTACTCAGCTACCTGATTAATGCAGGACATATGTCAAGGTGACTCACCCACTGCCTCTGAAAGGCATCTGAGTTTTTTCTGATTTTCAACTTTCCCTGCCTTTCATGGAAAATGACATTCCAAAGGGATTAATGGGTCTATCTCTAAAGACTAATTTGTCTTGGGTTAAATCCTCCCAGGAGCTGACCAAATTGTCAACCGTCTGCCGGTGGACTTAACTATGGTGGCTCAGGTTGTCCAGGACACTGCTAACCCTCCCGTCCCTCCACGTATCAATCTCTCCGCATACTTCCAAAACTTCACATCTTCCGTGTCCCACTCTTCTTCTTCTTCTTCTTCTTCTTCTTCTTCTTTCCCACGCATATTCCTATGCTCCCTTGAACAAGCTCTTATCCAAACCCAAACACCCCCAGCTGGACACCGAATATCAAAACAGAAAGAGGAAACGAGCGTTCCTTCTTTCACTCAGTTCACTATGGGGTCGACCTTCTTCTTGAGTTCCCTATTGGGTCTGTTGTTGCTTTTCCTGTTTTTGACTCTTCTGAGGGCAGTCTACAAGCTATGGTGGGTGCCCATCAGGGTGCAGAAGATGATGGCGGCTCAGGGGATAAAGGGTCCTCCTTACAGGTTCCTCCATGGGAGCACCAAGGAGACCCTCCGGATGAGGAAGAAAGCCATGGAGAGGCCCATGGACCACCTCTCTCACGACATATTGCCTAGGATCCAGCCCCACATTCACACCTGGATCAACACCTACGGTAACCTGTGATGGACCAACCCACTTGCATATTGATGTCAATTTTGTTCATCTGTCGCTCTCCGTTTTCTTCAGTGCTCTCGTCTGCCATGGAAGCATTTGATGTCCTCTATGTAGTGAGACGGACATGAATTTCGCTCTTTCTAATTGGAAAGCTAGCTCAATCAAGTTTGTTGGGAATCGGCCGAATTGATGAAGTATTCGGGAGTAGAGGAAAGAGAGGCGGACCAAATATATATGGTTTGGGATAGCGGGTGTCGTTCGTACGTCCATGAATAAAGGAAAAGCAGTCATCTTCACTATGGGCGGTGAATAATGACGGAATATTAGAGAACCTGAACCGAATACAATAAAGAGTCATGCTGCTCTTGTAACCCCGAAAATACATAATCCATACGCGGGCTCGGGATTGGGCCATTCGCTTCCACCACAGATTTGTGTTGGTATCCAAAACTGGGGTTGAACAAAATTTTAATCGAGTTCGGGTTTGATATCAGGTTACACCCACAAAAAATTTAAGATATATCTAACAGTACCATTTGTTAGTTGCTGGAGATTCAAATCCGGAACAATGATCAGGACGTGACCGCTTTCCACCAATGGACGGAGTCAAGTCCTAATTCAAGACACACACATCATTTTCCATAAACGGAAATTGGGTTGTCTTCATTCTTGCCGGATATGGGAAAAACACACAAGTGGTGGAGAACGTCCTTCAGATATTCATTTAGACAACTTACTTCTAACCGTCTGTCCATTATGCAGGGCCGAATTACCTTAGCTGGTTTGGTCCTCAGCCTCAGCTAGTTGTCACAGAACCTGAGATGATCAAGGATATTCTAAACAACAAAGACAAGAATTACACAAAAATTAAACCCCGAGCTTTGCAAAGAAACTGCTAGGTGATGGGCTGGTAACAACTGGCGGAGAAAAATGGGTGAAACAACGAAAGCTGGCCAATTATGCCTTCCATGGTGAAAGCTTGAAAGTAAGTCTTGACTGTTAATCGTTGTATCGTTTAAACTTCTCACGTTCTATGAGGATCTGCTAATAATTTAGAGGGCAAGCTCTGCAGAGTTGTGTTCCGGCTATCGTGGACAGTGTTCATATGATGCTGGAAAAATGGAAAGGCCATGAAGGCAAAGAAATTGAGGTGTTTGAAGAGGCCATACTATTGACATCAGAGGTGATCTCAAGAACGGCCTTTGGAAGTAGCTACATCGAGGGGAGGAATATTTTTGAGATGTTGAAGGGACTGAGTGCATTATTATCCAGAAATGCTCTCAAAGTTAGATTTCCAGGCATGAGGTAATGCTGCATTTACGAAAAACCTGTCCCTTTTTTTTTCTGAGAAATCTCTCTATGTCATATACCAAGAGGATCGATTTCATGTTTATACTTATTTGCTTGCCAGTAACTTCTCTATATGTCTCTATCCCATGTTGGATCTAGAGTGTTTTTGTCATGGAATAAGGAATGTAAATGCAACCAAATACGATTAACTTGGTTTTTCACAACCAAACTCTCACTTTTGCTCTAAGTACGTGAATTTATCTGGGCAGCAAGTTCTGGAAAACAGCAGATGAGATCGAGAGCGAGAAGCTTGAAAAAAGAATACGGGATGCCATCATACGGATAATCAAGAAGAGAGAGGAGAAGATCGCTGCCGGGGAGTTAGATGGGTTTGGGAACGACTTTCTGGGGTTGCTCGTGCAGGCTTTTCTTGAAGAGGACAGGAGCAAGAGGATCACAATTGACGACTTGGTGGACGAGTGCAAGACATTCTATGTAGCAGGACAAGAAACTACAAATACTTTGCTCACATGGGCACTGTTTCTCCTAGCCATTCATAACGATTGGCAGGAAGAGGCAAGAAAAGAGGTCCTCAATGTGTTCGGCCAGCAAGATCCTTCTTATGATGGCACAACGAAATTGAAGACGGTGAGGAACCTCTTCATCAAATCCTATTCTTTGTTTGCACAGTGGAATAGAGAAGCTTGGCGGAGGGATGGTTTTATAACTCCATTTTTGGTGCTTAGATATTAAAAAGAGAGGAAGAGTGAGATTTCGAGATCTCGGGCAGCAGTGGCTTGTTCTGGGACATAATCGCCCAAGACGAGGATGCTGGCAGTCTCAGCTACAAGCCTCACCATACTATCAATGGAGCGAACTTAGAAAAGGAATTACCAAATAAGTTGAACATACCTAAGAATGTTCAGCCCTTACTTTGGTTGCTAGACAGTACCTTCGTTGTGTTTTATAGCTGTCCATGCTTTCATGTTCTCAAGTTCTTTTGTTCGGAGACTGAAAACACACTGCCTTTGTCATAATACTCTCTGCTCTTATGCAGATGACTATGATCATCAATGAGACACTACGACTATATCCTCCAGTGATTTCATTGACCCGAAAAGTTACACAGCAAGTCAGGCTTGGGAAGCTTATCATTCCGGCCAACATGCAGTTTTTAATAGCGAGTCTCAAGATTCACCACGACCCTCAGATATGGGGAGAAGATGCCCATCTCTTCAAGCCTGAAAGATTCTCCGAGGGGGTCGCTAAAGCCATCAACAACAATCCAGCCGTCTTCTTGCCATTCGGGATGGGGCCCCGGAACTGTGTAGGGATGAACTTTGCAATCACCGAAGCGAAGATTGCCCTGTCAATGATTCTTCAACGCTACAGCTTCACACTGTCCCCGGCATACGTTCACTCGCCCACTCAGCTCCTCACGGTTCGGCCACAGCATGGAGTTCACGTGATTCTCCACCCATTACGTGAGGAAGCATAACAAGATTTGGAGGTCACACTCTTCCTCTTATAAACTCCTTTTAAGCCATAATAAAAACTTGGAAGAAAAGTCTCTAGTTGGGTCCTGAGCCCGGCATTTAGTTGACAGAAGAGAGGAAATGGTTTGTCAAACTTCATTTATGATGTGGATATCAGATGGTGGTATGATTTCTTTTCCTCAATCAGAACCTGGCAACAACTTCCTGATCATTCCACTTGATATTGATTCCTCTGTTGATTAGGTTTCGGCAGCTCTCTGGTCTGTTCTTTTTAGTGAAAACTTCTTCATACTATGTGAGAACGATTCCTGTCTTGACACTGAAAGCAGAGTTCTCAAGTATCATGATGGTGAAAACTACTGTATTCCCCATTCAGCTTCCTTAACTGGGTTCCCTCTTACACTTAAAAAGCCGCTCGGCAACTTCTTGGACCATATCCTTACTCCCCATCCTCACATGATGAGAAGCCGTCTGTCTACTCACATGCCCATCTTGCTGCCTTCTGCAGATTCTGTTAATCTCAGGTTGGTCGTTTGACTAAAGAAATGGTTGATCCATCATTGGCTGATGGGGAACATAAAGAACAGTTATGTAAATGCCAGTTGCTCCATCTGTTTCAAATGTAAAATAAAATCCTCTAGATGTAATACTATTCCCTAGATTGGCATCTTTTCATGTTGTGACATGTTTTGATACAATTGATGAACTTCCGTCTTTTAAAGTCCATGTGACTGGCAAAATAGACTTCATTCCCGGATTTCCTGGCATACAGTCCTGTGTTTGTTTATCCCATGATTCCCATCCCACCTGCCGCGGTGCATCAAAGGGCTCGACTGCATGATGAAATTGCTATCATTTTTCTTGGCTACCTGGATATAAGCTCTAACGATGAATTGTTTTACTCGTAGAAACCAATGTTCCTAATGTTAAAGAGTTGCAAGTAACTATTTCGTCACCTTCTCATCCATTCAAAACCAGACATTTGTCCTAAGATTCATAACTTGCTGTACAAGGGATGGGAAGTTCCAGTTCCTTAGGAAGAATAGGACCCCAGCAGGCCACTGAAGAGGAACCTCTTGGGAGAATCCTGAGCTGCAGGCCTTGTTTCCTCCTCAGGGCCACCTTTCACTTGGAGTGACAGTCTTCCCGATCGATTCCCTGGTGGAATCCAGGGTCCCAGAATCAATGGGCCGTCCCAAAGTATTCCTAACGCAAAATGTGGTTTTTTTTTTTTGGGTTAAAGAGCCGAAATAAATGAAGATCATTCATGTTCAAACGAAGCACATAAGAAACAAAAATGAAGGACGGATGAGCAACATCTACCCATTCCGGTTCTTGGAGGAATATATCTTCCGATGCTACGTTCATGCATACAAGCCCTTGTTCGTGATCACAATTTTTGATAGTCAAAGCATTTTTTTGATCGGTTCCTTCACAAGTAGTGAAAGATTGTGTGAATCTGTAACTTCAGGGCAATCAATATACAGCAACATTCACCCCTTCACTGTCTTCAAAAGGAAACTGATGCAACTCAGTTGCAAAAGAGAGAGAATTGAAGAGAAACTAGAGAGAAAGAAGATAGAAGAGAGTGAGAGGAGAAATCTGATTTCTTATTTCTTGAGTTTCTCCATTCACCATTACAAGCCTTTTATAGGCTGTCAATCACAGGCTCTGCTTCTAGGCACTAAAACAGAGCCTGTAACAGTCGTAACCCTCTTAACTGTTTTTTAACCACAAAATGTCAATCTTACAGAGAGGCCTCCCAACTTTTCTTTTATTCACATTCGTCCCTAGTATAATTGCACACGTATCAAGTCTCCCCCCCATGGAGAACCTTGTCCTCAAGGTTTGGATAGCGCAGGCGAAGATCATAGAGAAATTCCCAGGTGGCCTCAGCTGGTGTAGAATCAGACCACTGGACGAGGACCTTGGTGGCAGCACGGCCCCCTCGTTTAACCATCTGCCTATCCAAAATAGCCACGGGAACTCGGGATGTCGAGAAGGAAGGAAGCTGCACATCCCCTGTGGGTGGTCCTGGAGCTCTTTTCAGCAAGGAAACGTGGAAAATGGGATGGATTTGGGAGGTAGAAGGTAGCTGTAACTTGTAAGCAACCGGGCCTTTACATTCCAGGATCATGAAAGGGCCATAAAATCGAGGAGAAAGCTTTTGTGAAGGGCGATGTTGCACTGAGGTTTGTCGATAAGGTTGCAGCTTAAGAAAGACCCAATCACCCGCTTGAAAGGATCTGTCAGAACGCTTCTTGTCAGCTTGATGTTTCATGCGTTGTTGAGCGCGCTGCAGATTAGCCTTAATATTGCAGATAAAATCTTCCCGTGCCGTGAGGAACTGATCCACAGATTCAGTAGCTGAGTCTCGTGGAAAGTAAGGTACGTGAATGGGAGGAGCCATTCCATATAAAGCCTGAAATGGAGTGGTCTGTAGGGAGCTGTGGAAGGTAGTGTTGTACCACCATTCTGCCAAAGACAACCACTTGAACCATTGCCCAGGCTGGTGGCTGCACATACAACGTAAATAGCATTCGAGGCAACGATTCACGACCTCTGTTTGGCCATCAGATTGTGGGTGGTAGGCAGAGGACAAGTGCAGCTCAACCCCTTGTGCCGTGAAGAGTTCCTGCCAAAAAGAGCTCAGGAACACAGGATCCCTGTCACTAACAATCGTCTGGGGCATTCCGTGCAACTTATAGACATTGTCCAGATAAACCTTGGCCACCTGAGGAGCTGAATAAGGATGCCTTAAAGCCATAAAATGGGCATATTTCGTAAGACGATCAACCACCACAAATATGACATCCCGGCCATCTGATCGAGGCAACCCATCAATAAAATCCATACTCACTTCTTTGAATGCATAATCAGGAATCGGAAGAGGCTGTAGTAATCCTGGAGTGGCCACATTTTCTGGTTTGTTCTGAAGGCAAACTGAACATGTACGAACATACTCACGGACTTGTCTACGCAGCCCCTTCCAGTACAGCTCCCCAGAAAGTCGTTTGGTTGTAGCATGTACACCGGAGTGCCCTCCTAGTGGACTGTCATGAAATAAGGAAATAAGCTTCTTGTGTAATTCAGGTGATCGACCCACCATTAACTTGCCCTTTCGGCGCAGCAGCCCATCTAAGAATTTGTATTTGCCTTCCAATCCACCTTGCTGCTGAAGTCGATCAATCAATTGCTGCATCTGAGGATCAGCCGTCCAGCTATCTTTAATTTGTTGTAAGAGACCAGAGGACACCTCACTGATGGCCATTAGAGTGACAGCCTCTTCATCATAGAGCCGAGACAAGGCATCAGCAGCAGCATTATCCTTTCCCTTTTTGTAATGAATTTCGAAGTCGAAACCCATAAGTTGAGCTAACCACGCATGCTGCAATTGGGTATGAAGTTTTTGCTCCAAAAGGAACTTCAAACTTTTATGATCTGTGCGAATAATAAACCTCTGTCCTTGCAAGTAGTGTTTCCATTTTTTGACAGCAAAGAGTATTGCAAGTAGTTCACGTTCATATGCAGATTTAGCTTGATGTTTAAAGGACAGAGACTTACTTATAAATGCGATTGGATGTCCTTGTTGCATAAGAACTGCTCCAATTCCCGAACCAGAGGCATCTGTCTCCACGACAAATGATTGTGTGTAATCAGGTAATGCCAACACAGGAGCTGTGATGAGAGCATTCTTGAGCTTATCAAAGGCTGCAGTGCTTTCAGGAGTCCATCGAAAGGATCCTTTCTTTAGCAAATCTGTTAAAGGTCGGCTAATTAAGCCGTACCCCTGAATGAATCGTCGATAATAGCCAGCTAGTCCCAGAAAACCTCTTAATTGTTTGAGAGTTCGAGGAATAGGCCAATCTTGAACAGCCTTGACCTTGATTGGATCAGTAGCAACTCCTGCTGCCGAGATAATATGGCCCAGGTACTCCACTTGTGTGGAACCAAAACAGCACTTGCTCCTTTTAGCGAACAATGAGTGCCGTCGTAGAAGTTCCAAAACCAGTCGTAAATGGTGGAGGTGTTGCTGGTGAGAAGTGCTGTAAACAAGGATGTCATCGAAGAATACCAGCACAAATTTCCTTAGATGAGGTCGAAAGACATCATTCATGAGAGCTTGAAAGGTTGAGGGTGCATTCGTAAGGCCAAATGGCATCACGAGGAATTCGTAATGGCCTTCATGTGTTCTAAAAGCTGTTTTGCCCACATCAGCTTCATGCATTCTGATCTGATGATATCCAGATCTCAAGTCAATCTTCGAAAAACACTGAGCCCCATGCAGTTCATCGAGT
This sequence comes from Lagerstroemia speciosa, assembly GCA_037672795.1. Lineage (NCBI taxonomy): Eukaryota > Viridiplantae > Streptophyta > Magnoliopsida > Myrtales > Lythraceae > Lagerstroemia > Lagerstroemia speciosa. The sequence goes on along the minus strand of CM075300.1, from coordinate 1,300,514 downwards.
AGTTCCTCAATGACAGGTATCGGAAACTTGTCTTTGATGGTCAGATCGTTCAAGGCTCGAAAGTCAATACACATTCGCCAGGAGCCATCTTTTTTCTTAACGAGCAACACAGGAGAGGCATAAGGGCTATGGCTGCTCTGTATGACCCCTGATTCCAGCAGCTCCCTCGTCATCTTCTCTATGACATCCTTTTGGCTTGAAGTGTGTCGATAGGGCCTTTGATTCACAGGCTCAGCCCCTTCCTTCAAGGGAATATGATGATCATGTCCTCTTTTCGGTGGAAGGCCCTTGGGTTCCTCGAACACATCAGAAAACTCATCTAGGAGCTGGGCAAGTCCATCTGTTTCTTTCTGCACTGCATTGCCTCCAATACGCAGATTACACACCCCTTCCATACTCCATAGCTGTAGACAAGCCAAATGTCCTTTCTTGTTAAGTAGCTTTCTTAACTTGCTACTCTCAACGAATTTCATGTCTTTCTTTTCATTTCCCTTAAGTTCACTGGCACCTTCTTCTTTGAAAAACTTCATGGTGAGATTCTTGAAATTCCATTGAATATCCCCCAGGGTGGACAACCACTCAACTCCCAGAACCATATCATAATTTTCCAGGCTCAAGAGCCACATATCAGCTTCAAACTCTTTGCCTTGCATCATCCATTGGAACCCTTTACATATGGCACTGCATTCCAGCTCAGTCCCATTAGCCACCGAGACCTTGAGAGCATTAATCTTAGTGCCTTTGCATCCGAGCCTTCTACCCACTTCTTGATCGAGGAAATTATGGGTACTCCCTGAGTCGATCAAGATGTGCAGCTGTTTCTTGCCTACCTGACCAACAACTCTCATGGTTTGAAAATGAGGGGTACCTGTGAGAGCATGGATAGATAGCTGCGCTTCAGTTTCCAGCACTTCTTCTCCTTCACAGTTTTCGACATCTTCTGCCTCTTCTTCAATCTCCATCAAATATATTCGTTTCTTGGAACACCTGTGCCCCGGCTCATACTTCTCACTGCACCTGAAACATAATCCTTTGGCCTTCTTTTCATTGATTTCAGTATCGGAGTATGTTCGTACTTCTTTTGATGATGTAGCCTTGCTTTGATTTAAAGGTATCGAAGCAGTTGGTAAGGACAACAGTCCTGATGATGTCGAGGCCACAGGTCTTGCTCCAGCGAACTTCTGTTCGTATCGAGGAAAAGAACGAGTACTTGTGGCAGTGAAGGATCTACCAGCAAGGATGGAGGAACTCATATCTCGATAGTTATCCTCTTGTAATCTGGCCATGGCATAAGCTTCTCTGAGATTTCGAGGACGCAACAACAATACCATAGTGCGATTCTCCTTCCTCAGGTCGCTCACGAACATTTCTACTGCAATTTCTTCTCGTAGCTCCACTTTGTTGTATAATAGATCGAACTCATCAATATACTCTTTTAGAGATCCCTTCTGATACAGATTTTTGAGGTCAGCATAGGGTCTCTCATAGGCTCGATCGCCAAATCATGCGGCTGTATCAATCGCATAATCGATCCAACGAGGGTATATCCCTTCCAACAACTTGCTCCTCATATACGATTGGTGCCATATAAGGGCTTTACCTTCCACGTTAACTGACGCCATCCTGATCTTGGCTTCTTCTGGCGTAGCATCGAAGTCAAAGAATTGGTGACAACGAAATAGCCACGCCTCCACATTCTCCCCATCGAACTTAGGGAATTCCATCTTTCCCATGCGAGAATTGTTGAAGTAACATCCTCCTGTGCCACCACCTGGCCTCCGATCGACTTCAGGACCTCTGGCAGACGACTGACCTTGCTCCAACGACCAATCACGAAGCATTTGCCTCAGGTCATCCTTGAGACCATTCTTGAGCTCATCGAGCTTCTGATCAGTACGCTGCATGAACTCATTCTGTTGATCCTTCAGGTCCTTGATTTGCTGCTCCGTTTCTTTGTGCATCGCTTCTAGCCGATTCGCATCTTGGGAGCGTGTGGTTGCCATGGTAGCAGGATCTTGCTCTGATACCAATGATGCAACTCAGTTGCAAAAGAGAGAGAATTGAAGAGAAACTAGAGAGAAAGAAGATAGAAGAGAGTGAGAGGAGAAATCTGATTTCTTATTTCTTGAGTTTCTCCATTCACCATTACAAGCCTTTTATAGGCTGTCAATCACAGGCTCTGCTTCTAGGCACTAAAACAGAGCCTTTAACAGTCGTAACCCTCTTAACTATTTTTTAACCACCAAATGTCAATCTTACAGAGAGGCCTCCCAACTTTTCGTTTATTCACATTCGTCCCTAGTATAATTGCACACGTATCAGAAACAATATATTCTTAGCGAGGATGTTGTTGAAATTTTCAGTTTCTCTAAAAGTGATGATGAAGAAGAAGAACAGAGACAGAGCACACCCACTTAACTGTTCCGGTTTTCCCCCCAGTCGTGTACCAGACGAGCCCTGAATCTCAGACATCGTGGCTGCCTGTTGAAAAGGACATAGCACAAGGGGCTGACACGGAGTACACATTGATCTGCATACGGTATTTGCTCTGAACCGAGAGGGAAAAATAGAAGGCACTGCTTGCTGTTTCTCCCCCTCTGATCAATTCCTCGATCCTCGACAGGCTCGACGCAGGATCCTTATTAAGTTACAGTGTAATTGTAATTATTATTAAGTAATATGAAATTTCCGCCCGGCTCATAAGAGGCTGGGTCCACCCGCCCTCAGGTGACAACGTGCCCTCAACAACTAATCTCTAGCTTTCGAGGTTTTTTTCCTTTTTTCCGTACTCGGGAGAGGGGGACAATTGACCACTAGCCGGGTATTTTTTTCTTCCGGTCTTGGGCTTAACGGACCACAAGTTCCACACTTGAGTCTAGCGTGGTGCGAGCTTACATGGTTGGCTCTGATACCATGTGATATTCCGCCCAGCCTATAAGAGATTGGACCCATATCCATCCCAAAAGTTCAAGCTGATAGGGTGGTGATACCAACTCTCTTATAAACTGATCTTCTTTTTATCATTTATCTTATGTGGGATTCATTTTCAACAAGAAAAGAGAAAACCTTACTTGGATTGAGCCACCATGAACAGCCATTGTCTCTTTCTTTCTAACCCTAAACATCATCGTCCTTGACCATTACATCGGACTTCTCTGGGCAACACGACTTGGGATTTAGACCGAGGGGAGCGAGATCTTTGGGCAGAGGAATAGGAAAATAACTGTTTTCTCAAATTAGGGGAAGATCATAACATGCAAATTTCTTTAAGAACATCGAAGTTTTTCAGAAAGAACTAGTGCTCCTCTGGGGTCTGTTTCTGTCCCTGTCACTGAGGCTCGCACGAAAACATAAAGTTGAATCAAGATATTGAATCCTCTGTTCCATGGCCCCGGGACTGTTTATAACCGGCAAACTAAGAACTTTTTGATATACTAGTAGTACTAACAAATGCATCAATGGTGCAGTCCTTGATCGCGTTACAATTCAAAGTAACGTCAATTCCAAACAAACAACAAACTATGCAAAGGAGGGCACAAGACAAGGTCTCATGAAGAAGCTGGTCGTGGACAGCCTTTAAAATATCACCAATTCGGAGTCCCGGTCCAACTCAACTGCCGCCCTATGCGGCTGAGCTTTCCTCCACTGATCTGCTTTAATAAGGTCATTGCTGACGCCTGGTTACCTGGTGGAGTAAGTATTCAGTGTAAAATATAACAAGTTCATCGTATAAATGACCGTTGAGGTCTTGGTAAGTAAGAAGTAAACTTCAAAAACTATGAAGACTTTATAAATGTTAAAGTCTAAGAAAAAATGACATAGTGAACTCGTTGTATATTATATATTGCATATTTACTTGGTGACCTGATTAATGCAGACACGTGTCGAAGTGACCCGCCCACCGCTTCTGAAAGGCCACTGAACTCTGATTTTCAACTTTTCTCTGCTTTTCATGAAAAATGACATTCCAAAGACTAACGAAGGGATTAATGTTTAAAATCTTACAAGAAGCTGACTAAATTGTCATCCGGCTGCCAGTGGAATTAACTATGGCTGGCTGCCCAGAATACTGCTAAACCTCTCGTTTCTCCACGAATCACTTTCTCCACATACTTGCAAAATTTTGACATCTTCTCTGTCTGACTCTTCTTCTTCTTCTTTCCCACGCATATTCCAGTGCTCTCTTGAGCAAGCTCTCATCCAAACCCAGACACTCCCAGCTGGAAACCGAATATCAAAACATAAAGAGGAAACGAGCGTTCGTTCCTTCACTTCAGTTCACTATGGGGTCGACGTCGACCTTCTTCTCGAGTTCTTTATTGGGTCTGTTGTTCCTTTTCCTCTTTTTGGCTCTTCTGAGGGCCGTCTACAAGTTATGGTGGGTGCCCATCAGGGTGCAGAGGATGATGGCCGCTCAGGGGATAAAGGGTCCCCCTTACAGGTTCCTCCACGGGAGCACCAAGGAGATCCTCCGGATGAGGAAGGAAGCCATGGAGAGGCCCATGGACCACCTCTCTCACGACATATTGCCTAGGATTCAGCCCCACATTCACACCTGGATCAACACCTACGGTAACCTGTGATGGACAAACCCATTTGCATATTGATGTCAATTATGTTCATCGGTGGCTTTCTGTTTTCTTCAGTTCTCTCGTCACCCATGGAAGCATTTGACGTCCTCTTTGTAGTGAGACAGACATGAATTTCGCTCTTTCTAACTGGAAAGCAAGCTCAATCATGTACCTTTTCTTAGTTGCTAGAGATTCAAATCCAGAAACATGATCGGGACGTGACTGCCTTCCGCCAATAGACTGAGTCAAGTCCAAATTCAACACACACTTATCATTTTCCATGAAAATATAAACAGAAATTGGGTTGTCTTAATCCTTGCCGCAATATGGGAAACACACAAGTGGTGGAGAACGTCCTTTAGATATTCATTTAGACAACTTACTTCTAACTGTCTGTCCATTATGCAGGGCCGAATTACCTTAGCTGGTTTGGTCCTCAGCCTCAGCTAGTTGTCACAGAACCCGAGATGATCAAGGATATTCTAAACAACAAAGACAAGAATTACACGAAAATTAAACTCCGAAGCTTTGCAAAGAAACTGCTAGGTGATGGGCTGGTAACAACTGAAGGAGAAAAATGGGTGAAACAACGAAAGCTGGCCAATTATGCCTTCCATGGTGAAAGCTTGAAAGTAAGTCTTGACTGTTAATCGCTGTATAGTTTAAACTTCTCATGTTCTATGAGGATCTGCTAATAATTTAGAGGGCAAGCTCTGCAGAGTTGTGTTCCGGCTATTGTGGACAGTGTTCATATGATGCTGGAAAAATGGAAAGGACATGAAGGCAAAGAAATTGAGGTGTTTGAAGAGGCCATACTATTGACATCAGAGGTGATCTCAAGAACGGCCTTTGGAAGCAGCTACATCGAGGGGAGGAATATTTTCGAGATGTTGAAGGGCCTGAGTGCTTTGTTATCCAGAAATGCTCTCAAAGTTAGATTTCCAGGCATGAGGTAATGCTATATTTACGATTAAAAAAAAAAAAAACTCTTCCCATGCATATGTTCCTTGCTCTTCATATACCAAGAGAATTGATTTTCACCTTTTTTAAGAATCATTTGCTCGTTGGTAAGTTCTTCATATTTCTCTGTCTCATGTTTAGACTGTGTTATTGTCATGGAATACGGATTGGCAGTGCGACTGAGACAGCGTAAACTAGAGAAATTACTTAGTTTTTCAAAACAATACTCTCATTGTTGCTCTACGTATTCGAATTTGTCTGGCAGTAAGCTCTGGAAAACAGCAGATGAGATCGAGAGCGAGAAGCTTGAAAAAGGAATACGGGATGCCATCATACGGATAATCAAGAAGAGAGAGGAGCAGATAGCTGCCGGGGAGTTGAACGGGTTTGGGAACGACTTTCTGGGGTTACTCGTGCAGGCTTTTCTTGAAGAGGACAGGAGCAAGTGGATCACAATCGACATCTTGGTCGACGAGTGCAAGACATTCTATTTTGCAGGACAAGAAACTACAAATACTTTGCTCACATGGGCATTGTTTCTCCTAGCCATTCATACAGACTGGCAGGAAGAGGCAAGAAAGGAGGTGCTCAATGTGTTCGGCCAGCAAGATCCATCTTATGATGGCACAATGAAATTGAAGACGGTGAGAAACTGACTGATCTGATCTTATCATTTGTTTGGACTGTTGAATAGAGAGGCTTAGTTGTGACCTTCAGCTGTCTATGCTTTCAAGTTTTTTTGTTCAGAGACTGAAAACACACTGCCTTTGTCGTAATACTATCTGTTCCTGTGCAGATGACTATGATCATCAATGAGACACTACGGCTATATCCTCCAGTGATTTCATTGACCCGAAAAGTTACTCGGCAAGTTAGGCTGGGGAAGCTTATCATTCCAGCCAACATGCAATTTTTCATACCAAATCTCAAGCTTCACCACGACCCTCAAATATGGGGAGAAGATGTCCATCTCTTCAAGCCTGAAAGGTTCTCAGAGGGAGTTGCGAAGGCCATCAACAACAATCCAGCTGTCTTCTTGCCATTCGGGATGGGGCCCCGGAACTGTGTAGGGATGAACTTTGCGATCACTGAAGTGAAGATTGCCCTCTCGATGATTCTTCAACGCTACAGCTTCACGCTGTCCCCAGGATACGTTCACTCGCCCACTCAGCTCCTTATGGTTCGGCCACAGCATGGAGTTCACGTGATTCTTCAGCCACTACGCAAGGAAGCATAACAAGATTTGGAGGTCACACTCTTCCTCTTGTAAAACTCCTTTTAAGCCATAAAAACCTGGAAGAATATTCTGTAGTTGAGTCCCGAGCCCGGATTTATTGACCGAAGAGAGGAAATGGTTTGTCAAACTTCATTTATGATGTGGATATTAGATGGTGGTATGATTTCTTTTCCTCAATCAGAACCTGGCGACAACTTCCTGATCATTCCACTTGATAGTGGTTCCTCTGTTGATTAGTTGTCGGCAGCTCTCCGATCTGTTCTTTTATGCGAAAACCTCTTCATAATATGTGATAATGATTCCTCTCTTGACATTGAAAGCAGAGTTCTTACTTATCAAAAAAAAAAAAACAGAGAAAGCAGAGTTCTTGAATATCATGGTAGTGAGCATTACTGGATTCACCATTCAACTTCTTCAACTGGGCTAGAACCGTACCCTCGTTCTCTCGTACACTTAAAACGCTGCTCGGCAACTTCTTGGACCATATCCTTAGCCCTCATCCTCACATGATAAGAAGCCTTCTGTCTACTCACATGCCAATCTTGCTGCTTTCTGCAGATTCTGTTAATCTCAGATCGGTCGATTGACTAAAGAAATGGTTGATCCATCATTAGCTGATGAAGAAGGTGATGAACAGTTATGTAAATGCCAGTTGCTCCATCTGTTTCAAATGTTAAATTCTCTAGATGTAATACTATTTCCTAGATTTCTATCTTTTCATGTTGTGACCTGTTTTGATACAATTGATGAACTTCCGTCTTTTAAAGTCCGATTGACTGGCAAAATAGACTTCATTCCGGGATTTCCTGGCACCTTTATCCCCAGTCTTTGCCTTTCCTCTGTCACACCTACCTTATTATACAGTCCGGTGTTTGTTTATCCCATGATTACCATCCCACCTGCCGCTGTGCATCAAAGGGCTCGACTGCCTGATGAAACTGCTACCAGTTTTCTAGGCTACGAAAAATATACCTACCAGGGTTTAAACTCTAATGATGAATTGTTTTACTCATAGAAACCGATGTTCCTAATGTTAAAGAGCTGCAAGAAATGGTTGATCCATCATTAGCTGATGAAGAAGATAAATGGTCCTAGGATTCGTAATTTGCTGTTCAAGGGATGAGAAGTTCCAGTTCCTTTGGAAGAACAGGATCTCAGCAGGCTGAAATTGGCAAAAGGTTTCGACTTGAAGAGGCCACTGAAGAGGAACCTCTTGGGAGAATCCTGAGCTGCAGGCTTTGTTTCCTCCTCAGGACCATCTTTCACTTGGAGTACAGTCTTCCGATTGATTCCCTGATGGAACTATAGTCCCGGAATCAATGGGCCATTCCAAAGTATTCCTAACGCAAAATGTGTTTTATTTTTTGGGTTAAGGAATCGAAAAAACTGAAGATCATTCATTTTCGAACGAATCACATAAGAAGCAGAATCAAGGACGGACGAGCAACATGTACCCACTCCAGTTCTTGGAGGAATATCTTCTGATACTATATGTCCATGCATGCAAGCCCTGGCTCGTGATTGCAGTTCTCGATAGTCAGAACATCTTTTTGATCGGTTCTTTCATGCGTGGCAAAAGATTATAAGAATCTGTAACTTCAGGGCAATCCATATACAGCAACATTCATCTCTTCAGTGTCTTTAAAAGAGAACAATGTATTTGTAATGAGGATGTTCGAAATTTTCAGTTTATTAAATGAGAAATCGGGGCATCTCACTAAGGACCTCAAGTACTGTGTTCGATAAATTCGCGAACTTCATAAAGTCAACACTGTTGACGAGTAATTTCGGAACGTTTATTATCATAAATAGTTTTAAAAAATAATTTTTTAAGAAATAGTTTCTCGTTTTAACATTTCTCCTTCGATTTTTTTTACTGAATGGTATGACTTGAGAGGAAATATACGTCAATGGCCGCGGAGTGAGAAGGAAATCAAATCATCCTCTCTCTCCAAGTTCAAAAAAACTCTCCGGTGTTTCTCTTTCTCTCTCTTCATGTCGGTCTCTTCTCCCACTTGCCGTCTCCTTTCCCGGTCACTGTAACAGCAGACATTAACTGGCTGCTCTGTTCTCTAAAAGTGATGAAGAAGAGGAACAGAGACAGAGCACACACACTTAGAAGTTTTCCGGGCCCTAACCCCCCAGTGGTGTACCAAACGACCCCTGAATCTCGGACATCGTGGCTGCCTGTTGAAAAGGACACAACACAAGAGGCTGGCACGGAGTACACATTGATCTGCTTAGCAGGATCCTTCATTGGAGAACTTGTTCCTAGTTTAGCATCAATTGGTAATTATGATTAAGTTAAGGTCTAATTGTAATTATTATCAAGTAAAGAGAAAACCTTGGGCTGAGCCAACCTGAACAGCCATTGTCTCTTTCTTTCAAACCCTAAATATCATCATCCTTGAACATTACATCGGACTTCTCTAGGCAGCACGATTTAGACCGAGGGGATCGAGATATTTGGGCAGAGGAATAGGAAAATAATTTTTTCTTCAAGTTAGCGGAAGATCAGAACATGCAAATTTCCTAAAAATTTCAGAAAGAATTAGTGCTCCACTGGGGCCCGTATCCATCCCTGTCACTGAGGCTATTACGAAAACATAAAGTTGAATAGAAGATACCGAATCCTCCGTTCCCTGGCCCCAGGACTGTTTATGACCGGCAAACAAAGAATTTTTCAATATACTAGTAGTACTAACAAGTGCATCAATGGTGCAGTCCTTGATCGTGTTACAGTTCAAAGTAACATCAATTCCAAACTACAAACTGTGCAAAGGAGAGTACAAGACAAGATCTCATGAAGAAGCCGGTCATGTACAAGCCTCTATCAAACCTTCACGGTTTGGTACCTTAGTGTGAGCCCAGCCCATTGGGCCAAGCCCAATAACGAGCCCAGTGACAAAATTTAAGCCTGATTGACACTTTTGACTGCCAATTTGTTCCACCGCCACACGTGTCGTGTATATATGTTTGTCACTGATTCACTTTGTTCATTTTCGGCAAAAGCTTCACAAACAACAAAGAGAGAGTGAGAGGATTGACGAACGGAGGAATCGCGGCCACAAGAGGAAGACGATGAAAACGAAATGGTAATTGAAGTCCAATTCGAATCAAATAGATTATACTACTTAATTATATATATATAGTTTAGTAGGAATTAGTTAGATATGTATGTTTCTACGAGTTTTAACATGATAGGTAAAAGTCGTAGAATCAATAAAAGTACAATGAATACTGTCATAGAATAATTTTTGGAATCATTTTCAACATAAATATATATGGTATATCGTAATTTTGTTATGAATGATATGATAGGGACCGAAAAAACTGAAATTAGACGACTCGAGGACCCGACTCAGTGAAGGAATTACTTGAAGGGGGTTGTGAGTACCCTTTTCCGTTGTGGAATGATTTATAGCATCTATATATAGTCATGCGATTCGGTTCGAGGAGAACATATATATACATATACATATATATGCATAACATGAAATGGCTGAGTTGTATGCATGTGTACATATGTATTGTATGGCTGATTTATAACTTTGATTGCATGCATGACTTTGATTTGCCACTGAAAATGTTGTATATTGTAGGGACACCTGAATCGGCAATGCAGTAAATAGTGTGTGCATTCTGTGTATCTTTCGCTATTGTATGTGATTGTAAATAGCCATGGTGACCGCTAAGCCGGCGGATTAGAAATGGGCTAGAAAAAAAAGAAAAGAAAATATAAAGAGAAAGTGGAAAGAGAGAGTTATTTAATTTACTGTTGGTCTCCAGTGATGTATAAAAGCAAGATAATAAAATTTGCTCTTACCGTCAGAGGGTAATGGGCGGCCCCCGCGGAGAGTGGTGTGTAGATGGAGGGCACCGGGAGATGGGAGGAAGAATATATTGATTAAGGCGCAGGGTCACGATATCGTCGGAGAGAGGTAGTATCGATACCGTCATAACTCTGTCGCAGAGGAAGTGCGACCCCATGGCTATTGTTTGTTATGATTGATTGTATGCATTGCATATATATAGTAATTGTGAAATATAATTATTGTTATCCTTGCTGTGATATGATAAATACGAATTGTACTAGTAAATTTTATGTATAATATTATTCTACTTTAGAAATCTGTACTCACTGAGCCCGCATCTCACCTCCTGCGATATTTTCTTTTTCAGATAAATAAAGGAAGTACAAGCCGCTTAGCTGCCATTTTGTATTGGGGATCGACGTTAAGCATTTTTTTTTTATAATTAGGAACTCAGGGTATGTATCGTAAAAGTGTGGAGTTTCATATATAATGTTACGACCTGAACTTTTGACTGGATTATTGATATAATATAGAAAAGAGGTATTGTGATTTTGAGTATAATTCTGGATGAGGAATTATATGGAATGGAGATTTATAACAGGTTGGCTTAATATAGAATATTGAGAAAATAAGAGGAAATTTTGCTGAAATTTCGGGTCGTGACACTTAGCTTATAAACAGCCAAGGTGCCGCGGCGCTCAATCATGTTGCGTCGCGAGGCCTTGATTATATACAAGGTAAGGTACCAAACCGTAAAGGTTGGTAAAATTTTCCACAATTCACAGTCCCTGTCCAGCTCAACTGCCTCCCTCTGCGGCTGAGCTTTCCTCCACTGATCTGCTTTGATAACGTCATTGCTGACGCCTGGTTGCCCGGCCAGGTAAATATTCAGTGCAATACATAATAAATTTATCGTATAAATTACTATTAAAATTTTGGCACATATGAAGTAAATTTCCAAAACTGTGAAGACTTTATGTATACTAGGGTTTGAGAGAAGTTGTACTGTGAATTCTTTATATATTATACACTGAATATATTTATTTTTTTCCCTGAAGCACACCGAATATTTACTTGGCCCTGATTAATGCAGTACATATGTCACAGTGGCCCGCCCACTGCTTCTGAAAGGCACCTGAACTTTCTCTGATTTTCAGCTCCCTGCTTTTCAGGGAAGATGGCATTCCAAAGACAGGTGAAGGGATTATGTTTCTCTCTCTAGGCCGTGTTTGAGATGAGGTAAATAGAGAGTGAATGGAGGGGAAAGAAAATGGATGGAAAGAATTTTTCTCACTTGAGTAGTTTTATTTAATGGGGAAGAAAAAGAATGAATGAGAATTATTCATTCCAATTTTCTTCCAAAGTATATTCTTTTTACTATCGATTTGGGATTGAATGAGATAAATATATAATAAAAATTTATTTTAAAAAATTATCAAATTACCTATTTTATGAAATCGATGTAAAAATTTTGATATCACTTTTCTTTCTTATAAATTAGAAATAGGTCGTCGTCCATTTACTCTCAACTCCCTAATCTTATGTTCTTTGAGTGTTATATTGAATTGAATATTTCTTTTAATTGTATGAGATTTAATGCCTATCATTTATAATAGATTGAGTGTTTGGTTATTAGATTATTTAATTAAAGGCCCATTTTATTGAAATTAACTTGAATATGTGAATATTCTATTAAACCACTTCAAGCCAGGTACAACATATACTTAAAAAAAGTGAATATAAGAAGAAATTTGTAGTCAAATTCTATATGAAAAAATAATATTTTTATTAATTAATTAATAAATTATATATATTATTAATTTTTCTTTTTTCTCTTATTATAATAAATTTAAATAAGATAAATATTTTATCTCCGATCTCCTCGATTCCCCTCCCCTTCCCTCTTTTTCCATCCATCCCATCCCATCCAAAGCATAGCCTGAAGAATAATTTGTCCTGGGCAAAATCTTCCAAGAAGCTGGTTGAATTGTCAACCGACGGCTGGAACACAGCTAACCCTCTTGTCCCGCCACGAATCAATCGCTTCACATACTTCCAAAACTTTTACTTTCGTTTTCGACCTCTTCTTCTTCTTCTTCTTTCCCCCGCATACTTCAATGCCCTGCTCCCTTCAACAGGCGCTCATCCAAACCCAAACACTCCGAGCTGGAAACTGCATGTCAGAACAAAAACTATCAAAGAGCGTTTCTTCTCTTCCGTTCACAATGGGATCGACCTTCTTCGCGAGCTCTCTGCTGGGTCTGTCATTGCTCTTCCTGTTTTTGGCGCTTGTGAGGGCCGTCTACAAGCTATGGTGGGTACCCATCAGGGTGCAGAGGTTGATGGCGGCTCAGGGGATAAAGGGTCCTCCTTACAGGTTCCTCCATGGGAACACCAAGGAGATCCTCCGGATGAGGAAGGAAGCCATGGAGAGGCCCATGGACCACCTCTCTCACGACATACTGCCTAGGATCCACCCCCATATTCACACTTGGATCAACACCTACGGTAACTGTGATGGACAAACCCATCTCGTATTGTTGTCAATTGTGTTCATCTCTGGCTCTCTGTTTTCTTTAATTCTCTCGTCAGCCATGGAAGCATTTGATGTCCTCTTTGTAGTGAGACAGACACATGGATTTAAATCGCAGTCGCGGGTCGCGTAACGGTCGCGTCGCGGTTGTAACGGTTTCGGGTCGTCGCGGCGTTACATAACGGCGTCGCGGGTGTCGCGGTCCGAATTTTTTTTACGCATCCAAAATGAATAAAAATAAATATAAAATATTGTCAATGTCACTCCCATTCTCACATCAAAAATAAGTGAATCAAAATTGTGAATAAATCATTATTGTACATGGTTTTTCACCAAGTGGTGGAATGGCGCGCTGGATCATAGTATGATTCTGCTCCATCTTCATCATTTACTTCACTGGATTGCATCCAACCATGTCCAAAAAAATAATTTGCAGCACTATTACCAAAATTGGCGTCTTGATTCTCATGAATTGTTGGCGGTGGATGCAAGGCGAAATTATATCCATATCCATGATAAAAGTGAGGTTGTGAGTAACTCTGATTACTTTCCGCTTCATATGAATTGTCAATTTCTAACCCACTAAAACTCTCACTTATACTATGATAATGATAGGGTCCTATCAAATTGCATCAACTCTGCATCTCTTCGTTTTGTCCTGCGACTATGACTAGCACCGCCTTGTCAAGTTATGTACTTTCACATCAAATTTGTAAATGTCAAGATATTGATGATAAATTATCCAAGTAATTTATGTATTACATTAAATATTCATTCAAGAAAAATGATATTTCTCAGCATTTCTGTGCATACAATATCAATATAATTTCATATAAACATGTTTTCCGATAAAAGAATGTGTCAAATATATATATTTTTGATAAATTTGAAATAGCAAAACATGTAAATGTGTATAAAAATATGAATAACGGTATAAAAGTGAAGAAAAACGGTCGTCGCGGCCGTTACGGCCGTTTTTTAGCCCGTTAACGCCGTTACGTAACGCCGCGACGGCCAGCGATTTTTTTTCCGGCCGCGACGGGCCGTTTTTTAAAACCATGGACAGACATGAATTTCGCTCTTTCTAACTGGAAAGCAAGCTCAATCATGTACCTTTTCTTAGTTGCTAGAGATTCAAATCCGGAAACATGATCGGGACGTGACCGCCTTCCACCAGTGGACCGGGTCACGTTCAAATTCAAGACACTCATCGTTTTACATAAACAGAAATTGGGTTGTCTGCATTCTTGCCGGGATATGGGGGAAAAAACACGTGGTGGAGAACGTCCTTTAGATATTCATTTAGACCGCTTAGACTTCTAATTTTCGCTTGATTATGCAGGGCCGAATTACCTTAGCTGGTTTGGTCCTCAGCCTCAGCTTGTTGTTACAGAACCCGAGATGATCAAGGATATTCTAAACAACAAAGATAAGAATTACACGAAAATTAAACCTCAAAGCTTTCTAAAGAAACTGCTAGGTGATGGGCTGGTGACAACGGAAGGAGAAAAATGGGTGAAACAACGAAAGCTGGCCAATTATGCCTTCCATGGCGAAAGCTTGAAAGTAAGTCTTGTCTGTTAATCGGTGTATCATTTAAACTTCTCATGTTCTATGAGGATCTGCTAATAATTTAGAGGGCAAGCTCTGCAGAGTTGTGTTCCTGCTATTGTGGACAGCGTTCATATGATGCTGGAAAAATGGGAAGGCCATGAAGGCAAAGAAATTGAGGTGTTTGAAGAGGTCAGACTATTGACATCAGAGGTGATCTCAAGAGCGGCTTTTGGAAGCAGCTACATTGAGGGGAGGAATATTTTCGAGATGTTGAAGGGACTGAGCGCGTTATTATACAGAAATGCTCTCAAAGTTAGATTTCCAGGCATAAGGTAATGCTACATTTACGGGGACTCTTCTCATGCATGTATTCCTTGCTTGTCATGTACCAAGAGGATTGATTTTCACCTTGTTTAAAGACTCATTTGCTCATTGGTAACTTCTTCATATTTCTCTGTCTCATGTTTAGACTCTGTGTTATTGTCATGGAATACAGATTGTCAATGCGACTGAGACAGCGTAAAACTCGAGAAATTACTTAGTTTTTCACAAAAATACTCTCATTGTTGCTCTAAGTATTCGAATTTATCTGGGCAGTAAGGTCTGGAAAACAGCAGATGAGATCGAGAGCGAGAGGCTTGAAAAAGGAATACGGGATGCCATCATAAGGATTATCAAGAAGAGAGAAGAGCAGATTGCTACCGGGGAGTTGGACGGGTTTGGGAACGACTTTCTGGGGTTACTCGTGCAGGCTTTTCTTGAAGAGGACAGGAGCAAGAGGATCACAATCAACGACTTGGTCGATGAGTGCAAGACATTCTATGTAGCAGGACAAGAAACTACAAATACTTTGCTCACATGGGCATTGTTTCTCCTAGCCATTCATACTGATTGGCAGGAACAGGCAAGAAATGAGGTCCTCAATGTGTTTGGCCAGCAAGATCCTTCTTATGATGACACAACGAAATTGAAGACGGTGAGAAAATGCCTGGTCTGATCTTATCATTTGTTTGGACTGTGGAATAGAGAGGCTTAGTTGTGACGTTTAGCTGTCTATGCTTTCAAGTTCTTTTGTTCAGAGACTGAAAACACACTGCCTTTGTCGTAATACTATCTGTTCCTGTGCAGATGACTATGATCATCAATGAGACACTACGACTATATCCTCCAGTGATATCATTGTCCCGAGAAGTTGCTCGGCAAGTTAGGCTGGGGAAGCTTATCATTCCAGCCAACATGCAATTTTTCATACCGAATCTCAAGCTTCACCACAGCCCTCAAATATGGGGAGAAGATGTCCATCTCTTCAAGCCTGAAAGGTTCTCGGAGGGAGTTGCTAAGGCCATCAACAACAATCCAGCCGTCTTCTTGCCATTTGGGATGGGGCCTCGGAACTGTGTGGGAATGAACTTTGCGATCACTGAAGCAAAGATTGCCCTCTCGATGATTCTTCAGCGCTACAGCTTCACGCTGTCCCCTGCATATGTTCACTTGCCCACTCAGCTCCTCACGGTTCGGCCACAGCATGGAGTTCATGTGATTCTTCACCCACTGCATGAGGAAGCGTAGCAAGATTTGGAGGTCACACTCTTCCTTCGTGTAAAACTCCTTTTAAGCCATAAAAACTTGAAGAATAGTCTGTGGTTGAGTCCTGAGCCCGGCATTTAATTGGCAGGAGAGGAAATGGTTTGTCAAACTTCATTTATAATATGGATAGAAGATGGTGATATGATTTCTTTTCCTCAATCAAAACCTGATAACAACTTCATGATCATTCCACTTGATATTGATTCCTCTGTTGGTTAATCTTTGACAGTTCTCCGGTCTGTTCTTTTAAGTGGAAACCTCTTCATAATATGTGATAATGATTCCTCTCTTGACATTGAAAGCAGAGTTCTCAAATATCATGGTAGTGAGCATACTGGATTCCCCATTCAATTTCTTTAACTGGGTTAGAGCTGTACCCCTGTTCACTTGTACACTTAAAAACGCAGCACGGCAACTTCTTGGACCATAAGCTTCCCCCTTATCCTCATATGATAAGGAGCCCCCAGTTTTACTCACGTGCCAATCTTGCTGCCTTCTGCAGATTCTTTTAATCTCATATTGGCCGATTGACTAAAGAAATGGTTGATCCATCATTAGCTGATAGAAGTTGATGGACAGTTGTATAAATGCTAGTTGCTCCATCTGTTTCAAATGTGAAATCCTCTAGATGTAATACTGTTCCTTAGATTAGCATCTTCTCATGTTGTGACATGTTTCGATACAGTTGACGAACTTCCATCTTAAGGTCCATAATCAGTTTCTGACAAGCAAAGTAGACTTCATTTCCTGATTTCTTGGCACCTTTATCCCGATTTTTTTCCCTTTCCTCTGTCACACCTACCTTATTATACGGTCCTAGGTTTGTTTATACCATGATTACCATCCCACCTGCTGCTGTGCATCAAATATTTCAACTGCATGATGAAACTGCTACCATTTTTCTGGGCTGTGAAAAATATACCTGCCAGGATGTGAACTCTAATGATGAATTGTTTTACTTGTAGAAACTGATGTTCCTATTGTTAAAGAGCTGCATGTAACTAATTTCATTTTGTCACATTCTCATGCATTCAAAACCAGACATGGTCATGGGATTCATAATTTGCTGTACAAGGGATGGGAAGTTCCAGTTCCTTAGGAAGAATAAGATCTCGGCATGCTGAAATTGGCAAAAGGTTTCCAGTCTTTCGACTTGAAGAGCCCGCTGAAGAGGAACCTCTTGGGAGAATCCTGAGCTGCAGGCCTTGTTTCCTCCTCAGGACCACCTTTCACTTGGAGTCCAGTCTTTCTGATCGATTCCTTGATGGAATCTATAGTCCCGCAGTAAATGGGCCGTCCCAAAGTATAACTAATGTAAAATGTGTTTCTTTTTTTGGACTAATGAACCGAAACAACTTAAGGTCATTCATGTTCGAAGGAAGCACATAGCATGTACCCATTCCAGTTCTCGGAGGAATATCTTCTGATGCTATGTTCATGCATACAAGCCCTTGTTCGTGATCGTAGTTTTCGATAGTCAAAATGTCTGTAATTTTAGGGTAATCCATATACAGCAACATTCATTTCCTCAGTCTTCAAAAGACAATAATATATTCATAACGAGGATGTTAGAAATTTTCAGTTTATGAACGGGTAATCGGGCATCTCAATAAGGACCACAAGTACTATGTTTCGATAAGTTCCTGAACCTCATAAAGTTAACATATTGTCGATGAGCGGGACAGTATTATGAGAAATAGTTTTAAACTCGGAGAGAGGAAATCAGGTATGCCTCTCTCCGAGTTTCAAAAAAACTCTCCGGTGTCTGCTCTGAACTGCACTGAGAGGGAAACATAGATGGCACGGCTTGCCGTTTCTCCCCTTCTGATCAATTCCTTGCTCCTCGACGTAGGATCCTTCATTGGAGAACTCGTTCCTAGTTTAGCGTCAATTGGTAATTATGATTAAGTTACAGTCTAACTGTAATTATTATCAAGTAAAGAGAAAACCTTACTTGGGTTGAGCCACATTGAACAGCCATTGTCTCTTTCTTTCGAACCCTAAAACATCATCATCCTTGACCACTATATCGGACTTCTCTAGGCAGCACGACTCGGGATTTAGACAGAGGGGAGCGAGATGTTTGGGCAGAGGAATAGGAAAATAACTTTTTTTTTCAAGTTAGGAAAAGATCATAACATGCAAATTTCTTAAGAACATCAAAGTTTTTCAGAAAGAACTAGTGCTCCTCTGGGGTCTGTGTCCACCCCTGTCAGTGAGGCTCCACGAAAACATAAAGTTGAATCGAAGATATCGAATCCTCTGTTCCATGGCCCCGGGACTGTTTATGACCGGCAAACAAAGAATTTTTCAATATACTAGTAGTACTAACAAGTGCATCAATGGTGCAGTCTTGATCGCATTACAATTTGAAGCAACTCAAATTCCAAACAACAAACTGTGCAAAGGAGAGCACAAGACAAGGTGTCATCAAGAGGCCGGTCGTGTCCCTGTCCAATTCAACTGCCTCCCTCTGCGGCTGATCTTTCCTCCACTGCTTTGATAAGGTCATTACTGACGCCTGGTTAGCCGGTGGAGTCCATATTTGAGATAATACATAACAAGTTCGTTGTATAAATTATCGTCGAGATTTTGACACATATAAAATAAGTTACGAAAACTAACCAGGAAGGTTTTATACATATTAAGGTCTAAGAAAAGTTTACGTAGTAAATTTATTGTGTATTAGACGCTGAATGTTTACTTAGTTTCCTGAGTAATGCAGTTCATATCTTAAAGCGACCCGACAATTGCCTCTTAACTTTTTTAAACTCTCTCTGCTTTTCACGGAAGATGACATTCCTATGACAAATGAAGGGGTTATGTTTCGATCCCTGAGGAAGAAATAATTTGTCCTGGGCAAACTCTTCCAAGAAGCCGACTGAATTGTCAACCGGCGGCTGGCTGTCCAGAACCCTGCTAACCTGAGAAATGGGTAAAGATACCGTAATTTACCCAAAAAAAATGTAAAAAACAGTTGAATTTAAACTATTTCTCAGAATACCGTTTCTAAAATATCAACTGTTAGTGTTTTTAATAATAGTAAAAATGTTAACTTGATTAACGTTTTCAGTTCAAACTCTATTTTATCAATTACACTGAAAATACCAACTATGTTAGCGTCCTTCATTGACTTTGAAACCACCGCATACTTCCAAGCCTTCCCTAATACTAAGGAGTAAATTATAAGTGTGTAATATATAATATCTCTTTTTATAAAATTTTCTTAAATTTTTACACTTTTAAAATTTTTATAAAATTTTAAAAGTAAAGTTTATAAGTATCGCTACTTGAATGGTGATTTATACAACGAATTTTATCGTGCAATTCCTTTAGTTTTGCTGCCGAATGAGTTGCGCTAGAGTATAAGA
Organism: Lagerstroemia speciosa; assembly: GCA_037672795.1. NCBI lineage: Eukaryota > Viridiplantae > Streptophyta > Magnoliopsida > Myrtales > Lythraceae > Lagerstroemia > Lagerstroemia speciosa. The sequence continues at coordinate 1,280,886 of CM075300.1, read as the reverse complement.
TTTGGGCTACAGTGCATTTGGGTGATTGCTTAATATATGATACATCTGAATTTGTTCTATAAACTATCATTGATGTATCAAAACCTATAAAATCTACTCCTAAAATTTTATAAAATTTTTATACAGATAAAGTCTAAAAGATAATTGTAAAACGAGATTATGGTATATTATACACTTAACACTTACTATTAATATTGTCTAACAGTTAAACTTGTATTTGTTGAATAAAAAACGTCGGCATAGTTAACGTTTTAGAAATAATATTCTGAAAAATAACTTAAGTTAAATCCTTTTTTACGAATATTTTTTTATAAATAACGATATTTTTACTCATTGCTCCGGCTAACCCTCTTGTCCCGCGACGAATCAATCTTTCCACATACTTCCAAAACTTTCACATCTTCCGGGTCCGACTCCTCTTCTTCTTCCTTCCCCCGCATGTCCCAAAGGAGAAACTCTTGGGTGGAGCAGTGGTACCACGTGGCAGCGCCACGTGGTGCATCCGCCCACTCAAGCGCTGCCATGTGTCAGCGCTGCGTCGCCACGCGGGCAGCCAAATCAGCGGTGCTGACACATGGCAGCGCCTTAGTAGACGGCTGCATCACGTGGGCGCTGCCACGTGGTACCACCGTTCCACCAAAGACTTTCTCGTCCCAGAGCTCCCTCCAGCAAGCTCTCATCCAAACCCACACACTCCCAGCTGGAAACTGCATATCAGAAGAGAAACTGTCAAAGAGCGTTTCTTCTCTTCAGTTCACCATGGAATCGACCTTCTTCGCAAGCTCTCTGCTGGGCCTGTCATTACTCTTCCTGTTTTTGGCCCTTGTGAGGACTGTCTACAAGCTATGGTGGCTGCCCATCAGGGTGCAGAGGATGATGGCGGCTCAGGGGATAAAGGGTCCTCCTTACAGGTTCCTCCATGGGAACACCAAGGAGATCCTCCGGATGAGGAAGGAAGCCATGGAGAGGCCCATGGACCACCTCTCTCACGACATACTGCCTAGGATTCTGCCCCACATTGACACCTGGATCAACACCTACGGTAACCTGCGATGGACAAACCCCTTACATATTGTTGTCAATTGTGTTCGTCTCTGGCTCTCTGTTTTCTTCAGTTCTCTCGTCTGCCATGGAAGCATTTGATGTCCTCTTTGTAGTGAGACAGACATGTGAGCAAGCTCAATCATGTACCTTTTGTTAGTTGCTAGAGATTCAAATCCAGAAACATGATCGGGACCTGACACCTTCCACCAGTCGACCGAGTCAAGTCCAAATTCAAGGCAGACTCATCATTTGTCTGTTGATTATGCAGGGCCGAATTACCTAGGCTGGTTTGGTCCTCAGCCTCAGCTAGTTGTTACAGAACCCGAGATGATCAAGGATATTCTAAACAACAAAGATAAGAATTACACGAAAATTAAACCTCGAAGCTTTCTAAAGAAACTGCTAGGTGATGGGCTGGTGACAACGGAAGGAGAAAAATGGGTGAAACAACGAAAGCTGGCCAATTATGCCTTCCATGGCGAAAGCTTGAAAGTAAGTCTTGTCTGTTAATCGGTGTATCATTTAAACTTCTCATGTTCTATGAGGATCTGCTAATAATTTAGAGGGCAAGCTCTGCAGAGTTGTGTTCCTGCTATTGTGGACAGCGTTCATATGATGCTGGAAAAATGGGAAGGCCATGAAGGCAAAGAAATTGAGGTATCTGAAGAGGCCATACTATTGACATCAGAGGTGATCTCAAGAACGGCTTTTGGAAGCAGCTACATCGAGGGGAGGAACATTTTCGGGATGTTGAAGGAACTGAGTGTGTTACTATCCAGAAATGCTCTCAAAGTTAGATTTCCAGGCATGAGGTAATGCTACGTTTACAAAAAATCTCTATGTCATATACCAAGAATACTCATTTGCTTGCCAGTAACTTCTTTATATGTCTTTATACCGTGTTTGATCTATTGTGTTATTGTCATGGAATAAGGAATGTAAATGCAACCCAAGACGATTAACTTGGTTTTTCACAACCAAACTCTCACTGTTGCTCTAATAATGTGAATTTTTCTGGGCAGTAAGGTCTGGAAAACAGCAGATGAGATCGAGAGCGAGAAGCTTGAAAATGGAATACGGGATGCCATCATACGGATAATCAAGAAGAGAGAGGAGAAGATTGCTGCCAGGGAGTTAGATGGGTTTGGGAACGACTTTCTGGGGTTGCTCGTGCAGGCTTTTCTTGAAAAGGACAGGAGCAAGAGGATCACGATCGATGACTTGATCGACGAGTGCAAGACATTCTACATAGTAGGACAAGAAACTACAAATAATTTGCTCACATGGGCATTGTTTCTCCTGGCCATTCATACTGATTGGCAGGAAGAGGCAAGAACAGAGGTCCTCAATGTGTTTGGCCAGCAAGATCCTTCTTATGATGGCACAATGAAATTGAAGACGGTGAGAAACTTCTTCATCAAAGCCTTCTCTTTATTTGAACTGTGGAATAGAGAAGCTTGGTGGAGGGATGGTTTCATAACTCCATTTTTGGTGCTTAGATATTAAAGAGAGAGGGAGAGTGAGATTTCGAGATCTCGGGCAGCAGTGGCTTGTTTTGGGACATAATCGCCCAAGATGAGGCTGCTGGGCGAACTTAGAGAAGGAAATACAAAACAAGTTGAACCTAACTACTCGTTCAGCACTTAATCTGGTTACTGGACAGCACCTTAGTTGTGTTCTTTAGCTTTCTATGCTTTCATGTTCTCAAGTTCTTTTGTTCGGAGACTGAAATCGCACTTTGTCATAATACCGTCTGTTCTTATGCAGGTGACTATGATCATCAATGAGACACTACGACTATATCCTCCAGTGATGTCATTGACCCGAAAAGTTACTCGGCAAGTTAGGCTGGGGAAGCTTATCGTTCCAGCCAACATGCAGTTTTTGATAGCAATTCTCAACATTCACCACGACCCTCAAATATGGGGAGAAGATGCCCATCTCTTCAAGCCTGAAAGGTTCTCAGAGGGTGTCGCTAAAGCCATCAACAACAATCCAGCTGCCTTCTTGCCATTCGGGATGGGACCCCGGAACTGTGTGGGGATGAACTTTGCAATCACTGAAGCAAAGGTTGCCCTCTCAATGATTCTTCAACGCTACAGCTTCACGCTGTCCCCTGCATACGTTCACTCGCCCACTCAGCTCCTCATGGTTCGGCCACAGCATGGAGTTCACGTGATTCTTCACCCACTATGTGAGGAAGCATAGCAAGATTTGGAGGTCACACTCTTCCTCTTGTAAACTCCTTTAAGCCATAATAAAAACTTGGAAGAAAAGTCTGTAGTTGAGTCCTGAGCGCGGCATTTAGTTGACAGAAGAGAGGACATGGTTTGTCAAACTTCATTTATGATTATGGATAGAAGATGGTAATATGATCTCTCCTCAATCAGAACCTGGCAACAACTTCATGATCGTTCCACTTGATGTTGGTTCCTCTGTTGATTAGTCTTTGGCAGCTCTCCGGTCTGTTCTTTTAAGTGGAAACCTCTTCATAATACGTGATAATGGTTCCTCTCTTGACATTGAAAGTAGAGTTCTTGAATATCATGGTAGTGAGCATTACTGGATTCCCATTCAACTTCTTTAACTGGGCTAGAACCGTGCCCCTGTTCACTCGTACACTTACAACACCGGTTGGCAACTCCTTGGCCATGTCCTTTCTCCTCATCCTCATATGTTGAGAAGCCTTCAGTTTACTCACATGCCCATCTTGCTGCCATCTGCAGATTCTGTTAATCTCAGATTGGTCGATTGACTAAAGAAATGGTCGATCCATCATTAGCTGATGAGGAAGATGATGAACAGTGATGTAAATGCCAGTTACCCCATCTGTTTCAAATGTGAAATCCTCTAGATGCAATACTATTGCTTAGATTAGCATCTTCTCATGTTGTGACATGTATTGGTACAATTGATGACCTCCTGCCTTCTAAAGTCCATAATCAGTTTCTGACTAGCAAAATAGACTTCATTCTTGGATTTCCTGGCGCCTTTATCCCGACTCTTTTCCTTTCCTCTGCCACACCTACCTTATTATACAGTCCCGTGTTTGTTTATCCCATGATTCCCATCCCACCTGCCGCCGTGCATCAAATATTTCAACTGCATGATGAAACTGCTACCATTTTTCTAGGCTGTGAAAAATATACCTGCCAGGATATAAACTCTAATGATGAATTGTCTTACTCGTAGAAACCGATGTTCCTATTGTTAAAGAGCTGCAAGTAACTAATTTCATTTCGTTACATTCTCATCCATCCATGACCAGACATGGCCCTAGGATTCATAATTTGCTGTACAAGGGATGGGAAGTTCCAGTTCCTTAGGATGAATAGGATCTCAGCAGGCTGAAATTGGCAAAAGGTTTAGTCTTTCAACTTGAAGAGGGCACTGAAGAGGAACCTCTTGGCAGAATCCTGAGCTGCAAGCTTTGTTTCCTCCTTAGGACCACCTTTTACTTGGAGTTTACAGTCTTCCCGATGGATTCCCTGGTGGAATCTGTAGTCCCGGAATCAATGGGCATCCCAAAGCATTCCTAATGTAAAATGTGTTTTTTTTGGGATTAAAAAACCGAAATAACTGAAGATCATTTATGTTCAAATGAATCACATAAGAAACAGAATCGAAGGATGGATGAGCAACATGTACCCATTCCGGTTCTTGGAGGAATATCTTCTGAGACTATGTTCATGCATACAAGCCCTTGTTCGTGATCTCAATTTTCGGTAGTCAGAACATCTTTTTGATTGGTTCTTTCACAAGTAGTGAAAGATTGTAAGAATCTGTAGATTCAGGGCAATCCATGGGCAGCAACATTCATCTCTTCAGTGTCTTTAAAAGGAAACAATGTATTCGTAATGATGATATTGTTAGAAATTTTCAGTTTATTGAATCCGAAATCGGGCATCTCAGTAAGAGCTATAAGACTATAAGTATAGACTATAAGTACAGTGTTTCGTTAAATTCCCAAACTTCATGTAGTCAACATTGTCGACAAGCGATCTCTCCGGTGTCTCTCTCTCTTTTCATGTCGGTCTTCTCTCCCCCTTGCCGTCTCTTTTCCCCCGTCACTGTAACAGCAGACATTAATACACTGCTCTATAACAACAACAACAACAGAGGCAGAGCACACCCACTTGGGAACTGCTCCGGTTTTCCCTCCAGTTGTGTACCAGACGACCCCTGAATCTCATATATCGTGGCTGCGTGTTGAAAGGGACACAACACAGAAGGCTGACACAGCGTACACATTTGTCTGCATATGGTATTTGCTCTGAATTGCAGTGAGAGGGAAACACAGAGACAGGCACGGCTTGCTCTCTCTCCCCTTCCGATCAATTTCTTGTTCTGCAAGTGATTGCAGATTCGGATGTAATAATACTTTCTCAACAGGACAAATCTATCTCAAAAGGCAGTGGGGAAAAAGAGAAGACTTTTTGCCATTTCATGTGAAGAACAATATAGAAAATTTATGGGGAGCATAAATGGGGACGTCGGCAGCGGAATAAGGAACAAATCAGAAAAACCTGATCAAAAGGGAAGAACCTTGCTATGGTTTATGGGGGTGGGGACAACTGCGTTTAATGGCTGAAACATAGGCTATGTTCAAAACAGAGGCGCATGTTGTTTCCTGCAGTGAATTGGGGTCCTACTGGGCAGAGGAATCTACGGATTAAATAATGCAAATCTCAGTTTTTTTCTGTGTGAATATTAATTTCGGGACATAGGACGGACATGGAAGGTGAGCAATGTCTAAGCTGACCTTCAAATCTTAAATTCAATTAAGAAAAATGTCACCTTTTTTATTTAACAGCTCAAACCAAATCCCTCCCCCTTCCTCCCGAACAACTCTTGTATAGGTCAAGTTTGCTACTTCATTAATAAAATCAGTCAAATAATCACTCAATGTGTTAATAAAAAATGACATTTTTATCTTTTTTCCCTCAATTAATAATTCACATTAACACTTCACTGATATCATCAATTATTTATTCATGCAACATGGCTTGGCTCCCATGAGAATAGAATCTCTGCCTCCTCCTCCGATTTCTCTGCCCTTGATAACCGTTTTGTCTCGCATTTGTAAGAACGCTCTGTTCTCTCTCTCTCTCTCTCCAACACCCCCCAACCCCCCTGTTTCCCACTGCCACTCTTGATTGAGTGGTAGAATCACTCCTCTCTCTCTCGGTACCGCTGAGTCTTCGAAGCTCTCTTCTTGGTTAAAGATTCGTGCTTTTGGGAATTCTAGGATAGTTGTTTGTCGCACAATTTCTGAAGATTCTCTTATGGGTATGACTTGGGTCCAATCACACTGATGCTGACAGAAAATACTTTGAGATACACATAGAAAGGAGGAATATCATATAACCAAATAAAAACTTTTGGGTCATCGTTCACTGTCCGAAAATTCCTTGAAGAAGTCTAAAAGTTAAAACCTGTCCTCTTCTATGCCGAAAATTGGACTTCATTAACAGCTTCACAGTACGATATGATCAGAGAAGAGCTTTTGTCTAGTACACTTGTGGAGGTCTCCACTTTAACTCCTTGAAGTAGAACCATTTGAGCTCTGTTTGAAATTCTCAGTCAAGGGCTAATTCTATCATTCTGTCTTGTCAATGGAATTCTAGCGGGTGGAATTGCCTTTGAAATTGTAAGTCAATTGTTTCTTGTTCAATTACGGCTGCAATTTTGACGAGAGAGGAAAAAGAAGTATTAAAAACAATTGATGGGAAGCATTGTGCGTTTCTTTTTGCTGCACTCCTGAAGCACTCGAGGAATTCTTTTGTCTATGGTAGTCCTCTCAGTTGCGTTTCTTCCATTGGTTTCAATGTTTGCCTCGAAATCATTGCTCGATGGCTTGTTCGAGATAAAAGAACCGCTGGGGATTCTGGGATCTTGTTTAGCATGACTTGGATAGCTGAAGATGCGAGTCTGGTACATCTGACTAGCTAACATTAGGTTGTTCTTAAACATTTTTGCCTATTCTTATGCGTTGTGTTTGGTATATGTTATTGCTTTGACTCTGCTGATAGAAAATGTACTTGCTTTCGTTTTTCCCTTTGATATTGTATTTGTTGTTGTGCAAAGTGGAAATGTCAATGTTTTCAGTTTCCATTGATTGCATGTATTAAGGGGAGTTGTTTCTTTACACTCCAAGGCTCATCATCACCGCAGCACTGCTTGCCATACCATCCTTATTTGTTTTAGTATTTGATTCAACAGAAGGTGCTCTGTGAAGACTGCGTATGTCTGATAGTTCTCTGTGAAGCTATCTCGCTGTCCGTCCAATCCATTTGAACTATGAAGATTGTTGTTGCATTCCCTCCCTCCATTGAATTGCGTTGGCAGTTTTATACTAGCCAGCAGCCAGCAAATCCTTCATTATGCCATTTTTGTCACTGTTGATTTTGTACTTCAATTCATTGCTGTTTGGGATTTGAAGATTTTATGCATTTGCAGATACTCATTAACTTCATCTCATCTCAACAAAATGAAGATGTTCTGGTAGTGGGCAGAGAGGTATTGGGCAAAGATACTAGTAAGGAAAGCAAGAACCTCATCTGTTCGATGCCAAAGAGAAAATATTAGATTTATCACAAACTGAGGTTGGAGATCATGATTGGCTCTGGCAAGTGCCGGAGTTTGATAGCCTCCATTCTATTGAAAGTAATTCAGCAGAGAGCAATACAATGGAAGTTAAAGATTCTGAGTCTCTGAATAATGAAAATTCCAAGCTGATCAATGAAGAGATGCATCATTTTTCCAATAAAGACATGAATGAACTTGAAGTCCCTGAGCTGGTAATTTGCTACAAGGACTCCTGCCTCAATATCAAGGACATTTATATTGATGAAAGCATGCCCTTCTGTGAAAGGATATCGTTTGAACTGGAGGTGACAAAGGAAGATCTCCGAACTTTGCTGATTTTAGAGTAAGATGGGAGCAATGACTTGGGCTCCGAGCTCAGCACTCCAATTCCACATTATTCGAAGTTCTGTGAAGATCAGGACAGCAAGAGTGCTGATATTCAGGTTGTCTCAGAGGATATCACACAGGCAGAACTAGAGGTGCACGGAGTTTCTGAGGATGTCTCAATCAGTCGGATAACATCAAAGGATCGAGAGTCAGCAACAGAGATCGTCCAACACATACCATCTTCTGAAGATACATGCAACGAAGATACACAAATGCCTCTAAAGGTAAACAATTTCAGACAGTCTAGACAGCTGAACAATTTTGGAAGTGTTTGCTGTATATCAACTGATAGGAAATTTAGCATTCCTTTGGTTAATGTAGCTGTATTAGTTTAATTGTCGAAAAAATTTATGTCTCCCGTCCTCATATGTGGGAGAAAATGATTTCAGGAACCAGGCATCAAAGCTATCTCGGTCAGAACTGCTCTGACACCTGCAGATGAAGGAGGTGCCAATCTTTCCCTTGCTAAGGAATCTAATAATAATACTCTCTCGGATCTGGAAGAAAAAATTTCTGTAGACCCTGCTGAAGAATCTAATTGCACCAGTGATTGAGTGGACAGTTCAGATAATGGGAACAATCAAATTATTCCTAAAGTTTGGGATAGTCAGGCAGGTTCATTTACCGATGAGCAGAGTCTTGGGGAGACGAGTTTTTCCATGACTGACCCCGTTTCAAGCCTCATATCTTACTCGGCCCCAGTTGCATATTCCGGAAGCCTCTCTCACTGGTCCGACAGCAGCACCACCACCACCACCAGCACCGGATCCTTTGCCTTCCCCATGTGAGGGGAAACAATAACCTTGTCCATAACTGATTTCTAGGTTTCAAAGGAATAAGCTTACTCTGTTTATTGATAATTTCAAAAATGCAGATTGCAGGCAGAGTGGCCAAGTAGCCCTGTGAGAATTGCAAAAGCTGATAGGAGGCATTGCTGGAAACATCGAGGGTGGAGGCAGGTTCTTCTCTGTTGTAGATTCTGAAATCTTTATGGTTGATGCTAGATTTTTCATAGAAACCTCATCACAGGTTTTACTCTCTCAAGAAATACAGAATCATTTATTCCTGACTGGACAGTATCCGCCGACTTGATTCATGGTCTTTTGTCCAGCATTGGGTCCGGATCTGCCATAGATATATGAATAATTTGGTGAGTGACCCGAAGACTGAACAGGTAATAGAAGTCTAACAAGCAGAATGCAGATGATGTCCACTGTAAGGAAGGCCTCAGAGCCTCGCTGCCAAGGACCTGTACTTCTCACGAAATTGGCGACTTTTTTGCCCATATACTCCTCCCACTTGGTGGGCTGCTGTGACCGTCCCCGCGTTAATCACATGGAGTATCATAAATTTTATTTTATCTGTCTAATTTTTTAAACTTAAATACGTGACAATTCAGTAAATTATTTAAAAAGAAAGAACAACACTAATAATTTTGATGATTACAGTTAAGGAGCATCCTAACATCAACCGTGCCATACTTCTCATGGCCAAGAGTTGGGCCAGCCGGATCTCGGGATTGAAGTCGGGCAATCTCTATTTCAGAAACCGACCTTGGCTTGACTTGGCTTGGCCCCAGAGTTCCATGCAAGTTCAACGAGACTTTGGTGTTCATTCAGAGGTTATATTTGACAGGATCATGTTTGAATTAATTCGGACCTGATCCGGGATTTAAATCTTGTAAATGAACAAAATTCTTGATTGGAAGGTTTTGCTTTTTGATAATTGACCTGGTATAAATTTATATTAATTATATGAATAACAGGACAATATAAAATTAATAGTCTATTGTGGGCATTTACTCAGATTTTTCAGGTTATTTCAAACATTTAAAACCATTCTATGAATTAAAAACTAGATCCCAGAAAGGACAAACGTGAGATTGGAATTTGTCTTGTTACTTCAATATTAATTCAAAAAAATTAAATTAAATTCCCATAGCTCTCACCTATTCAGTATACGATGTAATGCAATGTACGCGTATTCAAGTCCCCTTCTCCTTCCCCTCCATAAAATGGCTATGGCGCCAATCTTTTTCCTATTCATCTCAACACCCAAGGTCCACTCTCCCGATCCCGGCCGGTAACAGGGATTCTCAGGTAAAGGTTGACAAATGGAGAAGGGAACATATGACATGAGCTACGGCAAGCTGGGTGCCGGTGGCTTCAACGGAGAGGATGAGGAGGAGAAGGAGAAGCCGTACACAGGGAAGATAAGGCCGAGTAAGTACTACGTGGTGATGAAGGGGGAGAAGCTGAGGAGCCTGATAATCGACGGCATTAAGGCGGAGAGGCTGAAGAGCATGCTCGCAGCTCGGTCCCGGGCTGCCCAGCTCAAGCTGTGGGCAGTCCGAGTCCTGGCTGTGGCACTGGTCTTGGCGGTGGTGGTGCAGCTGAGGTCGCTTGGGGAGGCAGTGCGGCCAAGCATGCTCAAGTTCCACTCTTTCTACTCTCTCCCTACTCCAAGTGAGTCGTCAACTAATAAAAATCACATTGATATGAATCAGCGGGCGCACAAAATTTTATTTTCGGTCTATCACATTCTTCCTCTCGACAGGGATATACAAAAACAACGGTTATCTCATGGTCTCGTCCAACGGAGGACTGAACCAGATGCGATCCGGTGTAAGTATCTTTTCTGGGTTACGGTCTGTTCGAATCCTTAAAGTTCACGAACACATCATTTCCTTAAGAAACACTTCATGGAATTGTGCAGATATGTGATATGGTTGCGATTGCGAGGTATCTGAACGTCACCCTTATCATTCCGGAACTGGACAACACGTCCTTCTGGAACGACCACAGGTATATATACACACACATACATCTACTGTTATGTGCTCAGGGTTGAGCCCCATTTCACATCGATTTGGCATTTGAATCGCAGTCAGTTCGCTGATATATTCAATGTGGACTATTTCATCGGATCACTGAGAGATGAGGTTCGGATACTGAAGGAGCTACCTCCTGCGCAGAAGAAAAAGGTGGAGATGGAGTCGCTCTTCTCAATGCCGCCAGTCAGCTGGTCCAACATGACATATTACTATAACACGGTTTGTTCCCTAAAGGAAGTTGTTTCCTAGTTATACAAACCGTGTGTGTTGTTGACTTCAAGTATCAGATTTGATTTTGAACTTGCGAGTTGTTACAGTCCGATGACCATAAGAGTGTGGTCTGATACCCAAGGGATCGATTGGATCGGATGCATGGACGATGTTATCCAGTGCAGAAGAACTTCAATTCATCTTTCGATTTTTGGTGTGATGTCAACTGCCAGAACCAATGTGCAGGTGTTGCCAAGGATAAAAGAACACGAGGTGCTTCACTTCACGAAGACGGATGCTCGGCTGGCGAATAACAGGTTGCCGGTAGAGGTGCAGCGGCTTCGTTGCAAGGCCAACTACAAGGCCCTGAGGTTCGCCCCGGGGATCGAAGCCTTGGCCAAGAAGATTGTCAATGTTCTTAGGCAAAGGGGACCCTTCTTGGTCCTCCACCTCCGGTACGAGATGGACATGATCGCCTTCTCAGGTTGCAATGAAGGCTGCGACGAGCAGGAGATTGATGAGCTCACCAAAATGAGGTATGCCTACCCATGGTGGAAGGAGAAGGAGATCGACTCAGAGAAGAAGAGAAAAGACGGGCTGTGCCCTTTAACACCTGAAGAGGTGACCTTGGCACTCAGGGCGCTCGACATCGATCGGAACATTCAAGTGTACATTGCCGCTGGAGACATATACAAAGCAGAAAAGAGGATGGCCAGCATGATGGCTGCCTACCCCAACGTGGTATGAATCGAAATAGGTTAACATTCTGAATCTGTCAGTTCAGTTGTCTCTTCATTTCCATGGAATGATCCTGCATAAAACACAGGTGAAGAAGGAGACCCTGCTGGATCCCTTGGACCTCGAGCCCTTCCAGAACTATTCCAACAGGATGGCAGCACTGGATTACTATGTGTCGATAGAGAGTGATGTTTTTGTGCCATCTTATGGGGGGAACATGGCCAAGGTTGTTGAGGGACATCGAAGGTGCTCACTTGAAACTTCTCTTCATTCAGTGCAAAACATGCTTGTCATGGGTTTGGTTGGTTTGATCTGGTTTTTTTGCCGACTTGATCAAGCAGGTTCCTCGGGTTCAAGAAGACGATACTGCTGGACAGGAAGGTTCTGGTGGACTTGATAGACCAGTACAAGAACGGGACCTTGAGCTGGGATGCATTCTCCATGCTCGTCAAGGAAGCCCATGCAAACCGGATGGGGAACCCCGCCTGGAGATCGGTGGTTCCCGGCAAGCCCAAGGAAGAGGACTACTTCTATACCAATCCACAGGAATGCTTGGCCCAAGCTGCTGAGCCACCAACCTACATATAACAATAAAAAAGATTGACTTACCCGCTTAGACAGCTCCTCGACATGGCAAGGAGCTGATTTCTCATCCGTGATTTCATCACTGATTCCCTGCAGCAAATTTGAGGATAGGTAGATACATAATATAATTTGTTCATTTGTCATGTGCATCTGAGGGCAGGTTGGAGACACGGATGTGTTTCTGGTTTCTGGTTATGTTTCATTTACCTGTAACTTGTGCCCTAAAACTCAGGGGGGAGAATTTCATCTGACAGGCAATGTGCTGATCTATCCAATTAATGTCATATCAAGTGAAACATTCATGTGTAAGCCAGATGTTTTTCTTCATCTGAAAAAAATAATGTGCCGTCAGAAAAGATGCACAAGATCCTGACCAATCCCGGCCATAAACACGCCAAGGGACGTGGAGCCAGTCTCGATGTGCCATGATCCTTAACCCCTACCCCTTGGCACTTGCACATGCTCGAGATAATTCACTGGCTGCTCTGAGAGCACCGAGTTACTGACTTATTCCTGTACTACCTACCGCCTCTAAGTATGGACAAGAGGTCCCTCTTATTGCAACCAGCCATTTTCCTCTGCCCCGGCATATGACAGTTTTTTAAGCACATATATTCATGTAAACTGAACTTTGTTATACTGACTCGATCAAGATCAGGAGGCCAAGCACAGAAACGAAATGGAGCCATCAGACGAAAGCAGTATCCATGGACGATAACAAGAGTATGCACAGAAATGATATGAAGCAATTCTCTAACCATTATATTATATATATGTGTAAATATCAAACGGGAAAGATCATGTGACATTGACAGGATGAAGATGCCCAGAATGGACTAATTTAGACCATGTACATTGACCAGAGCCCCCACAAATGTGGGTGTTTCTACTGTCTCTTAAAAGGAGCAGTTTGTAAGCGCCATTCACCATTGGATGGGGCCAGGATCCATCCCTTTTCTCCCCAGAGATATCGTATAAAAGGAAAAATGCAAGCAAGGGAGGAAGAGAGGTGAAGAAAGTCTCAAGTCTTCTGACGCTTCTGAGCCTGATCCGAGCCTTCTTCATGACTAGCAGCATCCATAGTATGTGCCATCGTGGAATTGCTAGGGCAGGAACCAGCTCGATCCTGCATAGTAATTGCAGAGCTGTCAGAATTACATTCTTCATTAACATATAGTGACAAAACCAGTCAATACAATAAGTTATGAAATCATCGAAGAAGAAAGTCTTTATTGCTACATGTCAACACATACCTCAGTGATTAAGGTTCCAGTGATCTGCCCTCTATTTGCACGCTTTCCGAGATCAATCTGCACCGAGATGCTTGCTTGAGATAAGTCAACACCAGCACTTTGCAATGCATCCGTTAGCGTATTCAATAACCTGCACGGAAAATATTCAGTTCTAGTAAACCCCCTTATGGCTGAGAAAGATTAGCCTGTCCCCAGTACACCATTTATCAGACACATGTTGTGACTTGGGATCCTAGATGGAGTTAGCTTCAGGCTCATAAACACCTTACAAGTCCATGAATCGGTGCCATCAAGAAACTCTCAGCAAGAACCCCTTGAATGGGATACTGAGAGAGGAACCAGAGATGTGTCAGCATAATTCTGTCTGCTACTTGAACAATCTGGCCAATTCGCAAGGGTTTTAACCATATATTTTCAATATTTTGAACAAAAGATAAAAATGTATATTATCACATGAAAAATTTTTCAGCTGGCATTCAGTTACATGAAACAAAAGACAAGCAACTGTATTTTGGAAATTGGCACAGAAAAGTTGGAAGCACGATATGAAATAAAACAAAGTTTGTGCAATGAATGCCCTGATATAATTGCCCCACTGCATACATCAGTAGACAGTCAAAGTGACTAAAGAAAATTCAAAGCAAAGACCAAACTCATTGACACCAGCAAGGGATCACGAAACCAGGAAAGATAGATTAATATAGAATTCTCACCCTTGTGAATACACGCTCGATATATTGATTGTTCCACCTTCAATGGACAGATCTTCTGGTTGGTTCAGTAAATTTTCTGTGAGAGGGCCCGCTGTCAATGGTAAATCTGAACATGCAGGTCTCTCAGGAGGATGCATAATCGTGCCATCACTTCGAATAGAAGCGAGCATGGAAAGATCAATCGATTTGTTCACAACTTCTCGGCCAGCTTCTGCTGCATTCTCTGTGCTTGCAAGCACATTTGAAGTGACACCAGCATTATTGTCCTCAAACTTCCCATGGAATGTTGAAACTGGACCAGGACCACTTTTTGTGGCATGAGATTGACGAGCGAAAGTTTGAACATGCCAATGGCTATTTCTCTAAATTAAAAGAAGAGCTCCGGAGGTAAGATGAAAGAGATCGAGCAAAAGCAGAAACAAAGCCTACATACAGCGCTTAAACATTGAAAATTGTTTTTTCTTAACAGTGTAACAGGACTGAATCAATGAAAAGCAAAACTGTAACTAGACATAAATCAGAAATACAAGAGAATGATATTCACACAAACAGACAAACACACACACCGACACTGTTGTCTCTCTGATTTCACCTCATGCATAATTTGATCTTCCAGTGGAGCCGATAGGCCAATGAGAATTAAGCTTAATTTTAAAGCAAAGACGTACTGCATCCGCAAAAAAAAGTTCTGTTTTTTAGCTGATTCTAGATTTTCAGTCCTTTAAGCAACGCCAGGTAGTAAAGAGCCAACATACATATTGAGCCACCACTTAGTACAAATCTCATAAATGCAAACTATTCATTTAAACATCCAAAAAGAAGTGTTATGATATCTACCCATGGCATCAAATTAGCGGGCTCCAAACTCCATCCAGGATAAGAACCTTCATATTTCTGTACTTTTTCCTGCAAAAGTTTCACATACTCGATCACCTGGAGAAGAATATTCATGATTAGTCAACTGATGCAAGAGCCAGAACTTTTGCAGAACTTACATCGCAGGGCAGTTTCCAGGTATGCAATCAACTCACCTCCAACAAAAATGATGCAGTGTCTCTTTTTTGGTCACCGTGGGGTACTAAATCTCTCAATATCTGAAATCTGAAAGAGAAAGGTGAAGTATTTAGTTTATTTCTGATAAGGTACGCAGTAGCATTTAGTCCATGAATCTAAGGTTAGCATTTAGTCCGCAAATCTAAGTTCTACGACCTGGTCGTTGACCAAGAAGTATATTCCTGACACAAAATATAAGGGAAAGACTAAATTCTTCCACTACCTCCCATGAGCTCTATTCTCTAGAAAGGGTGTCTGAAAGAATGCTATTCTAGCCTAGCTTGACAAGATTGATGATTCTTGTGGATTACACTGATTTACTATTCACAAAATGTTATTCATAATCCCAGTTGAATGAAGAGCACAAGGAAACAGAAACTGTCGTTCAAAATCCTTTTTTCAAGTTGTCACGAGGATAGGCAACATTGTCATTCTTCCACGAAGACTTACTATGTCGGCCCAATTGTCCTGCTGAATTACTTCAGTTCCATACCAAGATATACAGTTCCCAAACTAGAGGGCATGAAAGAGCAGGGAGCAATGCAAGTGATTTTACTTCTAGGGCAGGAACGAAAAGTCTATAGCATAGTAGTCAGTTTTGAGACTCTCCCTTGAAGAGAAAACAATATAATACCGATATTTTTCAGCTTCTATGGCATACCTCTCATTTATCTTGCTTCTTCTTCGCTGCTCTGTGACTGAATGCTTTGATCTTATTGCGTTCGCTTTATCATTGTTCTTATCTGCTTTCATTCATGACAAACGTATGAGCTGAAAATCCACACTTCACTCCGTTAACCCCAAAAAACAGGAAAAATTAAATAAAATGATCAACATCACCAAACAGGAGAGCATAAGCTGCTCCCTCCACACAGTCATAGGGTACAGAAGATACAAACTACTTAAATTCATGAAGCATTCATAGGTAAGCCATGATACCTCATCAAGCGACCTATTTGAAGCAAACAAAATTCATGACAAATTTCCCAAGCAAACTCTTCGAAAAAAACAAACCTACCTTTTCAATCAAATATTTGAAAATACATATAATTGGGGGCTGCCACTATTTACCGAAATCAGATTAGACAAAACAACTTAAAGGGAAGAATTTCTTGGATCATTTGAAACTCGGGGATTCGGGAAATAGAACTGCACAACAAGGAAAAATGGAAAAGGGCACCTTTTGTATTGCCACTGGGGGTAGTATTAGAAGTGTTAGAAGAGGGGCCGTCTCTGTTCGAATTGAAAACATCCTCCTCGTGCTGTTCGTACTCTCGGTTACCCTTCTCCGATATCATCTTCCTCAGCTCGACTGATTAACAACGACACCAACCGAGTTTTCACCCTCGAACTCCCGCCGGGTCGCAGAAACAAAGCTGCGAACCGAGAAAGGAGGGAAATTTCGGGTGTGTAATTTGGTCGAGTGAGATTTTCCTGAGACGGACCTTTGTGTTCAGAGAGGAAAAGTGCAAACTTGCTGGTGACGTCACCGTCTGATTGCCTCCGTCTCAATTCGCAGTCGCAGGTGGGTTTTTGGTAGACGTCGACGACGAGGAGGTAGGGGAGAATTAGTCTACGGGCCGGCTCACAGAACTAGCATTTATTTGCCCACGTGGCAGTTATTGATTCGGTGTCTCAACCAGCGCCTTTTTGTCCTTTTTAATTATTTTTGCCCCTTTTTTCCGGCTGAATAAATGTTTATCAAATTTCTTAAGATAAATTCCTGCAATAAATGTTTATTTATTGAATAAAAAAAGTAGGCTAGTTAATTAATTCTGTTCCGGTTAGATTAGTTAATTAAATTTAAAACACCTGTTGTAGTTTCAAAAATCTGTATTTATGTATCATACGTTTTGACACAAAATGTGTAGAAGGATATGAATTTGATGTCTTTTTTTTTCGGTTCATATTACTAATATTTAGAAATATAAGAGACTGTGGCTAATTCAATTTGGGTCATTGAATGCACTCGTGGGTAAAGCTCTTTCAGGGTGAAGTCCAATCGACATTCGTCCTTTTTAATATAAGGATAGAAGATATGAATATAGTTTCTAGTCTCATATCATTGCATCAATACTGATCACTCAAAGTGAAAACAAACAGAAATATGTATGGAGAACAAATCCATTAATTATTTTAAATAAAAAACTTATAATACAAATATATATAACACAACAAAATACCCCAAATAGATATATACACATTTCGCATACATATGTTAGCCTCTCCCCACCTCTTCAAATTTCGGGAAAATATTTTAAATAAACAAACATTTTTGCAAACCCCCCCAAACACCAACTAATTAGGCACTGTACGCGAGACTGTGACGCGTTGCGTGTTACACGTTGCACATCAGATGTGCCTCCAAGGTCTTTCTGCAAGGGACAGGCACTCGTCGTACCGGTAGCAGTCCACGAGGTGGTCGATCGTCAGCCCGGCCGCCTGCATGAACGAGCACACGATCACCGGGCCTACGAGCCGGAACCCTCGCTTCTGCAGGTCCTTGCTTATCGACTCGGCCTTGGGGGTCCTGAGTGGGATGTTCCTCGGGTGCCTGTACCGGTTTATGATCGGCTTGTGGTTCACGCTACTCCACATGTAACTGCTGAACGACCCGAACTCCCTCACAATCTGCAACATTCAAGTTAATCTCGCATCGAGAACGACATTAATGTATCGAACCGAATTATTTTTCTCTCTCTCTTTTTTACGTACCTTCAAGATGCACTTGGCGTTGTCAACAATGCACCTGACCCTGCTCTCTGCCAACATGATTTCTTTGTCGGAAGCTATGTCTTCGATCTCCTTGTCTCCCATCTTGGCAACGACATTCGGATCGAATCCAGCAAAGGCTTCCCTGTGTGTCGACAGGTTCTGAACTTTAGACATCGGTCGGAAAATAAATAAGTGGTGTTCTACTAGTTTGCTCGGTTTTGATACTTAAGGAAACGGATAGAATAATGAATGAAAAATATAAGAAATTATCAAATTAAGAATACTTCTGGTAGTTTTATACCTAACTCTAACCATTTTTTTAAGTATATTCATATAATTAATTGATAAAAGCATAATTATTCGAGTGTTTTCAAATAATAAATAAGTCTGTCTTATAAAAATGGCATATTCGTAATATTTTGTCAAATTCAGAAGAAATTAAGGAATCGATTATGGTACCTGAATAGCTCCTTTCTTTTCACTATTTCTGTCCAATTGTAGTCCATCAACATGCCCGACATCGAAAGCAGCTCAAACAACTCCCTGCTTACGAAATCATCACCAAAATGAGCCTAGGAATTACAATTTTTTTTTCTCGATCATCGAAATAAGTTCGGAGTACATGGTCAGTTCTTCTCGTAATAATTCGACTATAAGCTGGAGCTAATGCTTACCGGTCGTCATAAGCCGGCACTCCCCATTGTTCGTCGTGAAATTGCACATAAGCTTTATCTGCACTCCCAAAAAAAAAAAAACTATTTAGAATCTTTCAACTTTCGAATAGTTCTTGCTCGCAACAGTATTGTCGGATAAGATGATTTAAGATTTGTTTCAATGATTATATAGATATAGAGTGTTGTATATTTAATGGTAGGTGCGTGAGGTTCTACAAAGATATATCCATATGGATTAATTTAATGTGGAAAAATTAATGATTAAGGTTTATTTAAATCCGGTAAGTAGAACAGTCAATAATCAATGATTTAGTTTGATTAACACATGTTATTAATTAGTAGGTAAAATGACGGCTCAATATTCTTCTTCCGGCGGGACATCTCTGTTCCTTTCACTCTCTAACCTAACCTAGGCAACGTGCTACAACTCGAAAACTGGTCGTAAACCTTACTTAATAAGAAGAACATGTATCGGTAGAAAAAAAATTAACCTGAGAGTTCGTAATTTGGACAAATGGCTTATTTTTTCACTGTGATTTTTCACAGTTTACACGACATGTTCTACTACAAAACGTTACATCCTTTCGTTCCAAAAACTTGTCTTCCGGTTGTCGGATCGATTCCGATTGTTAATGAATTCCATGTTCGAGGGGTATATACATACCACTGGTCTTGGTGATCCAGTTGCACCTCCTCGGCTCCCCATCGTCGTCCCCACTCAGACCACCAGACTGATGACTGTGATGGACCGAGCCATTTCTGGGACCGTTCGACCCCGGCACAGCCTCCTTCCTCTCAGGTACTGGCCTCGGAGCGATCAGCCTTAGGGCCAAGGAGATCTTCTGATCGAGCGGGGAGATGCTGGAGTAGTCCGTGGTGGAGGAGTCATTCGAGTTCTGGGACAGCGAGAGGGAGACCGAGGAGAGCGAGAGGGACGAATCGCTGCGGTGGAGGCCGATCGGGTAAATCTTCTTGAGGTGCTTGGAGAGGTTGAAGAAGGGGGATGTGGAGGTGGACTTGGTGTCTGGTCTCTGGTCAGGGCTTCTGGGCTTCTCCAGGATGTTTCTTCTGAGGTTGGGGGATGATACTTTAGTAGTAATGGACATGTTGGAAATTCGGACAGGCCTGTGGGATGATGAGAAAAGGGAGGGGATGGGATAAATTAAAGCTTGGAGTTGGAGGGGGGAGAGCTTTTTGGGATGGGTATTAATGGAGATGGATGGAAAGGTGGCAATCAGGGACTTTATAAAGATACTTGGACTAAATTTGAGAGGAGAGTCTCCTTCAAAGGATGCTACTGAGCATCACATCTCGTTTTGTTTTTTTCCAATAAAAGTGCAGAAGAAAAATACGAATAAAAAGTACAAAGAATTTTACCGATAAGAATTAAAAATAGGACCTTTCATCTCATGTTAATGAAGGATGACGTCACTATAATATCTCTTCTATAAGTTGTCATTGCTTGTTATTTTTATTTGCAAACCAACTTATACCAATAAATCCAAAATGCAAGACTTATCTAGATTCGAGTGAACCGGTTAACTAAAAAATAAAATTATCATAATATGAATTTTCTCTATTTATAGAACTCCACCAACCGAGATATTGCTCAAAAAAAAGATACGCTTTATCGACCAGTGATGAAGGTTGTTTTTGTTTTTCAAGTTGGTGTGATGGGGACTTCCGAAATGTTTCCATACATGCACCTTTTCCCTTTTTATCTTTTTTCCTTCCCTCTTGGGGCTTATATGAGGATATTCATATTTTAATTCCCAAAAAAAATCTAACATATGTCGGTGGAATAGGAGTGTAAGTAAAAAATCGAAAACCTGAATAAGAAAAAACTATTCGAAAAAATCGAATCCGGAGCGGGTGGTTTTTATAACTCTTAAATAGTTCTCGGTACGGTTTTTTAACTTGCAAAAACCATATTCAAAAAAAGGGACCCGATAGTTTTAGGAAAAAACCGGCCCTAACTGCTCGTTTACACCCGCAATCCAAGCAGGTGGCATAAATATTTTTGGCATATTTATTTTTTATATTTAAAAATTTAGTGAATCTTAATTAATTTATATTAAAGTTTGATCTTTATTATAGGGTAAAGATCCACTAATCATAAATTTTATGTGTTCACAAGACTAGAACCTAAAAACTTGTTCGAGGAAAGATGTATTGAATTGCCTCAATCACCTCATGCCGGTGTATTTATTGCATTTCTTGTAATCAATTTTATGAGACTTCTTTTACAAGAAAGATACATTATGTCTAAAAAACGTACAAAGAATAAAGGAATATAAATAGTTCTGTTAATAAACATTAGAGAAGACATAATGTCGATATCATTATATCAAACTCATTTCTTCCTTCAACTTCATGTTGGATTCAAATTCGTAGTTGATAAAAGGGAACAATAAACAAGAAACTCCCTTGCCATCTAAGTCGTTCAATGTACAAAAATTACGTCTTCTCTAATGTTTCTGACCATGGCCTCTATACAATATATCTATATAACGTCGTCTAGACTTATCAAAAAACACGCAAAATAGCTGGAGAAATAAATGTCAAACATTAGGTCAAATCATAATTTATTGAACTATATCCCACGGATAAATTAAATTTTATTAAAAAATTAATTTTTTACGATTTTCAATAATATCAAACATTATCGCGTGTTTTCACCCTTTTTTCAAAAAATGCTGCGGACTTAATCGGCAGAGTCCTCCTAAAATTTGACTAACCGTTAACATCGGCAACTTCAAAAAATGTAAAACATTTTCCAAAGTTGTCCGTGAAATATATGAACAATTTGCAGCCCATAAAAAGAGAGAAAAAAGAAAAGATGAACGATCACTTCTGAATGCGCGGAGTTGGGATGTTATTTTCTAACATCTCACCCCAAGAAAACAAATAAAATGCTAATAAATTGCATGACATCTTACCTCTCCCAACATACAAACAAGCAAAGCTTGGTTAACGTTCGCAGAGGCTGATTGATGTGAATAACAAGGATTCTTGATCTTAACCTCAGTTTTGATTTAATCCTTTCTTAATCATGCCATGTATCGTAGTCGAATTTGACGCTTTAACGTCCGTCCGGTGCGGACGACGCTTTACCTTTCATACTCACCCCCAAGAGCAGACATGGTATCTCTCATAGCTTTGATGAATGTCCAAGCGATCGATGCATGCAGTAGAAAATTAGGGTTTTTTACTCTTAGAAGAAAGAAATAAAACCAAGAAGACATCATCCGAAAAATGCAACAGTTCACCTATCTAGCGATATCATATAATTAGATCACCCACTGTTCAAGAAATCGAGGAGTTATTGCCTATGGATGCCTTTTCCTTGGTTATAGGAAGATTCATAACCCTAAGAGAAATAAAAATTCGTGCAAGTCCTGACTAATGAAAATTTCCTATTGCATATCAAACGTGCTCTTTATCATTCTAAAATTCGTTATTTGAGGGTGTTTATCAACATGAAACGTGTGAATGCTATCATCACTTCATATCATTTATCTCTTAGATTTGCTTGAAAACTCAATGTCTAGTATCATTGAGCTGTAATGCCGGTACAAGTAATCGTCGTTTTCAAGACCGATTTAAAGGCATATATACTGGAGTTTTCACGTTTAAACTCTGGACCACGAGGAACACAAATCAATGAGGTCTCCTGTGATTAATTGCACACTCCATATTTGGTTGTGATGTTTGCCTCAGTCGTGACTGTGGAGGGTCCATGCATATGGGAACCCTTAAACCCTACTCATCTGCCCGCAATGTTTGAGGCATCCCCTTTGCCTGCAAAGACAGAGAAGTCTCATCCTTCCTTTCAGCGTGTACATATAACTTTAAAAAAAAATAATAATAAATTATAGGAAACTTGAATTAGACCGAATGAATAAGACACTGAGTAGTTTACAAGATGTAGATTCGACCTTTACCTCTGCGCACACAATCCTTGATAAGATTACATATCTACATACGCTTATAAAGAAAATAAAATTATCGTTATTAAAAAGTGAGGTTAGAAATGTTAATGAAAAGATAATTGTTACTCTCAGTGATGTCGGAAAGTGAGGAACTATCGAGTGCCAGTTTCTCTTACCGGTATCGAATTTTCGGCTTCTGTTCTGTCTTCGCGCTGACCGATGGACATGAAAATAGCTTACCTTAACTTGCCGACACATTGTCAGTTGGTAACACTTGCTTCATTTATGCAGGAAGGATGTATACTCCCGTTATGTTAATATTCTTCTTCTTCAGTCCAAACTTTACCCTCTCAGTATACCGACCAGCTCGAACCTGAGTTAGTCAATACCCACTAATGAGTTTTTGAACATCAGACTATATGCACAAGATTTTTTATTTCTTTTTTTTTTTTTGTCTATTATGGGCTTTAAAATGGATTGGCCTGCTAGTTGGGCTTGGCCCATTTTAGGCCCAAGTACTAGACGCAACGGCCCATTCTTGCGATTATTTTATTCTCCAACCTATCAGCATTTCCATTTGTCCACTATCCCGTTTCAATCGCGTAAGGTCGAATCGGACCATCACTTCGGAGTTGACTTTCTTTTGTGTTTTCAGGTCTCCTTCTTATAGTTGAGAGGTTTCATCTGTATCAGTACACTTGACCCACAAAAAGTCGAGCAGACGAGATTCAAGTTTAAAATATGTCATTGTATCAAACTCTGTTTTCTATTATTTTATTTCCTTAATAATCTTTTCTAAAGGCGATTCTTCCTAATTGATTCCTCCTTTTGACAAATGAAAGTCATGCATACATATGTGTGACCCCTTTTTGTTCTGCCACGGATGATGACTTCGTGAAACAGAGAGGGGCACAGAGGCTATTATGCTACTACATTTACTTGGAAAAAAAATCGACGGTGCTCATGGAAGATCTCGAGAGGCAGAGCGCCAGCGGCTGCTGCTAGGAGGTTTGTTCGTTATCTTTGGCCATCTCGTCGGGCAGCGCCCTCTAGTTCAACTTGAGTTTTGAAGGATTCCATTGCAGACTCGGAAAGAAAACTTGGTTTATGATAATGGACAAATAGCTCAGCAGGCAAGTGCATGATCAACTGTAAAGCTTGCTCCTCCTGATGGCACTAGTTTGAGCCCATTATTGCAGTCCCATTTCTGAAGACGTTGACCATAATGGGCTCCAACGCTTGACTCCCATCAATAGATTTGAACCATGTCTCTCTCTCTCTCTTTCGATTACAAGACATGCGCGGCAGGTTAGATTTTCTTAATCATCCATGAGCTCGGAGAGCATTACAAGCACTCTGTGACCAATGACAAGACAATTCGAATCCAAAGGATTCTCCTTGGTCCCATCTCCATACTTCTACTGCCAAATTGAATCGCTTGCCTAGCAGGAACTCTCGTTAATTCTGACTCTCTCATTCTTTGGTCAAATTCTTTGGAGTTCCTGGACGAAGAAAGTCGGGGAAGACATGATACCTTGGAGGCCGATGCGTAATCATGGGATGTTCCCTCCGGTAATGTAAATCTCAGCCCCACGCACTCTCTTTCGTTAATCGAATGTTTCCGGTCCCACCCCACACGCATCATTATTCAAATTCACAAAAATCTCTTCTTGGCATTGCTCGAATTTTCAACTTGGGATGATTTTTTTGTCATAAAGTTTGGATTTTTCCAACTAAAATCCGCAATTTACTTTATAAATTGGACTCGAAGATTGTAAATCTTTCACAGAGTTTCCTAAACTACATCAAAAAGTTCCCAATTTGTGAATCTTTAGGAAAGAACTTGTCTCGCAATGGCCCGCTCAAAAAGTAAAGATGCATATTCCATATAAATTACAAACAATCCTCTCAAAGAAGAGTGATTAATGGGGTCGTGACGCACAAAAGATACCATTGATCACTCTTAATTAATATCCGACAAACCTTTACGTCGTCGCCGTCGTCCTCCTCCAATGCACCAGAAAGTCATTCTACCATTTTCCTTTTCATTCTGACAGCATCCAGACAATACCCGCCAGACCACAGAAACGACTAGAACAGCACATGCATTGATTGAGGGCCGAGATGGGCTCGGCGACGTCGTCCATGGCTGCAAAGTTTGCTTTTTTCCCGCCGAACCCGCCGTCCTACGGCATAGTCGTGGAGGAGTCCACGGGGAAGATGAAGCTGACCGACGTGCAGCCGAGGGACGACGTGGACGTGCTGAGAGTGCCCACCAAGAGAGGGAACAACATCGTCGCTGTCTACGTGAAGAACCCGTCGGCTTCTCTGACTCTGCTCTACTCCCACGGGAACGCTGCTGATATCGGCCAGATGTACCACACCTTCACCGACCTCAGCCTTGATTTAGGCGTCAACCTCATGGGGTCAGTCCCAAAATCAGAATCACCCCCTTCTTCTGAAATTAGACAGGACAACAAATTCTGGGGGAAATGTTCATGTGTTCGGGATATTGGTTTATTCCTCGATTTGACATATGGGTGATAGGAGGGTGGAAGTACTGATGTGTCTGTTTGTTTGTGATGTTTGCAGGTATGACTATTCTGGGTATGGGCGGTCTTCGGGAAAGGTATGCTCTGTCCCTATCTCTTGTAAGCTTTCAGTTGGTGTGGAGTGGAGGTCAAAGGAGAGGGAGAGAGATAGAGGGGACGAACTTTGACTCTTGATTTTGATCGATTAAGTTATCGAGCATGTTATATAGGATTCCAAAAATATTGGGTCGACAATTTACAACTGCCTTCGAGTAAGAGCACTTCATTTTGCGGCCTCTGGTTCAGGAAAAAGGAATAGCTTTTAAAACTAAGTGTTGAATTTCACCTGTGGCTTTCTCTGATAATCATTTCTTGAATAGTTTGTCCACCAATCAGCATGGTTGTTTGATCATCAAAAAGAAAAAAGAACATGGTTGTTTGAGCTGGTTCGGAGTCCTGGGCATTACTATAGGTGCGTCAATTTGTCTTAATTTTGGATTAGTCATGTCTCATTTGAATTCTGATATGGTAATAGTTAGTTTGTGTAAAACCATTTCCAAAGAGGTCTGCATGATTCATACGCTTTTCAGTTTTATGAGTAATACTCAATGTCTTTGTGCCTCGACGTTAATTGCTTTAACTCTAGCAGCACAATCGCACGATGCTGCAGTTTTAATTAACACAGTCTCTGAATTCTGAGTATACTGTTCAAAAAATGAAATTTTCTATTAAATGTAGCAGCCACCTGCAAGTCTTCCTCTTTATGCACAATGCTTCAACGAAAGTCTACCATGACCGTCTTCTTCTCCTTGATGCTCGAACGCTAATAACTATTTATTCGATTAGCCAAGTGAGCAGGACACTTATGCTGATATAGAGGCTGCATGCAAATGCCTTAAGGAGAATTATGGAGTCAAAGAAGAGGAGCTTATATTGTATGGACAATCAGTTGGAAGTGGTCCTACTCTAGAGCTTGCGATTAATTTGCCCAATCTGAGGGCTGTAATTCTTCACAGTGCAATCTTGTCCGGCCTTCGAGTCATGTATGCAGTTAAACGGACATTCTGGTTTGACATCTATAAGGTTCTTTTCTGTCCACTTTCTGACTCATTTTGCTTATCCGTGGAGAAGAAAATAATGACTACTGTGTGTCCTGTGTGATTCTTTGTCTGTGTTGCAGAACATTGATAAGATTCCACTGGTTAAGTGCCCAGTTCTGGTGATTCATGTAAGTTTTTCAGTTTTAATTTTTCCCACGTTATGGATCCGTGATTCGGAAGCACTGATTTGTTTTTCGAAGCTGGTTCATCCGGAGGAACTCTTCTTCAGAACATAACTTCCTTCCCAAGAAACTGCTTTACATACAAAATTCAAATGTGATCTCCTCTTCTGCGTTTTACTTGGTGTCCTGAAATGCTGCATGGAATGTATCAAAGACCATTTTTAGGGCAGGAGTATCATCAGAAATATGAGATCTATTCACATTTGAACTTTTCATTAGTTGTCATGATAAATGCAAGAACGTATGGCCATTTACCTCTGAGATGTTGCCTTTAGGGAACTGAAGATGATGTTGTGGACATCTCCCATGGAAAGCAGCTGTGGGAGCTCTGCAAAGAAAAATACGAACCTCTATGGCTTGAAGGAGGGAAACACTGTAACTTGGAAAACTATTCTGCTTACCGGAGTCATCTCAAGAAGTTCATATCTGCAATTGAGACGATGGCCCGACCTCAAGAAGTTCCAGCACAACCAACTCACGATCCTGAGCTTGCTTTAAAATCCACTGACCAGAATAACGAAAATACTAGGGCAAGCATTGATGAGAGAGTGAAATCGAGGTCAAGTGTCGGCCGGAGAGAGAAAGGAAGGCCGAGCATGGACGGTAAAGAGAAGTCACGAACAAGCACAGACAGGAGGGAGAAATCTAGGAGAAGCTTAGATAGGTCGGGGAAACCAAGGAACAGCACAGACCAGCCTGAGAAAGCAAGGAACAGCTTTGATCGGTAAGTTAAGATCACCTTTTTTGGTGAGGTCTCTTCCTGATTCTTACTTCTAATCGATTTCTGAGAAGAGGGGCTTGGTAAGAGACCCTGGGCTATGGAAGCCTACAAGCCTATAGAAGTAGGTAATTCTCAAACTCTTCATAAATGCCATTCAAGCTGCTCTCACTGTATCGAATAAGACTAAGTTGAGCTTAACATCTCAGGCTAACTTCTCTAACCGTTTGACCAGTGATGACGGGATTGCTTAAGTTTGAATCAATTTTATGTTTATCACTGATTACATGGTTGCCTGTTGAAAATGACATTGTAGGTTGGGTGACATGGTCAGATCTGTTGGATTGTGCAATGTTGACTGCTTGAAGCCGACAGCTCTTGAAGCCTAAACTTGAGGCAGTCAGCCACAAAAGGCCGAGAACCTAAACATTTCGTCGAGTTCCATCCTCCGAACCTAAACATTACTTAGCTGTTGCTTGTTTGGTGTTCTGGTGGGTAAATAATCCTCAGCAAGAGTTTCTGCACTTTTCAATTTTCTGGTTCTTCAGATGATATTTTTCGCAGTCAGTATCTTCCGTGTGCGTTCTCTTGTGGTCTGCTGCCGGTAATTTGGTCTTAGAAGTATGTACATGAAATTTGGGATCTGTATTTGTTTTCGATATGATTCCGGTAATGTGTGCATCAAATTCTGTCCATTATATAAACCTGGTTGTGGCGAATAAAATGCTGGAGAGTCGATTTTACAAGAGTTTCGACTTTCCTCGAGTTTTGGAAGTCATGTTTGACATGAAATGCTACTTGAGGACTGTTTACAACGGTGATGTAACAGGTGTGCGAGAAGGAAATGAAACTTTGTAAAATGATGGTTGGAGGCATTCGATATTAGTCGAGATTGAGGAATGTTGCCCGTCTCTCCTACTGTGAAGGCAAAGCTTCAACAGATGTACAATTTGTACGTTGGACTGCTCACTCATGGTCAAAGCTTGGAACTTTTTGATCTTTGATACATGAAGATCTCAGGTCATAATATTTTGGAAAACCATTTCTTGCACAGCATTACCAACTCTATAAGGTTAAGTGAAATTAGAAATGCTCCATTCTATCGGAGCTCGTTGGAGATATGAAATAACTGATGTATTTCGAACATATCAATGAAATAAATCAAGAGCCGCCAAATTTGGATTCTTTTCCATTTTTCAAGGTACTTCATCCGATGTTACATTGTGGTAAGAATCAAAAAATATGTTTTCATTATTTTTCTAAGAAACATCAAATGAATAATAGGACACGAATTTCTTGTTGGGTTGTCCTTCTGGGTCAAGCCCGATGCTACAAATGGGCCTCTGTCTCTCTGCTGTTTGTCTCCGTCTCCGTCTCCTTGCTGGGTTTTATTTACAGAAAAACCATCGGACACTGGGACGATCTCGTAGGTTTAAGCAGGGTTTAAAGGCGGCTGCCGCCATTTGCCCCCTTCCAATTCGGCCCTGCGGATCTCCCCTTCCCCTCACGCCCGTCGCATGCCATTCTTTCTGATTCCACCGTTTCTTCTGCTCCGGCTCGCTCCTTCTTCAGCTGAAGATGTGGAGGAACTTGGCCAAACAAGCTTTTTCGAGAAAGTCTAGATTTTCCTCGCATCTTCCGTTCTCTTCTTGTTCCAATTCATCGAGTGTTCTCCCCTGGCCCAGTAAAATCGCGCCGCATATTCAGAGTCACCTCAATTCTTGGTGCCCACCTCTGAGCTCCCCACAAATTGGTCATTTCTGTCCCCAGGAGAGCAAGTTGACACGATCCGTACTAGAGTTCTCCTGGCATCAGGGTCGTATTAGAGCTTATGCGAGTGTTGCGGAGGCGATTGTGTCAGAGGAGGACTCGTCGTCCGGGTGCGATGAGATTCAAGAGTTGATCGAACAAATGAACAGACAAGAAATTGCAGAGCAGCAGCAGCGAGAACAAAGTTTTAAACAGCCCAAGAAGACATTGTTCGGGATGGGAGTGACGAAGTACCACATTCTCAGGAAAAGGCAGGTAAAGATGGAGACTGAGGCTTGGGAAGAGGCAGCCAAGGAGTACCAGGAGCTGCTAATGGACATGTGTGAGCAGAAGCTTGCCCCAAATTTGCCCTATATGAAGTCTCTTTTCCTTGGGTGGTTTGAACCCTTGAGGGATGCCATTGCTGCTGATCAAGAGATGTGCAGGCAGAAAAGGGTCAAGCCCTCTCACGCTCCTTATATAGATCAATTGCCTGCGGATATGATGGCTGTTATAACAATGCATAAACTGATGGGGCTGTTGATGACCAACAGTGGAGGGATTGGCAGCTGCAGGGTTGTTCAGGCCGCATGTCAGATTGGTGAAGCCATTGAGCATGAGGTCGGTAGTATCGTTTTCATCTCTTTAGTTTTATTTCATTTGTCTGGTATCAGTGGAAAATATCCTATAAAAGTTCTGTTTTGAAATGAGATATATATAAAGGATCTACGAATAATTAGAACTTGGTCTGGATTTTCTAAAAGTGAACACAGTTCCGGAAACAATGTAGACATTAAGAATGCAGGGAAAGGTTGCCCTTTCTTTTCAGACATTAGAGATGTTGAAAGACCTGCCTTCCATGGGATTTACGATTTCAAAAGACAATAGTATGATGTCCTTTTGCTGAATGTTGGAGGTGACTTCTTTGGGAGCAAGATATTTTCTTGGAAACGTTTAATATTCAATGATATATTCTTATAGCAGTTTTATGTTTTCTCTTATCTAGTTTCATTCTGCTCAATCATACTAAAGCTCATAGGAACCTACTTCATGGACTAATTTTGATTAGCATTTTCTGTTGGGGCTGATGCTTTAATTAGAAAGCAGGTTATGGAAATCTCGCAGCATATGGCTTTGACAGTTAGTATGCAGAAATCTTGCACCATTTTTTTAAAACCATGGAGCGTATATAAAAATTTCTAACTTTTTCTCTGAGGAGCAGGCTTTGCTGCATAAGTTTTTGGAGAAGACAAAAAAGAAAAGCACAAAAAGTAAATACGTTGACCAATCTGATTCTCAAACAACCGAAGATCAATCCCAGACCACAACCAAGGAGCAAGAGAAGCTGAGGAAGAAGGTTACTCAGCTAATGAAGAAGCAGAGGGTGAAGCAAGTGAAGGGGATAGTCAAGGCCCATGACAATTCCATGCCTTGGGGCCAGGAAAGCCATGTCAAGGTCTCTTTTTTAGCTTTTCTCCAGCAATTAGTGTTCTAATTGCTGTAGTTATACTACCGAAGTCTTGTCCTGGTGCTTGTAGTTACGGTGCTGAAGGCCATTATATATATGACATGGGAATTCTCATTTTGTGATTTGCAGATTGGATGCCGCTTGATTCAATTGTTAACAGAAACTGCTTATATTCAGCCCCCAACAGATCAGTTAGGAGATGCTCCACCTGATATTCGCCCTGCATTTGTCCATGCCCTTAAAACCATCACAAAAGATGCACAGTAAGAAATTCTCTCCATACTGCTTAAACCTCATCATTGTGAGTGCTCGTTAAAAGAGACAAATACGTGGTTTCCCCTTTTTAGGAAAGGCAGCAGGAGATATGGTGTTATTGAGTGTGATCCTCTTGTACAAAGGGGCCTCGAGAAAACCGTAAGCAGAACAAACTGTTTCTTAAATTGTTGAGACCTAAGTTACTTGTATCGCATGGTAATCAACAGCATAATGTGTTTAACAGGCTAGGCACATGGTGATTCCTTATATGCCAATGCTGGTTCCTCCTTTAAACTGGAAAGGGTAGGTTCTTCAGATTCTTGTGTTTGTAGAATCTATCTATCTATCTATCTATGAGTGTGTGTGTGTGTGTGTGTGTGTATATATTTGCAGGGGATCTCAGTTCTTGATGATTAGAGGCTTCTACTGTACATTTGTTGATCATGGTTTTATGGTGTATGCCAGTTATGACAAAGGGGCTTACTTGTTTCTACCATCATATATCATGAGAACACATGGTGCAAGACAGCAACGACAAGCAGTTAAAAGGGCTCAACCAGAGCAGTTAGAACCTGTTTTTGAGGTTTGGGAGCAATATAACTTGTTAATTTTGTTCCCGTACTCAATGGTTCATTAAGATGCACAAATTTCTTGAATTTTGAGTAGCCTTGATCTTGTTGCTTATCCTGAAATCTGATCACAATCAATCCAAAAACAATTCCTTTTCTTGTATGAAGCTGTAATCGTTTTCATAATACTTTGTTGTACTTGTTCAAATCAGGCTCTAGATACGCTTGGGTACACGAAATGGAGGGTTAACAAGAGAGTACTTGCAGTGGTCGATAGAATATGGGCAAATGGAGGCAGCCTCGCCGGTTTAGTTGACCGTGAAGATGTGTGTACTGATAAACACAAAAATTGTTAAAATCTCATTTTTATTATTTCTGATGCATCCTCCATTTCATTCTCACTTCCAATTTCCGTGTAACAGATTCCTCTGCCTGAAGAGCCAGACACAGATGATGAATCAGGGCAGCGTAAATGGAAATGGAAAGTAAAGAATATAAAAAAAGAAAACAATGAGAGGCACTCGCAGCGCTGTGATATTGAACTTAAACTGGCTGTAAGAAGCTCTGATATCATCTCAACTCACCTGCAGTTGCTGATATGCAGTGGATAGCATGCTTATTTGTAAATTCTCTCTCCAATGAGTAGGTGGCACGAAAAATGAAGGATGAGGAGGGCTTCTACTACCCACACAACCTTGATTTCCGAGGCCGTGCCTACCCAATGCACCCTTACTTGAACCATCTCGGTTCTGATCTTTGTCGAGGCACCCTTGAGTTTGCAGAGGGACGACCCTTAGGGGAATCGGGCCTGAGGTGGCTAAAGATACACTTGGCAAATTTATACGCTGGAGGAGTGGATAAACTATCTTATGATGGTCGAATCGCATTTACTGAGAGTCACATTGATGATGTTTTTGATTCTGCTGATCGGCCCCTCGAGGGAAAACGCTGGTGGTTGGGTGCAGAAGATCCATTCCAGTGCTTGGCAGCATGTATGAATCTCTCAGAAGCGCTGAGAAGCTCTTGCCCTGAGGCCTACCCTTCACACATGCCTGTTCATCAGGTGCATTGTAATTCAATGAAATTTCTCCAAAGCCCATAAATACAGATGGTATATTTTCCTGGGTTTGCTAAGTTAGAGGGTTTCGTAGTTTATAAGTTTTCAATGTGAATGATATTTGCTTAAGGTAGATAGCCTGCAGACAAGTCACCCTCGTCAAAAATGTGTGTGTGTGTGTGTGTGTGAGAGAGAGAGAGAGAGAGAGATAACAATGACCATTTATTCTGCCTTATGAAGTCAAAAGCCACAAGCCACATCGCACATTCCTAGTATATGCTGATAAGTGCTTTAATTTTTTTCACCCATTTGGTAGCCTTTTGCTTAAATATGTAAGAGCTAATCTTTTGACATATTGTATTTTACATTTTTGAACTTTAAATCAATTGTTTTATTAATCTATGCTATGGTTGGTGCAGAATCTCATTTACAATTGTATTTTATATTTCGGTAGGATGGATCTTGTAATGGTCTACAACATTATGCTGCACTTGGAAGGGACAAGGTAATTGTGTTTCTAGTGCAAGGGCATACAGTTTATTTAAACCTCTGTAGTGGAACTATGGAAAGGGAAGAGGCGATGCATGATTTTCATGAACGAAGTTATTGGTCACTCATAGCAACACAAGTATTTATAATATGATGATTCCATATATTTATTTTCCAATCGATGTCTTTGTTTTTGAGCTGGCAATGTGTAGATTAGCTTGCTTGATTTCATGTTTATTTATGTCCTTTTCGTTGGCATCTGAATGTTCCATAATGCAAAAACCATGTTTTCCTTTTTGTTTCCATAATTTCTTTGTGGTTATATTGGAAGAACCATAGTTTATTTTGTACGTTGTCTGGTTTCTTACTCTCAAGTGGAATGCTCCTAGAGGTTTTACATATGTCAACACGTACATATCATATGTATTGTCACAATTGTGCAAACAGCTATCAATGTTTGTCCCGTTTCTCTGGTTATATGTATATATGTGGTGACACATGATGCTTTATTTTGTAGTTAGGTGCAGCCGCTGTTAACCTCATTGCAGGAGACAAACCTGCTGATGTCTATTCAGGAATCGCTGCTAGGTTCTCTTTCTCTCTCTCTCTCTCTCTCTCTCTCTCTCTCTCTCTCAGTTTATGAATTTGTTTCTTTCTTTATATTCCATTATAAATAGCACCAATTGATACAATTTACACTTAATATCTTGATCCGGACTTCTCCTCACCACTCCATTTTCATCATGCTTTCCTTTCTCCATAGAGTTGTTGATATTATGCGAAGGGATGCTGAGAAGGACCCGACGAAAAATCCACACGCAGTTTATGCTCGGCTCTTGATTGATCAGGTTTTCCTTGCATTATGCTTTCAATTTGATGGGCTAAATTTGGTTAAGTAATGGTCAGTTTTAGTCAGTTGTAATACATGATCTCAAAACTATGGTAAAGTTATCTTATTTTCTGGTAGGTCTTTTTTTTTTTAATGACTTTTTGTAACATTAGGTTGATCGTAAGCTGGTCAAGCAAACAGTGATGACTTCGGTGTATGGAGTGACATATATCGGTGCCCGAGACCAAATCAAGAGGAGGTTAAAGGAACGAAATTTTCTTCCGGATGATACACAGATGTTTGCTGCTTCTTGCTATGCTGCGAAGGTTAGCAAATGTGTCATCGAAATATTTACTTATCCTAAAGAGGAGTAATATTTTTATGGCCCAATAGCACTAACAAAATCCCTCTGCTTCAATTTAATCTAATCAGTCCCACTAAGTTTTCAAAAGTATGTAATGTACTATCTCTACCAGAGATTACGTCAGCTGCCATTGTCAACTGTGGAACCCAAACCACCACTAGCAAATGCCATAGCCTGGATTGAGGTTTCTCTGCTTTGGTAATAGCCAGAACAGCTTTAACCAGAATCATACTCAACTAAGAACCAATTGAGAACGCTCTAAGCAGTGAACCTTTGATGGAAGTTATGTACATTGCTGCAATAGCTGGATTTCTGAAACAGAATTATGGATGTTGGTCAGGGGCATATGACCATTGATCGATGGTGTAGAACCCTTGATCTGGGCTGGAAGTAAGCATTTCCTCATGGATGGAAAATTTAGATGTTTTTAGAAGTTGAGTGAGTACCTGAGTTCTTGAAAATATAGTCTTTGTTGTGTGATAAGCTTATTTAAAGTTCTTGAAAATATGGTCTTTGTTGTGTGATGAGCTCATTTAAAAGCCCTTTCTTAATGAAAGTAAATTATGTCTAACAATATGTCGGATTTTCTCACTGTACAAGCAGACAACTTTGACTGCATTGGGGGAAATGTTCGAAGCTGCAAGAAGTATCATGAGCTGGTTAGGCGACTGTGCTAAGGTACTTTCATCTGGTCCTGATTAATATTCTCCTTTTTCTGCAGTGACTTAGGTCCAAAGGCAACTCTGCTTGGAACTGATTTTTATAAAACGACGATCAGATTATTGCACAATTATTGTCGGTTCATTAGCTGACTTCGTAGGCTTTGTTATTTCATTACTTGGTAGATTTTTGCAAGGAAGTTGGATCTCTTTATTGGGAGTTTTAGGAAGGTCGATAATTCAATTTGGGGTTGATTTCAATTGCAATGGCTGCAGTTCAACCTTTTATAGGACTATCATCCTCATTATGGGGCAATCCAAGGAACTATACTTTTTTTAGCTAATGAGTTCTCATACTTCTACTATAGTCTAATCTTTGATGCGCAATTATGATCTGATTGATTATTCTTGTCCCATCAATCTCTAGTATTTGCCTGTAATCTGGTGTTATATGCTTGACTGAAGCTTAACATTTTACTTATCAAAAAAAAAAAAGGAAACTTAACATTCGAGCGGTTCAGCTTTTCTGATCCTCTGTGCACATAGCAGCATGAAGCTTAATATTTAATAGAATCTAATATGTGTGTGCATATCTTCTGCTGATGATGAGATGTAAACTTAAACAGGTGATAGCTTCTGAGAATCAGCCAGTAAGGTGGACAACTCCTCTTGGACTACCCGTGGTACAGCCCTATCGACAGTTGGGAAGGCATCTGGTAATCATACGAACTTCCGTCCCTTAAAATTGACAGGCAGTAATTTTTTCCTTTTGATGAGTTTAATGTCCTGCTTATTTATTCAGATTAAAACCTCCCTCCAAGTATTGACACTTCAACGTGAAACTGATAAGGTTGTCCCATCGAACACTTTCTTCCTTCTGTGATCTCCAGCTTTGTACTTGCTCTCTTTCGATAAAATTTCAAGCTGAAATTGCTCAAGATGAAAACTTAATTGCACTGATGCGGCTCTCATAGGTCATGGTGAAGCGGCAGAGAACGGCTTTCCCTCCAAATTTTGTGCACTCGCTTGATGGTTCTCACATGATGATGACTGCTGTTGCCTGCAAAAAGGCAGGCTTGAACTTTGCAGGTCTCTACCATTACGCTCTTCTACCATATCTTTAGTACTATTTATCAAAATTATATCTTTTTGATACTGATTCTGCATTCCCTTAGCTCCATTAGTAATTCTAATTTGTTCTTATAGGAGTCCATGATTCATACTGGACACATGCTTGTGATGTGGACAAAATGAACAGGATCCTCAGAGAAAAGTTTGTTGAATTATACGATGCACCAATACTAGAGAATGTGAGTATTCTTTGATATTTTATCTTTTCACGTATGCATGAAGCTTTCCAAAAGATCACATTGTGATCTCACCATGTGGCTTTGAATGCAGTTATTGGACGGCTTTGAGAAATCTTTTCCCACATTAAACTTCCC
Organism: Lagerstroemia speciosa; assembly: GCA_037672795.1. Taxonomy (NCBI): domain Eukaryota; kingdom Viridiplantae; phylum Streptophyta; class Magnoliopsida; order Myrtales; family Lythraceae; genus Lagerstroemia; species Lagerstroemia speciosa. The sequence goes on along the minus strand of CM075300.1, from coordinate 1,244,746 downwards.
CCCTTTACCAGACCGAGGAGACTTCGATTTGAAGGAAGTTTTGGAATCCCCCTATTTCTTCAACTAGTCTCGAGGTAAAAAAGAAGAAAGTTGTTGAATCGTATCTTCTGCCATCATTCAAACAAAGGATGATTCTTTGCGTCCGTTTCTGGGCCATATATCCGATGCATATTGAAGGAAAGGGGATGGCATTGGGATTTTGCCATATGATAGGAATAGGATTATATCTGTGTACATATCTTTGGGAGGACAAACCTTTAAGTTGTCTCAGTCTCGGCACTTGAAGTTCAGATATGTCCCTGGCAGAACTGTCACTCTCCGTAGAGATTCAAAAGAAAAATAAGATCCGCGAGGGGGCAAGTTTGAAGTGGGCCTCACAGGAGCTTCTGGACCATCAGATAAAGCCGAGGAAATCAAGCATCGCCAGAACTGCTGAAAATTCTTGCAAACCCAGTTTCTATTGTTGGTGAAACTGTTTTGGTGATCAGAGAAGAACCAAAGGGCGTGTGCTGAGCAGAGTTTTGATGCAAAAAGCGATGATGCGGCAATGAGAGTGGGTTCCGTGGGACTGTGGCATGTACTTGTCATTTCTGTAGCAAATGATTTGTAGGATGTCTATAATAATTCATTAAAGGAAATTTTGAAGGCATAGCATGTCATTGTGTTTCTTGCTATTTACATATTCATCAATGGGCATTTGACTGACCCTTCTGCCTGGCAATTTCATTCCACAATGGATCCCATTGTTTTTGTCACAGATTCATATTTTGATGTTGCTGAGGGCATTGTTCTCGTCCCATATTGCAAGCTTTTATCTGTGGTAATTTGACATCTTTTATCTTTATTGAATCCTCAACATCTTAGAGAATAGAACTCATGTGGGGCACATAAACTTTCAAAATAATGCAGGAATTTGATCTCTCGAGCTTGGTGTAAACCCGACCTACATAAGAAATGTAAATTTTGTTCTTATGCTTGATCCAATTGAACCCGGTTTCTTTTCTCCTTCCTCTTTTGTTCCCTTTCTAAGTTGAGCCACATCAACCCATTTCCTTTGAGTCCATACATACACCTGAGCGAAACAAAGCTTGCTGGACTATGCAGCCCCATGGAGGGAATCAGCAGCCCACTTCCAAATCTTGAGGTTCACGTGAAATTGTACAAGAACTCAGCAATGAGGACCGACCTATAACACCGGGAGGAAAGGGCACATTGTTCATAAACTTCTTGGCTTCGTCTAACCTCCTAGATCGGCTTAGTAGATCAATCATGTAAGTACAATGATTAGTAATTGGAGTAATCTTATGTTCTTCCACCATTGATTTGAAAATATAGTCTGTGAATTTCCAGTAGCTCACTTGTGCTGCAGGCTGAAAGAACACCAGTACAAGTATTCCCATCGATTTTGAAACCAAGGCCAACATTTTCTCATACAAATCAATTGTCTCGGTGGCTTTACAGAACTTCAACCTCTGAAACTAGTGCTGTCCAGAACGCTTCGTCCATATAACTCGTTTTATTGGACCTGTTTGAATCTTCTAGGCTCCTCACTTAACATACACTGTGATGAGAGCATCCAAAACTGTCAGGCAAGAAACAAACTGAGAAACAACACAAGATGATGAAACTGTGAATCCTTTCCCAAGCTAGCTAGTCTCACGCATTAGCTAAATAAACTTCCTAGATCAGGTTTCCTAGTTTTCCGTAAGCCTCGATGAGGTTGTTGGATAAGATGGTTGTCCCTGAGCTTGCGGTTGTCATGGCTGAGCTTCAGCAGAAAGAGCAGTGATTAGTTACATTCTGATGCAAGATGCCCCAAAGGAAAGTTATATTTTGGTGTGCCAGTAAGCTGTAGAAGATTGTGAAGGTGGAAGAGGATATTGTGCTATTGCTTACTGTTAAAAGTGACAACTAACGCTCAAGGAAAACAAGAATAGATCTCTTTCACAAATCAAAGACTTTTCCATTCCGGAGTAACTAAGCTACCTGGACATCAAACAGTAATCTGCAAAGAGCATTACCATCAATCCATCATTACAAAAGATGTTTAAACTTTAACCTAAACCGGCACTCCAAGTTATGATCGCCTAGCTCGGACCCAGCAGCTAACCACAATCCGTTCCATTTCCAGTCAAAGGATCTTCAAGGACCTGAATGGCATGATTTCCAGAGCTCTGGATTTGTGAATCCTCAAGCAGGAGTTGGCATGATATACCATGTCAGTTTGGCAATTGAATCCCGGGGCAATGAAGCTTAGGCAAACTTGGAGTCATATTAGCCACTTGTTTAGTTGTTTTGTTGCTAAGCAAATGTATCATTAACTGTGCAGCTGATCTTGGGAGTTAAGTTGTAACCATGTCATAATTCAACTTTCGCTTGACCAGCCTAGACAGAACCTGCCATAATACATACAATGCAGTAAGACCTCAAGTTCAATAACCAGTGAGTTCAAATTCACATTCTAAGAAGTCAAAAGAAGTATTACCATCAGAGTTATCTGGGCTGCTTAGAGGAGCACTTGCATTAAAACCTATCCGAACAACATTGTTGAACTCATCCCCCCATACATTCTGAAGCTGCAAGAAGATGAGTGAATGTCAAGCTCAACAAAAGAACCACCATAGAATGTAGCCAATCCGGTGAACTATCTTATCCGATAGTTACAACATATGCCAACCTACCAACTAGGGCCTCCAGGTGAATGTCACCTAATACAATCAATTTCAATTGAAATCCTCATGTCATGTTGCCCCACCTCTTGTGGTGAAAAAATTAAAGAGAGTGAAGGTAAATGTAAAACTATTTATGAAAGTGATCATGAAATAAACAAGTTGAGAACACACCTGAGCAGGATCCTTGAATCCTCCTCCACTCGCGGGATTGATTTTGTTATGAAGGTTTCTCCTTAGGCTTTCTGGACTCCCCATACCATTAAGGCCTGCCTGAATGAGTCCTGCTGGCAGACGATGTAATGGAGGAGGATATGGCACCAACATGTCAGGAAGGAATCCCAATGTATATGAATGGCCAGCTCTTGAATGAAGAGTCTGTGTGGTAGAAATATTCCACAGACAAGACATTAAGGATTCAACAGGATAAACTGAGATTTTAAGTTAGCAGTAAATTTTCTTTAAACAACGACTCACATCATTGGCAAGCAGCCCTTCAATGTTGAAATCTAGCTGAGGATTCACAGTGGCGAGTTTCATTGACAAGAACTGCAAGGTATGAGATGATAGTCAAATCAAGTAAATTTTGTGAGCCATTAAATTCTGCAAATTGGTGAAAAGAAAGATACATGAAGAGCGGCTATAAAAGAAACAGTCATTATAATGTACCGGCTTATTCCATAACTTCACGACTAAAAAGGTGGGCGAGCCGAATAATTACCTCAACCTGGCGTTGAAGTGATTGCACGTAGTTGATAATCTCATCTAGCATCAATGCCTTGCCTGTCATCTGTAAAACCATTAAGACTTGTTTAATCCAGATTTCAATATAAACAAGCAGCCATGGCAACTATCTAAGTGACTGCAAACCCATTTTACCTTGCTGCAACCAGGTACAAGATCTTGGAGAAATTTCATCCTCTCGCTGATTTTCTCCCTCCTCACCTTCATTGAGTTTAATTAGTCCAACCAAATCTTTTACGAACTTCGATTCAATCAAACATAAGGAAATATTAGCAGTCTCTTACTCTCTCTGCAAGACTATGGCTATTCGTTGCCTGACCTCGTCGAGCCCTTACGTGGATATATTCTTCTTTGGGAGGCTCTGAAGCCCGAGACTCCTGTTTATTGCTCTTCCCAGCAGCCTTGCCTGGGGCGGTATTCGGACTTTGGTCTATTCTTTGTTGAGTTCCATTAATATCCTTCACGTTCCCGGCAGGCTGTGCATCTCCAACACAAAAATCATTTACATCAAGCAAAATATAAAGAAAAATTCACTGCAAAATATGAAGAAAAATTCACTGTATCATTTAATAGAATATAATTGAGGTATTAAGTAGTTCAACATATCAAAATCTGAAGGAAAAAAAAAAAACCCGTTTACCGGTCTATTTCTTTTCCTCTTATTTGATCCAAATCCCTTTCCATCTTGAGCACCATCTCCACTAATCTTCGGTTCACCAGAATCAGTTGACCCACCGACAACTTGTTTTGTTTGCTCATCATTAGTTTGGACTATGTTCCCACTTCTCCCCTCGGTTTTAATTTGGCCGCACTCGCAATTATCAGGCATGGAAGGCAGGGCAGGATCATTAGAGGCTTGAATAGTGCTGAAACCGTTCCTCTGAGGAGGCAATAACATCACTGGATCCATTGGAAATATCTTTCCTTGAACAGGGACAGGCATTCTCACCACTCCTTGAGGACATACACCAAGGCCTTCAATGTCACAAAAAGGATTCAGCATATCACTAAAACAATCACCACTGAAACGCGAGAACCTGGCAGCCTGCTCAATGAATCCCGAGTCATCTGGGAACTGAGTCAAACTCTCAGGGAGTACATCTGGAGCATTAGCCAAGATGAGACCATCCTTCAGCGCTGAGACAGGTAGTTTCCAGCTGATACCACCTCCCAAAGGGGCAGGACCCATACCAACTTTTGGACCTCCCAGGGTGTTCAAACTGCTCAAGTTGTTCTGTAAATTAATATCGCAATATCCCAGGTTCTGCACACTGATGGACTGGTCCAAGAGGGCTGGAGGGCCAAATGTGTCCGCCGCTGGGGCAGAAGAACAAGAAGAGGAATCTAAAAGATTTTCCTTGCAGGCTGCTTGCGGATTCCCAGGATCAACTGAACTCATTGGGGTATTCTTGATTCTTGTGCTGCAAAACTGCCACTCCAATGACATACCGGACGAACTAAAGTTTTAGGATCCCGATTGCCCTTTCCTATTCAATATAATCTGTTCCTGGCTCTATCCATCTCCAGCTATTAACCTTTGTCCAATTCTTCTGGGGAAAGAAAAGATGAACCCAGAAAACATTACCCACATCATAAGAGAAGGCTCAAATTCTGAAGAAGAGGTAAGTAACGAAAAGTCCGTAGAGAAAGTACCCACAAATGTATACCTCTCAGACAATCTCCAGTGAATTCAAACTTCAGTAAAAGCAGAGAAAGAATCTGAAAATTCAGGACACGAGGAACTTGGCCATCAGAAGGGTGTCTTAAATACATATTAAAGGGAAATCAGTCGACCCCAGAACGATAAAGAACCACTAAATTTAACCGTATGAAGCCAACATTTGCCCAAGGTGCCATGGAATGCAACCATTTCCAACGCAGTGAAAGAACATAAAAGGTACCAAACTTATCTGCTGTCAACGAGAAAAAGGTTACAAGGGGAAAAATGCAATTAAAGAGAAGAACATTGGTTTCAGTGCAATAAATGCTAGTAAAAAAATAACCCACTCCTCTGAGGGAGCAGAGCTCTGAAGAAGCAGAGTGGAAATCGGCCAAAAGGGGCAAGAGAAAGATACCCATTTCAGATTCTGCCGCTACTTTAGGGACTATGGCTCCAAGTCAAGCTCTTTCCAACTAAAGGATTGTATATTCAAATCGAACTGAATTCCCTCGAAGCCCCACGGAGAGAGAGAGAGAGAGAGAGAGAAGAGAGAAACGACCAAGCAGCAAATGTTTTTATGCCCAGGACTGTATCAAAGAAGAGAGATCTTGACGATTAACCACCGCCACTGCTACTGTATAGTATAATTACGACAAAGTTATTATTATCCAATTAACATATTAATAACTAAAAATAAATGATCAATTAGAACAGCTTCCCAGAAAATTTCATGGCTAAAATCATCGACAAGCAAGGAATGTACAAGGGATAGGAGGAGTGAGTTGGTCATTGGTTTCCTTTTGGTCTGAGTTCTGAATTAATGCTCACATATGGATTCGAGTACGAACTACAAGGGAAATAATCGAACTCTCGCTCTCCCCGTTGCAGCTCCGTTTCAGACAAAAATTGAATTATATTACAGACCGTCTTCATTAAATCGAATTATTTGCAAAGATGCAATGTCTTCCCTTTTTCACTTTTAACTAATTTACTCTTTGATTTCTAAACTTTTTTTGGAAAAAAAAAAGAGAGCCTTTTTGAGTATTATAATAAATCAAATATTTTAAAACACTGTCTTTGGGCTAGCTACTGACATTGCCAACTATCACATTAGAGGGTGGCTTTGTTTCTTTATCTTTTCCCATAATCACAAGGTAAAAATCTTGGGAGATGTGCCGATCATATTTAATCAGGAACATAATTCTACAATCAATTTTGATTGAATAGCCTCTCAGCTGTTTGACAAAGAATTCCACTCCTATCTAATAGTAAAAAATTATTACAGCTTAAATTTCTTTACCGCTTGTTTAGGTTCGCCACTTTCTCTGGGTCAAGTACATTTGTGAGAGCTACTTCTTACGATCTCCCAAAGGGTTTCAATCTCGATATCATGTCAAAAGGAAGAAATTCTTAAGCGATATGAAATTTTGTGTCGAACTCCTTTTTCCTTATATTAAGGTGGTTCTTGATATCATTATGATAACTACTACTACTGATTTGTATATTTCAATTTTACTTATTTGAATATTTAGAAAGTTATGTGGTATTATGTTATGTTATGCATCAACTTACACTTTTATATTAATGAGGGTTGTTATTGTAAAATTGACTATGAAAAGAGAAAGGGGTCATGTGCAGTAGTATTACTCTTGACCTGAAATAGTGAGATTTGGATTTGTTTTTTATTAGTAAAACTCTCTATACCCTTTTATTCCCGCTTTTTTTTGTATGCCAAAAAAATCAACAATCCAAAAACGCGGATACGTACCCTATTATAAGAAACCCTTTGAATTCACAAGTCCTCAATGTCCCTTATATAGTCATATTGTGAATGATCTCACAATTTCTAGTGAGATATCAAAGGGATTAACAGGATATCTTCTTCTTTTTTTTTTTTGCGAAAATTGTGTAGTATTAATCATAAAAATCAAACATCTATATATAATAACTGTTAGAGGCCATGCCCCTTAGCTCGCAGAGTACAAGGAAAGCCTAAAACCAGCGAAACTCGAAGACCGAAGTTTATGCATCGTCCTGGGCCACACGATAGCAAGTTCAACTGCACTGTGTCAATGATAGCGGAAGCGCTGTGTGCAATAGAAAAATGCGATTGTTCCTCTCCAACATTTCATGTAGACAAACCGAGTCCAAAGAAGCTTCTTAACCAATGTATCAAGCGTTCGACCCTTCTGAGCAAGAGTGCAAGCCTCTTCCGAATCCCAGCTTTTATAGATCTGGTAATATCAACCCGGGCCAGAACCGGGGTTAGTTGAAGATCTTTCTTGGGTGTATATACATATACATGATGAAAAACCGTGCATGTATGTGTGTGTGTATATATATATGTATGTAGCAAACTGTCCTTTTCAGTGGTGTGTGATGTTACTGTCCCTTGTTGGGTTGTCATTTTAGCTGTCGACATCACCAAGGGATTCATTTAAGAAAAGCTGGGAGATGTTAAAAGGGCTATTGTTATGTTGGGGATGGGGACCGTTTACACCTACGCCATGATGCAATTAACAATGTAAGATGAAATGAAATATATTGAGATTGGAAAAACGACAGCTTATTGTGTGAAGAAGAGTGCATTGAATTCCCTCCATGGAGACTTCCTTGTCAAAATAATTAATCTTTCTTCGTCGTACGAAATGTATTTGGTTCTGATGACACTGCTGCTCCTGTGCACTGCCCTTGGCTCATAGAGAGGGAGAGAGAAGCCAGAAATTTCTCAGTCAAACAAATCTGTCTTTTTTTTTCATGGGAAATTACAGAGTTTGAGTCAAGCCATCTTCAGATGGAGAGAGTATTCTTTATAATGAATGTGTCACATGATAATATTAAATACAATAATATTGTCATCGATATATCAGATAGAAATTTTGAATTTGACCAGTACTAGCAGGGCTCTTCTTCCTTTTTTGGGATCAAAATCAGTATTGCTCTTCATTACTAAAATTGATTAGAATGTACAAAATGATAGGAAAGCGTACAGGCCGAGCTCAATAATGCTATACAACAAATAAAAATGGTGAGTAAGGATGAACTGCTTAGTTCATTAGAGCATACCCTAGTTGGCAAGTAATTTCCTTTACTAATCATTTTTAACTTTTCTATTCAGATCTTTGTATCCCAATAGTCTAGTTTTAACAGAAAATTTGATACAAGCTAAGACCTTCTCTTCCAAAAGAGGTAAACTAGAAAAAATAAATTCATTACGAGACTTTCATGTGAATCCATATGAAGTAGATATATGCATGCCAAGATAGCCGTAGATCATTGAAGCAAGGGACCTTCCTTTATGCTTCCTCGGTAACCAAAGAAACTCAAATTGTCAATCCCTGCATGTCCTGTGGATTTCATGGAGTGAAAGGATGCGACTCCACATGACCTTTGAGAACGAGCACCCAAAGAACAAATGGTCCCCAGCAGGGCTCTTCTTATCCTATTTCAAGTTCTAACTCTCTATAACTCTCCTATATGTAATCGAAAAAATTCATTATAGTACCTTAAACTCGTGAGTGAAACAAACTGCTGCTTTCATCCCATTGATATCATGAGAAAAGATGCTGCTTATCTTTTGCAATGTGTACTAGTGTCCAGGGCTTTGTTCTATCGTTGGTATGATAATATACGATTTTGATGAATGCCTTTATCGGCTCAGACCGACCATAAATGGATACAAAAACGGGTCCACCATCTATCAAGAGATGAGTGAAAACGTACCACCTTCCATGGAAAGAGATGCACTGTCAAATTTGGCTAAGGAGTAAAAGGAGAGAAGGCATGGTGGGTAATGCCAGGAGCAGATTGTGGTGTGTGTGCTTAGTTAAGTGGAGAAATATGGAGGTTGGAGAGAGGAATATGGTTTAGTGCAATTATATTATCCTTAATTTAGAAATGAGAGATTTTTTAGGTTTGCTTTATTTAAAAAAATATGTTTGTGAATGGAAAATTCTATGGCTCGGTTATTGCACCGTTCACCAACTTAATTAAATAGCTTATAATCAACCGCACTGGTTAAAAATAAGAGTCCAACTACTAGTAGTCACTTTTGCTACCTACCGAATGGTTTAGTGGTTAGACCGTAAAATTTTCTCGGTAAAAAAAGCGACAGAGAGGGTAAGAGTGTCACTTGTCAGGTACTGATAGGGTTGCTGTCTGTCTGGCTGAATCATTGATGCCATCCTTCACATTCATCTTGACAAGGGCACTTGCCTGTGCATTGCTTAGCTATCACCAGTTTCACTTTCTTGATTGCTATGGCTCTGCACTAGATCTTTCACTTGCCCGTTTGGCATCCTCTTCCATAAGTTTTCCGGGTCACCGTGAAGTCTCCACTAAGTATACTGATGAATAAAAGGCACCAAACTAGTTAGCGTACATAACCGAAGGTATCAAGAAGCATCTTTGATATGAAAAAAATCACACAGATCAAATAATATCCTTTCAGTTTTGTACATGCTAATGGAGGCACCAATTGAAATCTCGGATCTATCTAGGCCTGACAAAGAAAAGTAGACTATGCATCCACTGAATGGGTTTTAACAATTTCTCTCGACCTAAAACTAAGATGTACAATATTGTTATCATCAATGTTGTCTCTAGGCACAAGCTGAGTATTGTAATTCTTTAATGGACCGGACTAAGATGGGCTTAGTGCATAATGGGCTGGGCTGCTGTTAAACCCAGCAATCTCATTCCGTAGTATGTATGGGCCATGGCAATTTCATTTCTGGACTGGATCTTACGCATTCTCAATTTGCTCCCCAAAAGCTTTCAACAGTTCAAATTCTGCCCCAAATGCTTGATGTATCTGTCTCAAGATTGAAGCTTTAACCCAGTTTGTGAATGGGCTTAATTTAAATCAGCAGTCATCTTCTTCGTCCACTGCGAATTTGAAACCTTAGTTGGATCTCTCTCCTTCGCCCTCGCCCTCTCCCGGAACGTAGACGAGCTGTCTTCTGCATTTTAACCTCTGACCCAGTATTCGTTATGTATGATACACCGCTTATACCGTCTGAGAGCAAGGGAAATTCGAGAGAAGGGTTTTGTTTTAAGGTGCTAAAAATCATGGCGGTGAAATTGAAACAGAGCTTACATTGAGATTGTACCAGCGAAAATGCGTCCAGCTCATAAATTTAACTCCTTGTGTTGGTTTTCATGTAAAGTTCGAAGCTTTTTTCTTGATTTGCTTATGGTGGATTGGCTTTTGTCTGATTGGAATCTGAATGATCTGGTATGAACTTGATGTTTCAAGGCCTTATAATACGTGGCTAAGAAGCAATATGATGAGACTGATGCGTCTGAAAATGATGGCATGGCGGGCCGAGTCTCTCCTGAATTACGAATTGCTGCCACTAGAAGTCTGATGAACTCTTTAGAATTGTCTGCTCCAGTTCAATCCTCCATGGAAGCAAGCAAGTTTTGAGCTTTTTGTGACAGGATCAATGGCCCTTCTTCAGGCATGTAGCTAATTCAAGGTCGAGGGCCGAGGTGGGAAATGTAGTGCACTCCTGATATTTAATGGAATCCTTGGTTTTCTCTTTTTGTAGCTTTGAATGGGTCATTGTTGTTTGATTATTTTTGCTTCCTACAAAACAAATTTTTGTTGAAGGCAGCCCAACTAGTTTCCTACTTAAAATAGGATGTCTGGTACTCAATTCTAAAAGGCATATTTTTTCATGAGTATATCAATTTTTTTCGTTCCCTTCTATTTTAAAGATCATATTGTTGTTATTATTCTCCACTTCTCCCCCTTCAAGATTCTCACACGGTTGGACGACGAATTACTGTAGGACAGGAGGGACAAAAGCTTTGCAGGTGTGGCGATGTTGACGATGGGTGTGAGTTTGCAGTGCATGATCGATTTGGTTGTTGCGGGCATTGCGCTGATAATCGGCTTAGGAATTTTCACATTTGTCGCAGCAGTTCTTTGCTCAGCTGCTTTGTTTTACAACTCCAAGCGAGTTTCTTGATCCATACTTCCCTCTGCCAAGGTAAGAAGGAAAAAATTTCTCTTCAATTTCCTCCTTAATTCTACTGATCCATGGGAATTTGCTCTGTTTCTCTATTCTTCGGGATAAGGGTCTTGACCAAAAAGTGGATTTCAGTAGCATCTGTTTTGGGTTGTCGGTTGTCTGTCTTCTGAGCTTGCATTTCTTGAATTTAGAGATGAGTTCTAAAGGAGAATGTGTTTCCATCATTAGTGATCTGATGAGGAACAATGTCAGGTATAGGAGATCAGTGTCATCCTCAAGTTATAAGTTGGAATACCTTAATTATGTCAGAGGAACGTAAACTGAAAGATCTATAGGTTTAAGAGAGCAGTTTGCCATGGATTTCCTGCCAAATTAACGTCCTTACCGATAGTACCAGAGAGTTATGTTTTTTTCTAATATTTTATTGGACGGGCGCATGAGTAACCTTTATGACTTGGGCTTAGTTGCATAATCTCATTTGTTAGCAGCCCTATTGTGTTGTCTTGCTTTGTCCAATATACGGCCTTTTTTGCACTCGCCACATGAGGGTGAAATTGAATTATAGACTCGTCACGGCATTTCTTAAACACTCAAAATTGTTTTTCAGCTGCTGCATTGACGATGATAGACACCAATATTATGTAGCTATAATAGAGCTGAAAGGAATTAAAGGAGTAGCTAGTTCCTCGAAATCATATTTGTATGTTAAATTCTTTCAAAGGGAGAGGAGGCTCCTTAACGAGGATGGAATGAAATTTTAATGTAACTTGGTTGAATTTTATATGCAAATTCTGGCATATTCTATGTGGCCTGACCGACTATACTTCAGTCTTGGATGAGTAGTGCCTAATCAAACTGACTTTGACGTTCAGGCAAATCCTTAAATGCTTGCATTGAAAGTTCTCATTAGGTGTGTTCTGGTTGTGCAAGCATTGGCATATAAAATATTAACAACTTACCGGAAGTTGGTAAAGTTTATTTGCATTACGATCATGGTTGCACGGATACTTTAAAATAAATTCCACCAGAAATTAAGAAAAAAGCAACAAGCAGCCATCAAATTTCTAGGTCCCCGACCTGAACTAATCTGTGAACTGTGTTGCCTTAAGCATTTCTTCCTGTCTATTCAGTTAGCTGATAATTCTAAGAGTCTCGTACACTACAGGTACAGCTCGGTGGCGGACTAGCAATTTGGCAGCAGTGAGTGGAACCTTATCACCCAGTTTTGGTGTTTTAGGTACATTTAGAGGATCAAGCAGATGACAGCTGCAACACAAAGTTACAGAGCTTCCTGCAATGTTCAAGTTTTTTATCATCTAAGTTCATAGGATGCATCGGGGAATTACTATTGTGTTTACAATGACAGGATCAGGGAGTCTTTAGCTTATAATGCAATCTCTTTTACATAGCTCTGTGGCCATTCGTTAGTTATTAATGTTCGAGCCAACTAATTCTTAAGCCATCTTTTGCTAGATGATGAAAGAATTACAAGAAACAATCACCAAAATGGGCACCTGCACTTATCAGGGTGACTACTTTCTCTTCTGCTGTTTCCTCGAGTACACCATTCCTCGAATCCCATCGGGGTCTGCAACAAAGCCTAGAGGCCTGTAGAACCCCAGAACCCGTGGCTCTGAGTATAGGGCAATGTTGGAAATCCCTCTCTCTACCAAGTCATCGATCAGTCTCTCCATCACCGCCTTCCCAAGTCCAATGCCCTGAAACGACGGGTCCACCACCACGTCCCATATGATGGCATTGAACACACCATCCCCCGTGGCACGAGCAAATGCCACGGGCCTCTGGGTCTTCTCATACTGGATCCAGATTAAGGAGTCCGTGTTCTCGAGGGCGATCCTGATCTTATCCAGGTCTCTCCTCGGGAACCCAACTGCCACAAAGATGGTGTTGAGCTGGTCAAGGTTGAGGCCGGACAGAGTCCGGTGGAGGGTGAAGCCCCGGGACTGGAGGCCATCATCGGAAATCGAGAAGCTGGTGGAGGCAGATGCAGCCGAGGCGGAGACGGCAAGGTTCCGAGGGTGTACGGTGGCGGTTGGTCTGAGGCGGAGGGAGGCGGAGAAGAGTGTGGAGTGTGTTGCCCTGAAGAGCATTGTCTGGAGGTGATGATAGAGGAGGAAGAGAAAATGACTGGTGAGTGGGTGCGTGTGACGGGTTGAGGGAAGAATTTCAGTGTTTTCTGACCTGAGAGATAGCTTGTGGTTGTTATTCAGCCACACCACAGCTGGGGCATATGGTTGGTCTGATTCTGAGGGACGGCGTCTGGGCCCCGCTCTTCCTTTACTTCTTATTGGTTTGATTCTGATGTGGTCCTTAAATTCGACTAACTGGAAAAACCCAAAAACGAAAATGAACGCAATTTAAATGTTACAGATACTGACCGAAACGTAAAAGAGCTCCTGTCTTGAGCATTTTCTTCTTGCAGGTATTCTCCAGTTTTGTGTTGTAAATAACTGGACTAGCATCGACAAGATTACTCATCAAAATTAATTGCATATGGCCCGGGGGGTAATATCAATTTTTCCAGAATTCTGATCCTGAAGTCGGGTTCTTCACGAGCATACAGTCCAGAGTCTTTGTGAACTATTTGGTACATTCTCTTTAGATTTTTAAAAAATATATATCTTCTTTTTGTCCCTCCTGAAGTGATTAAAAGTGAAACAACTGTCAGTATGCACCTGCCATGATGTAGTTTTTGATGAACTTTGATTTCCGAAAAACTAATGAATATGGAAAACAGAAATGTAAGACATGTTTATCCGACAGAACAGAATACTCCAAAGCCAGATATATGCGTGTCCTGGATACATTATTGACTCTAGATGAAACGGAACATCAGACTTCATGAGTATCAAGTTTACAGTGCTGAATTCTGTAGAGTGATGACTCTCTGGTACTTAAAATCTTCAATTTCACATTGTCTTTCGGAGTCTCCTCAGTTTCACAGTTATTCAGTGTAGTGTGGATTACTCTATCACCGGGGTCCAGAGAGTTCCATTTCTTGGACAAGCAAGGAAGAGTCATCAGTGTGATCAGAGCAGCGGTCTGAGAAGAAGAAATCACGGGCCCTGCTGCTAGTTGCCTCTGGTCTCCGAGAAGTTTCCCACTTGTCGGCGAGCTCATCTCCCTCTAGCATTCTCACCACTTCAGACATCTTAGGCCTTTGGCTTTGGTGGTATTGGGTGCAGAGTAGTGCCACTCGAACCATCTCTTCGAGCTCAAACCGGTCATATAGGCCCTTCAGGTCCTTGTCGACTAGCATCTCGAGCTTCTTCTCCTGGTGAAGTTTCCGGACCTGCAGATAGAAGTACCCTTTTTTATTTCCTAGTCTTTGATGAATTGGCTTCCTTTTCTCGGTATTATGCTTTCCAAGGAAACCGGTTGTTTTACATTGTGGTTTACAATTTATATGCTATAGCTTGAAGTTTTTACCCAGTCAAGAACGGCTCCTCTCTGATTTCCAGCTTTCCCAAATTCAATAGTCTTCTCCCCCGAGATCAGTTCTAGCAGAAGGATACCGAAGCCAAACACATCTGTCTTCTCAGAAGACTGACCCGTCAATAGATACTCAGGGGCAATGTGACCTGCTGTTCCTCTCACGGAAGTTGTTACATGAGATTCCCGGTGGTCTAACAGCATCGCCAGCCCGAAATCTCCCACCACAGCCTCGCAGTACTCATCTAGCAATATATTTGCAGCCTTAACATCCCTGTGTATGATTTTAGGATCGCACTGTTCGTGTAAGTAAAGGAGGCCCCTTGCTGCACCTACTGCAATCCGTTTTCTCGTGCCCCAATCCAGAGTCGGCTTTCCTGCAACACAACAGAAGAGGATCACAAAGTGTTTTCCTACGCTGAAGATATTTTCTGGAACCATCTCAGATTTAGTTTTCGTTTTCCAGATGTTGGGTTGCGGTAGTTGGCAGCAGCAATCTGGAGGTTACCTTTGAGACGGGAAGCGACACTTCCATTGGCCATGTATGGATAAACAAGTAACTGTTCTGTCGCGGTCAGACAGAATCCATACAGCCTGAGGAGGTTCCGGTGTACTGCTAAGCTTATCATCTCAACTTCTGTCT
Source organism: Lagerstroemia speciosa (assembly GCA_037672795.1). Taxonomy (NCBI): domain Eukaryota; kingdom Viridiplantae; phylum Streptophyta; class Magnoliopsida; order Myrtales; family Lythraceae; genus Lagerstroemia; species Lagerstroemia speciosa. The sequence continues at coordinate 1,229,599 of CM075300.1, read as the reverse complement.
GGAACTGGAGTTCGCCTCCGATAGCACCTCCATCCCTTAGCCGTTTTACTGCGACTACTGTCCCATCTCTGAGGTACCCCTTATAGACATTTCCTGACCCTCCCTTCCCGATCAAGTTCTTGCTGTTGAAGTTGTTTGTTGCCACTTGTAGCTCCCTGAAGTTGAACTTCCTAAGGTTTCCGAGGCAGATCTCTTCAGAATGTTGCTCTAATGTGAGAAGAGCAAAAGTTTAGTCCAGAGAATAAGGTGGTTACGGAAACAGCATTTTGGGGATTAATCTGATGCAAAAATTGTTTCAGTAATATTTTTGTTGTTGAAGTCGAAAATTCTGTCAGTAATGCCTTCAAAGCTGTCTGATGCTGGTGTTTTAGGAAGAGATAACCTCTGTACTGACCGTTGACATCAAAGAAAATTTGCTGGTTGAGCCTCTGCCTCCGCCAGAGAAAGAAACCGAATCCAAAGACGAGTAAGCAGATGCATCCTAGACTTAAACCCAACGCTAATCCTAGTTTGTGACTTTTGTGACTCCCAGAAGGTTCAGGGTCTTCAAAGAAAACAAGAAGCTGCAGGTTAGTACCAACACAGAGAGAAGAACACCGCATTGAGTTTCCACGAAAAAATTTGATGACGTGGTAGTTCTCCAAAATCTGAAAAATAGAACAGGCCAAATAAAGCTACTCTACAAATTTAATGATGGAGAGGTTTTGTATTGACATGCCATGGCAGGATCAAGTACACATACTCTGCGAGTTGCTCGAATTGATAGGAATCGGTATCTGAGTGATCTTAAAACAGTCCTCATGTCCTGGGGCACAAACAAGTGGGTTTCCTACAACTCTGTTGTCAGCCAAAAGCAGAAAGGATCGAAGCACGGTAAGTTCTTCTTTGCACAGATTTTTTATTAACTGGATCATAAATGAGTGAAAGAAGGATGACTTACTTGAATGTTTTAGCCTGCAACTTGGGCAGTGGGGGGCTAAAATTGTTGTAAGACAGATCCCTATAATTCGACAGCAAAATATATGCAAACCATTTTCAGGTAAAACAAATCTTAGCAAGGCAATTATGACAGGGAGCAGGAAGACTCACAGAAAGGTAAGCTGGGTCATATCAGCAAAAGATGGAGGAATCGGACCCGATAGATTGTTGTCATTTAATTTCCTGAGATGGAGTCAGGACCCCGAGAAAATGGAAGCAAAAAAATTTAGACTTGGAAAGGCAATTCTTTGAAGAGACAGAGAGCTTCAGAATTTTACATACAGGATCTGGAGGCTCCTCAAGTGGGAGAGCTCAACTGGGATTCTGCCAGTGAACGAGTTCTGGGAAAGATCAAGCTGCTGAAGCTTTGAGAGCCTCCCGAGCTCCTCTGGAATTGGTCCTGATATGCTATTGTTCTGGATGAAACTGCAGCAATATGCAAGTGTTTATAAAACGGAAAATTCCTCATTTGCACATAAAAAACTAGCTTTTCCTTCTCAACCCACTTATGTCTGGGTACTCACAGCTGCTCTAGAGTAGTCAAGTTGCTGATGCTAGGAGAGAGCTGTCCTGTTAAGTTCTGGCCTGGAATTCTTCTGCAGAGAGATCATTTCAAAGTACACTTATTGTCTGTTTCTCTTCGGACTAGGGAGGCTGTTCTCCCCTTTGCTTTGGAAATTTATCCAAAACTGAATTTCCAAATTTCATCTTCATAGAAACAGAAAATATTGAATGGGGCATTCCAAGACTTCTCTTTTCTTGAAAAGGCAAAAGCATAGAAACTTTATCTGAGTTCTCAAGAATCAGGCAGTTCAGGTTTTACCGAACTCTGTACTTACAAGGTCACGATGAAACCATCTTCCGAACAAGAGACCATGCTCCAAAGGCATGGGTCGACATAGTTTTCATCCCAGCTTCCTAGCGCAGAATTCGGGTCCTTAAGCCAATTCTTTATGCCCATCAAAGCTTGCACTAGAACACACGCAAAAAGAAAGAGGCAGAAAAGCAAAGCAGCAAAAACCCATCATTTAGCTCCTTCTGTGAACTGAAATGTTGAGGAACGAGCCATGTTCTTTACATAATGCAGGAGTATGAATCACCTTGAAACAGATTCTTAGACAAACCCGTAGCAGAGGAAGTCCAGAAACATAGGAAGATCACAAGACAGATCACAGAATTCTCCTTTCTCAGTTCCATTGTTCAATACCAGATGTGAAGATTGCCCCAAGAAGCTGAAGACAGTTTCGAGATCCAGAGGAACTCTATTGCTGCTTTAAGGTTTCAGAGTTTCCTCTCCTTCCTAACCTTTTAGTGAAGAATTTCTGCAGCCTCCTTTAGCTTCTCAAAAGAGGCAAGGGCCAAAAGGAAGCAGAATATTTATGGTAAAAGAGCAATGCTTGCCACTGCTTCAGCAAAGTGAGTATGATGAGATGACAACAATATAGAAAAAGGCAACAAAATATTAAGCAAATCATTCAGAAACTGATGGAAAGAAATTCCTTCAATCATTCATTAGTTCGTGGAAAAGGGTGGCTCGGAATTTTCTCTGTTTTTGAAATGTTATTCCCAAGGGAATCAGTGCAAAGCAGAAGGCATTCTTTTAGCATTAATACTGGTGAGCACTTTCAGCCTTAGGCCAAAATATAATGAGAAAATTGGTTTTCACAGTCGATAAAGTTTGGCAGTTTTATACTGTGGATGTTCTGTTCAAAGAAATCGCCCAATGTGTGCTTCTGTCAAGAAAACGGTTCGGGTTACCTTGTGGGATGCTTAATACCCAAGAGGGTAGCAGTTCCGCTTGAAAACTTAACCTGTTGAAGAGGTCAAGATTGTAACTTCAAGACGGTTCATAGGGGGCGAGTACCTACCTCACCAGGCGCCTTCAATCCATATCTGACGGTGTGATTTGATAGTAATGGTACAAAAATTCGTGAAAGTGTTAAGAGAAACCCGATTGACTATATTCATTCCGGTAATGACAATATCAACTTGTCAATTTGTAGCAGCGACGACAGTTCTAAAATCTTCAATTTTTTAAAGTCCAAACAAGTAAGATTTGAGTCCCGTAGGATCAAAAGCATAATCACGATCCTGCAAGATCCTATACAAGTTTAAGAACTCCTTGCCATAACATGTAAGCTCCTTTTGGGTTAAAAAAGGAGTACCATAAGCTTACAATGTGAACCAACAAGAAAGTACAGCGTGGTTTCCAAAGAAACACTTTTCAATCTTTGCACATAGATTGTGTTTTCTGTCAACTTCGTTCTTTTCCAGGCCCCATTGTTTGCCCTGAGATTTGTCATTTCTACTTTCGATTCTTTGGAACCAAATCAGTAAAAGGAAGCTGCCCGAGAGCCAAAAAGAGGTTTGAGTACTCATCCAGTGGAATCTGATAAAGACATGCGACGATCCTCTAATTCATTTCTCGACTTGGTCATCGATGGTTACTTCCACCTCAATCCAGATGGCCTCGGGTCATATTGTTGACAACTATGCCCATTAGCGATATATACCTTGCTCTAGTCTGTAATGGTCCAAAGTCATCCAAAATGTTAGCTGATGGCATAATTTCAAAGTTTCAGCAGACAAGACAACACCTCAAGCAATAACCTGTAAAGGAAAGTTCAGTTCAGTCCACAAAAACATTCAGCATACAGAATCCTTGGGGCAAAGCCTCTAGCCAGCTCCATTATGATTGACATGGGAAAAGGTAGTTTAAAACTTTGGCTGGATTCCGACAGGAGTCGTACTGGGATTGGGTGGAATCCGAATCCGACGAAATGCAGGAAACCTACTTGTTAGGCCGATTGGAGAGATGGAATAAATTCCCTTCAGACGTTCCGATGAAGCTCCCTTTTCTTTTCTTTGGTTTTTTTTTTTTTTGGCTTACACTGTTCTATTTTAAGTTCTTTAGGATTTTCTAAGGGTAAAGTGGACGTGGAATTTGGCATCCCCACCAAACACGAAGGCAAGTCTTCCACGAAACACTAGAGACTCGCAAACTGCAACGCATAATAAGAACCTCGACACGTATATCATGTGAAAATCAGCCCAGCTGTTCTGCCCAGTGCTATCATCATTATTCATGGGAAGGACAAATAAAGCTGTTTTCGAGTAATTAGTACTTGATCTACGATCATATCGTCGCCAAACACAATGACTTTGATGATTTTATCAGGTATTCCTGCAAATGATCGAACAATGTAAAAGGCGATGTTACCACCCATGACCATGATATTAAACATGGGGCCCTACCTCGCACTGCCCATAATGATAATGCTAAAGAGAGCTCCATAGCATCTGCGGGCGTTTGTCCCTCTGCTTCTTTACCTCAGTCATCAATATTCAGGAAATGTCCGCATGGAAGCCTAAATCACCAAAATACCAAATGTCTTACATATATTGATAGTAAAATACCATTCTCACAACGAAATCAAACGACGAAACAGGAAACATAGAAATAGTTGCATAGTCTGAAAACAGGAAAACCAGTACAGTCTGCTCGATGACCGACCGACTTTATTATACCATAGGCGGGTAGTAATATAAGAGAACATCAAACGTACTCCTCATCCTCCTCGCGGAAGCTTTTCAGAACCGAAATGGCTGGCCACACTTGCCCAGTCATATAGATGATGGACCCACCAGCACCGAGCTCTTCAAGGCTCCTCCCTCCACAGCCGTATCCCTTCACATTCAGCAGGCAGCTCGGCTCAATTGACTTCAGGGCGGCATCAGAATGCACAGAAACAGAGAACTCCTTCGGCTTGAAGCAAGCAAGTACTCTCTCAATTAATCGGTCCAGTGAGAGAACTCTAAGATCGTAGCCCACAGCTTCGAAGCTTGCATAACTGAAACCATCTTCTGGAGTGACATGAATTGTGGATATTGCAGGGCCCTCGATGGAATTCATGGAATACCCACACGGCTCGAACTGAAAATCACATATTTCAGAATTCGGGAGAATCATTCTTATACCAGAGTCAACAGTCATGGCAGCAGCTGAGCCTGACTTGTCCATGAAGAAGACAGAAGCCGAACTCTTATCCAAACCAGTCATGCACATCTCCACAGTATAAATAGGGGTAGCAGGATTCACAACCTCAGCAGAAGCAGAATAGATGTGCCATTCCTTTGACTTGTCAGACCCACCCATCACATAAGCCTTGCTTCCTGAACCAAGCTTCCCAAAGTAGCCATCGAGGATTGCAACTTCTTCGCTGAACTTACGATGTGGATAGGGCTGGGCTCCAGGAAATATGAAACTTCCACGAGTGTAACGCACAGATTTCACAGCGAGAGACATGGCATGGGCATGATTGAGAATCGGGGGAACTGAAAGAAGCAACTTAGTGGTCCCACAAGTTTTTATGATAATCTTGTACGGGTAGACAAATAGGCTGGACTCTGAAAGGACATAGGAATCGACATGGTCATTTGAGAGTGAAGACACAATGGTGCACTCAGCAGGCTCTAGAATCTCATCCAACTGGGACTTGGAGAGAGATCGGAGCCCCTTTCCTTGAGGATCAACAAAGATTCCCGGCTCAAAGAATGAAATCTCTAGCCTCTTTTCATAACCTTCGAAGCCAGTTGGAGAAACTTCCATCATGGTCATGTTTACCAACAACAGGAGATGCGATTGCAATGAGATAACAGTTGCAGAGAGGGAGTGAAGAGAGGAGCAAGAAAGATGTTCTCTGGGAAGGTGAAGAAAAACTACTATAGCCAAAACAGTAAACGGACCACTTTAAGTGATCGAGAAACCAACTTTCGGGATATCAGGATGGCCTGCGCACGCACTGCAAAAGAAAACAATAATTCAGTTTTTTCATTTTTTTTCTCATAAATGCAAAACCAAAAAAAATTTTGACTAGGGATTGCAGCAGGATCTCAAATCTCAAATGACAGTGGAACTTACGTTTGAGTAAGCAGCCGATCTGAACTTCTCAAATTCTCCGTTTGGTCGAACGTCCTCAATGCTGTAGCCAAGAGGAGCTTCGTAGAATAAGGATTTACTACTACTACTATTCTTCTTCTTCCCACCTTTGGACTCCATTAGATCATTCGTCTTACCTAATGAAGAGATGCAGCAAAACACCTTGTTAGAGAGAACCAATACAATGCAGTTACACCAGACCAAAATAGATATGGAAGAAGTGAACATCTTCATAAAGCACAGATCTTTAAGCTGTATAGCGTATAAGTTCATTTTGATTTTCACAGCATTGATAGATATATCAAAATTTTCAGCAAAACCTGAGCATTGGAAATGTAAAACATCATGTAATCCTTACAAAAGAGCTTTTTGGAAGGACAAATCGCAAGTAGTTCAGTGAAAATCAGAGTTCAATCCAATCATAGCTCATTCAGTGCTCATAAAGCTAACGAGAAAATGTAGCATAAAGGGAGGCTTTTGTAAGAATAGATAACAAGTAGTCCAGTGAAAATCAGAGTTCAAACCAATCATAGCTCATTCAGGTCCCATAAAGCTATCGAGAAAATGCAGCACACACCTCCAAAACAATCACCAGCATGACAGACACAGACCTATCTCCACATCTCTCCCACACACATGCACACAAATGTGAGACGAAATTCCAAATAACATCATCATTCAGATCGCTCAACATCATAGATTCTAATCCAGATTATCATTTTAATCCAATCATCAACGAGATCTAACCATTCAAACGCAAAGCGAAAGCCATTCTTAAAGCAATACAGCATCGTCCATGACACTTCAACCAAAAAAAAAAAAAAAGCAGCCACCAGCAACAAGCAAGACCAATGCAAACAAAACATCGATGATCTAATAAAACGTATCATATCTTACAACTATAAAAACACGACCTTCGACATATACAACGAATGAATCTCAAAACACTGAGGCATGCAGAGACCTTCGTGACTTACAGATGAATAATCGAGACTGATTCAATCAATGAAACGGTGATCAAGGCGCGCTCAGTTACGAAGAAAAACCAATCAGCCCTGGAAACAAAAGAACCTCGAGTCAGATATCTGATCATGCGAGAATGGATAAATAAAGCGCACACAGAAACCGAAAGGACGACCAAGGATAAGGTTATCGGACGGGGCGGCGGAGCTGGAAACCCTAGGAATTCTGTGGAGCTACAGAGAAGAAAATGCGGAGGACGCGAGAGAGGGCCGTTTGGTTTCTTATATAACATGCGAACTGAAGGATGAGGAGCAGCAGACTGCTGAGATTGCTGGTGGGCCGAACCATGTAGGTTGGACTCGGCGCCGCGGGGGCCGTGAGTACCTGAAATTACCGTCCTAGCCTTCCCCGATTTGTGGCCCCCATTCCCCTTCCCGTCGCTTCCCACTCTTTTGTTTTCGCCCGAGGATCGTTGGACCCCACCCCTCCCGGCCAATGATAAGCCATCCCTTTCAGTAATTTAATTTATTTGTACATAAATAGTTTTTAATCCACATTGGCTTTTTTTTTTAATTAAATCACATGACATTGACGAATAAATCCCGTGTCAGTTGAATTCGATAATAAATTTAAATTTGTAAAAAATTAAATATTATTATTAAATAAATTATATTTTTTAGTGAAAATCGAAGAGCGAATAACATAAGCTCATGTGCCGACATTAATGGTTTGGTAGGTCAACGCTGATACGTGTCTCGTCGTCCCAGCAAGTGGCAGCCTTGTCATGCTCGAATCATTAGCCGTGAAATAAAGCCTTTTTTCCTGACCGATCGTTTGCCTAACTTCCTTTTTATTTCCCCCCCTTTTTGGCAATTATTGCGTTAAAGAAATTATAAATAAATCAGATGCGACAAAAAAACTAGTAAAGTTGAGTCGTGAACCTCAATCATTGTTACTTTATGTCAGTCCGCGTCCAAGTAAAATAACATTAATTTAATATAATATCAGCGCATGAATTTCGAGCTCGAATTATTCGAGCTCATGTGCCTAATCAGGTTTGCTTCGATGAAAAATAATGCTAACAGCAACATGTACTTAAAAATCGGTGCACTAATATTATCATCCTTTTTGAAGTTACAAGTTTAATAAAATAAATACAGCGGAGTCTTAATTTAAGCCAACGATTAATTGAAACCATTGTAACAGTCGATAATGATTACCTTATTTGATTATGGATGCGAGATGGGAATCAAAAGCACGCGGATGGAAAATGCTTCAAGAAAATACGAGTTCACCGCTCGTGTCCAGAATTCGTTCAACAACTAGACCATCAAATTCGATGTGAAATCAGCGGAACGGTCGACTGCTTAACTCGTAATAAAATTACAAAATGTTTCAGTTGGTGAATGCAGAGATTTTGGAAAGTTTTCCAAATTGGGGGTGTGCAGGTTGATTTTGCAATGCGCTATCGAGAAGTGGGTGCCACTGATGTCTTGCGAAAGATTCCGCCGGTGGGCTCGTCAGAGGCCCATGTTGGCCTGACAAGTGCGTGGCTCAGGTTTGGTCGTCGTTATCCTCATCCTCTCATTTTCTTTCAAATAATATTAAGACCATTTTGCCCCCAAACACACACACACACACATATATATATCTTCTATATTATATGTTTATATGAAACGTTTGGGATTTTTTAATTCTTTTCAATTTTTCTAAACTTCCCTTAAGGTACAAATTTAATTATTAATATTTATTAAATCAAGAAAAATAGAACTATACTAGTAAATTTACTAATATAAATTTAATCATTAATATTTATTAAATCAAGAAAAATAAAACTGTACTAGTGAATTTACTAATATTTAACTATTAGATCTTTCTCGACTATTGATTTATCTATCTTATCTTAGTTATTTTGCACATTTTTTTTCTCCAACTCTCTTCACAAAATATATTCTGTGCAAAATCGCTCCAGTTTCCTAAAATTTGTACTTAATTTAATATTTAATTTATCAAGGAATCATATATTCCTAACATTAATCACAATTACATCTTTTTAGTCATTTCAATATTCACCTTTTTTGACAGTTTTATTAAATATCAAAATATGTGCATAAAACAAATCCATATCTAGTAAAAATAAATGCATTAACCGGAATTTTTCTCTTTTCTACTGGGAAAATAATCACAAGAATCATTAGATTTAAGACTTTGAGACATCTTTCACTTCGCGCATTTAAAGCTTATGTGTCATGCAGTTAACCGGTATGCATAGGCAAGAGCAGACAACAAGTGGTTCGGAACTCGAACAGAATTTTTACATAAATTTTAAATGAAAAGTACATGTGTGAAATATCATAACTATGTATCACATGGTTAGTGGGATTGCATGAGTTCAGGGAGCGCGACATGAGACAGTGGACATGACTGACTTGGTTTCATCAGGGCTCATCAATGGAGTCTATAAGTGAGTTGCAAATAGTCCATCTTTACTGTTGAAATCTCTGATATATGCATATTTCCGACCCCTTTACAGTGAATACAAATGTACCACGCGACCGATATGATTCAATTGAAATAGTTCGACATCTCTTCTAGTTAAATGAGATCTTTAATTCGAGTCTTGCACCCACCACCAAAGAAAAAAAAAGTATCATTATCTCTGCTGGAAGTCAAAATGGAAGTGGCGTTGGAACTTCTCCAAAAGTAATTAAAAGTGAAAAAGGATGAATGAAAGGAAGGCATCAGATTCTGGCTTTGCGGGTGGCCAACCATAGACATTTGCTAGCCTGCCAAACAAATGCTCGGGCCAATGCAATTATGGCAAAGAATTGATTAAACGATAATGGAGATTGAGCTAACCAAACCACAACGAGGTTGCCATATGCTTGCTTGCTCGTTGGGCTTGGTTTACGTGACGGTCGTGACACCCAATTCTATCGTACAGGGCTGGACGAGCTAGTATGAATTTTTAAAATTTTGAGTGTTTTTTTAAATGTTCCTCCCATGATTGTCATAGGCAAAACAAAATACATCTATATAACGGATATATCACATGACATATATCATAAGTTAATGATTGTTTAGCACAACAGAATGTTACTAATAATCTGTCAGATATTTATAATTAGTTTTATTATTGTGTTATACACATATTGAGTTGTGATATATGTTATACGATATACTGTTATGTATATGAATTTTTTCCACAGGTAAAGGGCATTTTGATGGGGGGATTTGTAATAAATGATAATATTGGGAGTGGATTTTCGATTTTTGAAAATTTGCGGAGCGATATGGCAAATGAGAAAAACCCTGAGGTGTTTACTGTTATTTTCCCAAGCGAATGTCCTGGCGGCAGAATAATGAAGATGATGCTGTCGGTCACGTGTGCAACCGAATAAAGAGCGGGCGAATCAATCGACCGACTTTGAACGGTCGAAATTCAATTACCGGAGACGGCTCGGATCTTCCTACCGACATCAAGCTCGCCCGTTAAGGATACGCAGCCGTGTGCCTCTAATTCTCTCGTTTTAATCGGAGAAATTTTTAGGTAAAATTATCTCATTACACGGTAAAAAAATCACTAATTAAATTATTATAAATAAATAAATAAATTTTAATTACGTGAACGATTGATATAATTATTATCAATGACAATAATCTAATAAATATTTTTTTTATTATATTATTATGAGATAATATAATTTAAAATTTTATCTTTTAATTCTCCATAAAAGAGGATGCTCGATGAGGTCAGGTGATTGGCCATTTTAATCAAGACTCAAGAGGATCGACTATTTGGGCTTGAGCATGTGCCATGTATTACACATAAGCATGTGCGGTCTTAAGTAAGAAATTCTTAAATGATCTTACATTGTTATATAGTAGTAAGAGGATGTGTCAATTAAAATATAATAAATGAGTAAATTAATATTAATTACTAGAACGATTATCATATTTAATATTTTTTAATTAAATAGTTTAATTAATTCTTTTTTTATTATGTTATTATGAAATATAACTATATGAAATTTTATAGTCTTAAACATTCAATGGAGCTTGACTTGATATGTTTCCCATCGAAGACTTTTCTATTTCGCGTTCCCTTGGAAAACTTTAAAAAGGAAACACAAGCTGTCACCAATAGTTTTGCTGAAAGTGCATTTTCCAGAAAACTTGTTTTCCTTTCCATCATCAGCTTCGCGGAGACCGTAACGTGTCCCTAATTATCAAGGAAAATGGACGGTGGGCAAAACGAAAATAAATTGATCTTTTTTTTCCCGAGAAAAAGAGGAAATTCGTTTTCCAATATATTCACCGTATCGGCGGGAGTTGACGAGAAGCCTCTCCCTTCTTCCCTTTCCCTGTTGTGCGCGCGCGAGATCCCCCTCTGAAAGAAGAAAAGAGTCTCGGAACTCAATAGAAGTAGGCTCGATCTCTCTCGTGGTTGTTCAATCAACTGGTGATCTTCTCCTCTCTGTTTCCAAGTTTCTGTTTTCCTATTCGCAGCAGATCTGCTGTGTCCCCGATGTTGCTTTTTCATCCCTTGTAAGCTTTTTGAGTTTTTCTCGTCGAAGGTTAGCGTGCCCCCTTTTGATGTATCAGTATCCAAAGCTTGTTATACTCTTGCTCTATTTGTTTTCTAGTCTCATCGTAATATCTCGATTGCTATCTGTTGTCTGAGTTGATCAAATTGTTTTCTTTTGTAAAGTAAATTGAAAGTTTTGTCTTTTATGACCCATTATCACTCATTTTAATGTTAATGGAGTGGCTCAACATCCAGGAGTTTTGGTGTCCAATGGAAAACACTTGCTTACATACAGTTTGGTATTTTCAAAAACAGTTTGGTTGGCAATAATAAGACTGGCAGATTTAAGTTGACAAAACTGTATCTTCACACCTTGGTTTTATTGGAACAAAATCATGCCTATGTTGTCTTGTTTGTGATTGGAAGGCCAAAGTCTGTTCCTTTATGCATCTTCTTGGTGTCTCTGACAGTTCTGACACATTGCTGAAGTGAACCTCTAAAGAGTTTGTATTGTCAAAGGACAAAGAATAATGGGGTATATTGGAGCACGTGGAGTAGCAGCGCTGCATAGATATAAGTACAGTGGTGTGGATAACTCACTGCTCGCAAAATATGTCTTTCAACCCTTTTGGAGTCGTTGTGTGAACTTCTTCCCTCTGTGGATGCCGTAAGTTCTATTTATCATTCAGATTTTGCAGGTGTTACTACTGTTGTCTTTTGATTGATGTGATTTTGCTAATAGTGAAATCACAAAACTTGCTAGTTGCTGAAACACGCTTTGATCTTTGTTTTAGTTATGGGATCTCTCCATTGTTTCAGCTGGAAATTTTAGTCCTGACGTGTAGGACCTTTAAACGGATACCTTTTTGGCTTGGATTATTGATAGTTGTTCTCTAATGTATGTGGAGTTATCACTCTAAATACAATGGCATTACCAACTGGCACTGAATTTCATGCATGCATCTTTTGCACCTGCTGGATTGATACTACCTGATGCAGACTTTTTGCTCACTTAGTTCCTGTCCTGGTACTTGTCCCTGACAAATTGAAAGAGGCACCGATCATTTCATTTCCCCCCTAATCTCTGCTTTTTGAGGATGGATGGCTTCCATGTACTTTGTAGTCATCTATACCACATTTCAATTCATGTCATTGCTTAGCTTTCTGGCAATAAAGCTATGATTGATCAATGAGATATTCGTAAAATGTTGTCATGTTTCATCCACATAGACTGACGTGTTCTCATCTTTCTTATGAATGTGCTCTTTGGATCCTCTCCAGACCCAATGGGGTAAGGCATTTCTCTGCAAGCATACTCCTGGTTTCTCTATAGTTATGAATTTATCACTTCATCTATAGCTAATATTGTCTGAATTTTTCTCTCATGCTGCCAGATTACCCTTATGGGATTCTTGTTCTTGATCACCTCTGCATTCCTTGGCTATGTGAGTTGAGGTCTCCTGAACTGGTTTCTAAATTGAAGCTTCTCTTGTTATATTCACTTTTGGCACATATAGGCTGGAAATGACTTTCTTGCATTTCTTGTGTTGATCCCTTCAACTGATGCATGAAATCGGTAAATTTCGTATTATCGCTCCATTAAATACATTAAATTAAATGAAATTTTTGCTGTACATGGATTCTTCATTAATCTTCTTATTGTACAGGTGTTAAAACTATTGGCCTTTTCAGCATTTATAAAAGCTGGAATGATGCATGTTTTAAATTCTTTCTTGACTTGTTTACACTTGCTGATTGACCTAACACAGCAATAATTATTTAATGAGTGCTGTTGCTAGTGGGAATAACCCTCTATTTTTTTTAACTGCTGTCTCATTTTCCAGATTTATTCTCCTCACTTGGATTCACCTCCACCAAGATGGGTTCATTTTGCACATGGATTACTTTTATTTCTCTATCAGGTAAGCTTATGTCCATTTCCTGTTGATGTTTTGAATGTGATCTGCTGTTCCAAGTTGCTATAGCTTAACATTTTTCTTTATTTACTACCAGACTTTTGATTCTGTTGATGGGAAGCAAGCACGACGTACAAGCTCCTCCAGTCCACTAGGGGAGCTCTTTGATCACGGTGATATATTTTGGTATTGTTCAGCCCAATGTTTAACATATAACTCGGAGACAAACTGATAATACATGTTCTGTTATTCATTCTTATCACAGGATGTGATGCACTTGCATGCGCGGTATGTCTCATATCTCAATAAATTCACCATATCCAGCAAAAATTTCTCTTAGAGATGTTATTTTTGTTGTGGATCAGTGTGAAGCATTGGCTTTTGGGAGCACTGCAATGTGTGGCAGAACAACTTTCTGGTATTGGGTTATCTCAGCCGTTACCTTTTACGGCGCAACATGGGAACAGTAAGTTATTAATTTGTTGCAATATCCTATGCATCTAGCTAGAATCACCTAACAAGTGAAAGGCCATACATCTGGAGATAATTTGGTGACAATCCTCCTTTTTCCATCCTTCATGCTTGTTTTCATATGTCAACTATTACTGGATGCTAATTCTTGAACAGATGGTTAATGTCTTTTGGCTTCTCTTAATGCAGCTATTTCACCAATACTCTTATTCTGCCGACAATTAATGGACCCACAGAAGGTCTAATGCTTATATATATGGGCCATTTTTTCACCTTTTTTGTTGGTATGTGGTCCCTTAACACCTCATGCTGCCCTGCTTAATAAAAGTTTTATACTAGAAAAAAGTTTCAATATCATTTCATACCATTCAAGAGCGAGAATGCATCTCCTCTTCCTTTTTGTGCATTTAGGTGCTGAATGGTGGGCTCAGAGTTTTGGGAAGTCTATACCCCTCATGGGCTGGGTGCCAATATTAAATGGTAAGGGTGCAAAGTAATGGATTGATTTTGGATTTGGGCAGAAAATCAGCCTGTTGTCTAAGAGGGAGTTGATTTTAAATTGTGCAAAAGGAGAGAAATGGTTTAAGCATGATATTTTTTTTCCCTTTCTTAATTCTATATGCAGATGCTTTCTTATAAGAATGTTGTTTTTAGTATGCTATTTTATATTCATGTGTGTATATATATATATATTATTCATTAAAATGCATATCAGAAAGAGGTATCATTTTAATTCCTCAAACTGTATGGCTTGGAAACTGTAGGGCATATCAGAGCTGTCTAGACCTAATGTACTGCATACTCCTAGTTGCATGTTTTTTGTTAATCTGGAATAGCTTGCAAATCACCTGTGTTTTGCTGGTACTTGCCCCTTTTGATAAATGCACATACCTTTTCCTTGTCTTCTACAGAACTTCCAACATATAGAGCTGTGTTGTTCCTGATGACAATTTTTGGTGTCATACCAACAGTTTCATCTAAGTGAGTATTTTTCTTGAATCATCAATTCTTTTTTAAAGTTGGATGAGATGCATGGTTTGTGCTTGTCCCTGTAAGTAGTTATGATTATCTCTGGACTAGATGACTAGATCTCACGATGAGCTCCGATTTCTATGATGAGTTAAACCACTCATTTTTCTTGGCAACTTCCATAAGATTAACACAGCAAAAAAGGGGAAGCATCTCAAACGGTTACATGATTAAAGAGATGTCATGCTTACCTTTGAATCTTAAGTAGGGTTGTACTGTTACTTCTGCAGCATCTCAAACGTTCACAAGGTGGTGCAGGCAAGAAAAGGAAGTATGTTGCTCGCTCTGGCAATGGTAACACAGTGAACCTCTACTGCCTGATTTTCCCCTGCAATTATGTTGGGAGAAAAGATGACTAAGCTCTGATACTCATTTTTTCTTTTCAGCTTTACCCTTTCGTTGTGCTGTTGGGTGGAGTTCTTGCATGGTATATCTCCTTATTGTAAATGCTTTGCATTGGTTCTATGTCGCATTTGGATCGTTTTCATGCTGATCCAATTCCATTCCTTCATGCCAAATGCAATTTAAATGTGTACAACAAGTCATTTGATGTAAGTTTTCATTGCTTGTGCAGGGATTATTTGTCAACAAATAACTTGATTGCAAGTTATCCTCATCTAGTTGTAATGGGAACTGGACTTGCATTCGGTTTCCTTGTGGTAAGTTAAACCTATAACGGTTTCTCTTTAACTCATTTTAGTTAGAGTGACGCAAAAATTTCTTCTAGTGTCATCTTTTGACATTTTAGGAAGATCTTGCGTTGAAGTTTTCATCCGACAAAAACAGCTAATTTATTAGTTATTTATTTTTATTTAATTTCTTGATGATGACATAAAGATTCTGACAGGGAAGAATGATTTTGGCTCACCTGTGCGATGAACCGAAAGGATTGAAAACTAACATGTGCATGGTAAGCAGTCACCGTTATTAGACTGAACATGAATGTCTTTCTTTTGGACTGTAAAATCCATCCAAGTGATTAAATTCCTCGTTCAACTCTCAACATGCTGTCTTGGATTTTTTTTGTTCCTTATTATTTTTGGTCCGAATGTTGCCTGGACTACATTGTTTTTATTGGACTTAACCAAGCTAATAATACATTTATATCATTTATGGTTTGATGGAAACGAAGGAGAGTGGATTTGAAATGACCACACAAAACGATTCTGTTCTTTTTTTACTGATTTTATTCCATATCCTTTGCTTTATGGTGACATGGTCTTCCCTCTTTGGGTGTCAACTTCTGTCAGTGCAAAGGACAGTCTAAATAAATGGTCTTCTGCTTTCCTGTGACTTCAGTGTGGATGTGAAAAAACTTCCCAATTTCACTTGTTTGGACAAGCTTTCTGGGTAACCAGAAATTTCCTTATAAACTCCCATGTCATCATTTCACTTCTCTTTGTTCATGCAGTCCCTGCTCTATCTTCCACTTGCCATTGCAAATGCTCTGACTGCGAAATTGAATGATGGGTATGCTTCTTTTATCATTTAGTATTCATTTTGATTGATACTTATGAGGAGTTAACCATTTTCTCCTCCTCTTTTCCCTGCAGAGTTCCATTGGTTGATGAGTTCTGGGTACTTCTTGGATATTGTCTATTTACAGGTTTTGTGACTCGGAACTTTCTAAATTTCCTTCTTGTTTCATTGAAGATGTGACAAATATGCATTCTTTTACCTGAAATCTGTCATATTTCCTTCTGATACTGATGCCTTACACATCTTCTATTCGAGTGCAGTGGCGCTTTATTTACATTTTGCCACATCTGTCATTCACGAGATCACTACTGCCTTGGGAATCTATTGCTTCAGGTGAGAATAGGAACCATCGGCAATATTTTGCTATAGAACACTTCGATTTGGTTTTGGTACTAGGCAGTATTGCTCAGAAGTATACGATCTCACTCAAATCTCATGTCTGAGTTAGCTCTTCATGACTTTCAAAACTCAGAAGCCTTAGATAATCGGCACAGTTCTTGGCAAATGCTCCCTCTAATTCTGTACCATCTGCCTCACATGATTCTCTCTTCTATCAACTTTTGCTGTTCCAAGAGTACTTCTTTTGCTGGTAGGCTTCCTGAATGGAGTATGCTTCTAAATAACTCTCTCCCTTCTTTTGTTGCCTAACAGGGTTGCTAGGAAGGAAGCTTAAAATTTTGGATTTGCAGCTTTTAGGTATGCCCTTCGTTCAGAAACCTACTTTCTTTCGGATCCATCTGTGTTATGCACTGATTTTACACCTCCTGATCTGATCTCTTTCAGAAGTTTACAATTTTTGTGATCATTCCTCGCTGGCAATCTCTGTAACTGGAACCGCCCAGCAGTGCTGCAGCAGTCTCTCCACAACTTCGTGCAAGATTTGGTTTTGAATATGGTTTTAAGAAGCAATAACCTTAGTATTCTTAGTAAAATTATTATTTTGCTTGAAAAGAAAGGGTTTTTTTCTCTAGCACTAGCACTGCAGCAAGGAAATTTTGGGCATTGTTTGACTTTGGTACGACAGAGGATCTTTTGCTACATTCCTATGTCTCTGTAGATTTGTATTACATCTGGTTTGCTTGATGTCTCAAGCGTAATGTCAAATTCTCTGTTAACATAGGTCAGCCTTTCCAAATATCACAGCGGTTGAGAACTTACCAAACTTGTTTTGTGAACCCCCGACTATGTAAACTCTCGCAGTTGACCCGATGTCTGATATTCCGTATGACAGCAGGATACATAGCTTTTGATGAATTTCCATGGAGTGGCCTCTCCGTCTCCACACACTCACTCAAACATTTCACCAGATAGAACCCGAATCTGAGTGAACTGCGTGCATACTTTAAATCAGATTTTAATTTGTTCGATAGAGCATCCCAAGAGAGACCGATTCAAAGTGTCCTTTCATTCAATCACCCCTCCTAAGAGGAAAATAAGATTCCTTAATGATGGAAGACCAATCACCTTTTGGCTTGATACTGACGTGTACCCGCTCGACTCGCTCCTAATGTTTCGATATGGGCAGGCCCCAGACAACCCACTCGGGAATTCCTCACTAAATTAGCTTCAGTGGTCGTTTTCAACATTTACAAGAGGGGAGAGATTTGGCGGACTTTTATAACTGTCGTGAAGATTTTAAGGATGTCGTTAGTTTGCAATGGGACAGTTGCGGAGCAGATGAGCTGACTAGACTCTTTTACCAGGTGTCACCTTTTGACTGGGTTCTAACGCCCCGGGCAGCAGTGACGTGGCCCAGGTCAGCAATTCTCCATTTTAAATAAATGTTCTTTGAACGCTTTGACCGTTTTCCGCTGGGTAATTTAATAACCCCGACAGCACCCTCAAAGTCAAACACTAAGACGGTGTCGGAAGGAGGCGGAGGAAAAGCAGCAGCGGCCCCGATCCCTTCCGTTGCTGCGCCTGTGGATCTGACGACAGGTGCAAGAACTTCACGGATCCTACTGGAAGAAGCAAGAAATGATATAGCCTGTGAAATTCAACTCAGATCCCGAGTTTGAGCTTAGACCAGGGATTCCTCAATGGCTTCCGCTTCGTCCATGGCCAACACTAACTGGGTTTACGATGTATTCCTCAGCTTTGGAGAAGACACCGGTGACACCTTCACCGGGTATCTCTGCAGCAATCTTAAAACAAAAGGTATCCCCCTCGGATTTCTCCATCTGTGCCCTTTGATCTTCTGATAATCTTCTTACTGCAGATATTGTGCAACAGGGATCATCACCTTCACGGAAGAAGAAGAGACAAGACATGGAAAGGAGATGGCTTCTGGAGTCCTCAGTGCTATCAAAGGATCAAGAATCGTCATTATTATACTCTCCCGAAAGTACATCACGTCCTCACGGTGCCTGGATGAGCTTGCAAGGATAGTCGAGTGCAGTGAATCAACGGGGCAAACCTTGATCCCGGTCTTCTACAGGATTGAGCCACTAGAATTCCAGGAATGGAAAGGAGAGTTAGGGAGAGCGATGGTGGAGCTCGAGGACAGGTTCAAGGATAACATGGAGAAGGTGCAGGAGTGGAGGAACGCGTTACTCAGAGCATCTAGTATCTTCGGGTGGAAGTTCAATTGCGGGTAAATGTGACAATTCTCCAACTTATTTCAACAAATTGTCATGCTGGACCCCATCACTCATGTTTGAACTATGAAATTCATTTCGACTGCATGAATTTTGACCCCGTCACCCCTGTTTCTAGACTATATATGCCACAAGGTCTAAGCTGTATTAGCATATTCAAAAGAAGAAATGGGCGAGAGCTGCCTTAGAGACTGTTATTTGATATAAAAGTTAGCTGCCTGGCTGCTAGCTACATCGAACACTGTATCCACTACAATTTAACATAGGCAACTGGATTTCAATTTGGTAATTGATGCTTATCCTGATGACCAACAGGTACGAGTGGGAAATAATTGAAAGAATATCACAAGATATATCAAGAAGAGTAGTTCAAGCCCCCTTACATGTTGCAGAGCCCCCAACAGGAATGGACTGTCTTTTGAATGAGTTGAAATCTCTCTTATGTGATGGGTCGCTGGAGACGTGTGCAATTGGGTTATATGGGATTTCTCGAATCGCTAAGACAACCATTGCTAAAGTGTGTTACAATTCTCTTTCTGGAAGTTTTGAAGGCAGTAGCTTCCTAGCCAATATCAGTGAAACTTCGATGCGGTGCAATGGTCTAGCACAGCTGCAAGAAACTCTTCTGGTGGAAATACTAGGAAACAATGATAACTTAAAGGTGGTTAGTGTTGCTAGAGGGATCAATTTGATAAGGGAAAGGCTTCGTAACAAGAGAGTTCTTATAGTTCTTGATGACGTGGATCACTTGGGTCAGCTTGAAGCATTAGCAGGTAGCTGCGATTGGTTTGGTTTGGGTAGTCGACTCGTTATAACCACTAGAGATGAACAATTGCTAGTTGTTCAAGGAGCCAAACGCAGATACAAGATAGATGAACTTTTTGATGACGATGATGCTCTTCAACACCTTGGGTATGCTCATCATGAGATTTGTGAAATGTACAGAGCAAATTTTGACGCTTTGGGGCATAATGAGAAGTCCATTTTTCTGGACATTGCTTGTTTCTTTGGCCAAGAGAAAAAAGACCATCTCATGAAGATGCTTAGCAACTGTAACTTTTACCCAGATATTGGTATTCCGATCCTTGCCGGTAAGTCACTCATAGATATTAAGGGCAACAAGCTGCAAATATATGATTTGTTGCAACAAATGGGCCGAGATATTGTTTGGCAAGAATCACCAAATCCTGAAAACCGCAGCAGGCTTTGGTTTCATGAAGATGTTCTGCAAGTGTTGGAAAAAAACTCTGTAAGTGGCAACTCAAAACTCAAATTTGGATTTCCTACATAAAGCTGATAGAGGATCATCATCTTGCTTGGTTCTAATATAACACTTAACAAAAAGGTTCTGATCTCCGTAGGGGACCGATGCAATTGAAGGTATACTGGTAGACCTGCCTAGTACCAGTGAGAACGTCTTGAATGCTCTAGCTTTGCGAATATGAGGAGGCTTAGATTGCTGATAGTTAAAAATGCTTGTTTCTCTGGTGGGCTCGAATATCTACCAAATGAGCTGAGGTGGCTTGAGTGGTCTAACTATCCTTCAGCTTCTCTACCATCGGATTTTCGTGCGAAGAAACTAACTGTGCTTAAATTGCACTCTGCGTTGATCTCTCAATTATGGCATGGATTTCAGGTAAGTCATAAACTTTGTTCCAGTCACTGGTTATGTGCAGCAAGCTTTGTGTTCTCTTGACTGCTCATTTATCATTTGCAGATGTTGAATCTGGCAATTGTGGAATTAATAGAATGTGAATCGTTATGTGAAATTCCAAATGTCTCGGCAGTCCCCAACCTTGAGAGCTTGATTGTCAACAACTGCACGAGTTTAGTCAGCGTTCACAAATCAGTTGGCTTTCTACAGAAGCTTACTGTTCTGAACTTTCAGGGATGCTCTAACCTCAGAAAATTTCCTCGGAAGCTCGGATTAGTGTCTCTCAAGACCCTTATCCTGAGTGGATGTTTGACTCTAGAGAAGTTTCCAGATATCTTGCCGTGTATGGAGCGCGTTGAAAGCATTGATTTGTCAGATACTGCCTTGAAGGAAATGCCTTCCTCTATTGAAAACCTCATTGGGCTCAAATACCTCAAACTAAACTCCTGCAGAAACCTCAAAGCTCTTCCTAACAACATCTATAGCCTGAAAAAGATCAAGAACCTTCATCTAAAAGGTTGCACCAAGCTTCAGGAGTTCCCAGCAGATACAACCTTTGTTGCTTATTCTGAAACAGGGTTCCCGATGTTAGAATCTCTTGATGCATCAAGCTGTAGCATAGCGAATTTAGATTTCCTTGAAGCCCTGAACTGCTTTACCGAGCTAGCGAATCTGGATCTATCGAGGGACAACTTGGTTACTCTTCCCTCAT
The DNA here is from genome assembly GCA_037672795.1 of Lagerstroemia speciosa. Taxonomy (NCBI): domain Eukaryota; kingdom Viridiplantae; phylum Streptophyta; class Magnoliopsida; order Myrtales; family Lythraceae; genus Lagerstroemia; species Lagerstroemia speciosa. The sequence goes on along the minus strand of CM075300.1, from coordinate 1,208,333 downwards.
GCATTTGTAAATTTTCCAAGTTGAAGTTTCTTCATTTGGAAGACTGCAAGCAGCTAAGAGAAGTCCCGGGGCTTCCAGCAAATTTAACATATTTAAACGCAAAAGGTTGTGAGTCCTTGGAGAGGCTGCACACTAGGAGTCTTCAGTCAAATACCAAATTCAAACTAGACTTCTCTAACTGCCACAAATTGAGCCAAACTCACGTGGCTAAGAAACTGTTGAATGAGGTAAATCTCTCCATCTCTACCCACAATACTCATAAGACACTTGAAGAGCACTTCCATACAGATATGCATATGATTGTTTGTTTGTGTGAAATTAATTATATCATTTGGAAACACAGGCATCATTTCGAGACCATGAGTTTCAAGTGATGATTCCAGGAAGTGACATTCCTGATAAGCTTTCCTATAGAAGTCCCAACTGTTCCATGACCATTGAGGTAAAATCAAGTGTGTGTGAGAAACTAGTTGGGCTGATCGTCGCCACGGCTTTCTGTCTGAAAGACAAAGTGCCGGTCATATTGAAGTGTAATATTTCTGTCAATGGAAAAACTGTTGTTTCTTTGGCTAGTGATCTTTTTGACTCATTAGAAGGGGATCACCTGTGGCTGGGTTATTTCCCATTGATCGGGAGCTTAGAAGGGATTCGGGATGGTTGGAATCAAGTGGAGATATCATTTGGATTCCTGGAACGAGACAGCGAGGAGTCCAAAATGCTAAATCTTAATGGATCTGGGTTCCGCTTTCTGGGGAAGACAGATGAGGAGGAGGTGAATGGTTCTGCTGGGATTCGTGTATTATATCCACAGAGTTGCAGATTCCTCGGGGAGAGAGCTGCTAAAAGTTCATTTGATCCAGTGGAAGATTTTCGGTTTACTAAGACAGAAGGCCCTGATGTTCGTGAATTCTACATCCAAGAAGTTGACCGCATTTTGCCACTTAGCACATGTCAAGAAACTGGTAATGCTGCAATTCCAAAACAAAATTGTGGTTTTAGTGAGAATTCTATTTCAATGAGTTGTAATCTGCTGCCAGAGAAGGGGGAGAAGAAGCTGAGCTGCACAGGACAAAGAAAATGGTGGATCAGGATGGGTCCCAAATCAATCCCTTTCAAGATAACTCTGAGGAGAAAGGGGAAAAGGAGAAGACAAGATATAGGGAGAAGCCTAAGTCGGTGAAAAACCTGTAGGCAACACTCAAGGTCACTCTCTTATCAAGGACTTATTGAGGTCCTGATTTGATCCCTTGCCAAGGACTTATCGAGGTCATGATTGACATTTTGATGGTTATATCCTGAAGCCACAAAGGCTGTTTCAAAGTCAAGAAGAGCATCAAATCCAGGCTTGGTTGATTTTGCTGTGAGCTTAAATATGATTGTGAGGAATAGATGCCATCTCCTGACAGATAGACGCTTTCAAGGGTATTGACTGTGATCGATCATCTGAGAGGAGGCAGTGTCCTCTTCTCGAAACGGATGCCCCCGAACAGTTGACTGTGATCCGGCCTTCAGCCAGTGGATTGATTACTTCGTGTTGGTTTTAGGGTCGCCGGAATCTTTGGATAGGCTAGTACCACCTCACGTCGAAATGGAAGGGTAATGGCATCTCTGTTTCAGCAACAGCAGACGAAAACATAATGGTAAAGACATCTTTACTTTTCGTTGTCCGGAACTGAAAGGCAACAATCATTGACACCAGTAGTGCATCTTAGAGTTGGAATTGCTGTGTTTATACATCCTATTTGGAGGATGATTTGGGCTCGATTTATTTGGGTCAGTTAATTCGGGCTTTAATTAATGCTTTAATGGTGGTCCATGGGTTCTTTGAGGGCTTTTAAACCACAAAGAAAAGTATGTAACCAGCAACAATTAGGGTTATTGTGTGACGAACAAATACACAGCAGCGAGTGATGACTGTGGGCAGCGGCTAAGCAATACAAAACAGCGGGCAATCAAAGGAAAATCGCAGTAGAAATTAGTCCAAGAAAACGGGGCAGTTTTTCCAGGCGCGCAGCACAAGATCAAACCTCGAACGGAATGGCAGATGAACTCCGATTGGGATGAAATTTTGATAGCAACCTCACAACTCCTAGGGCTAAGTTCTGAACGGCGGAGATGGGATTTGGAAATCAGTAAGTGTTGTTTTTGGTCAGGCCAGTAAAACAGTTTTTACAGTGATGAATTTTGGTGATCCAAGTTAGTGATTCTTGATTTGGTGATTGTTTTCTCGAAGAAAAACTGTGTAATTTCCATTGCTATAGTGGAAAGTTGAGTTGGTTTGGTGCCATGGTTTTTCCCCCACATCGGGGTTTTCACGTTAAATTTTTGGTGTCCGATTATTGCTTTTATTATTTGATCCTATCTTGATTGCACTAGAAGGGGAAGGTTTCTTCACTGCATTATTAATTAATTGGACTCACGCTTCCCAATAGGAATTTCGATCCTGAACTGCAAAATAGAGCACGACTAGATTGATTCCATCAGATGCTCTTTTTGAAAAAGTTCCTGTGGACAGCATCTCGTAGTGTGAGGCTGAAATTGGACGCATCATATTCCTTTTGGGCACTCGAGTAAATAAAGTGGAAAAGAAAATGCTGAAATGACACAACAAACTACAACAACATTTTAGCCGTCTCCAGAAAAGACTCGTCGAGTAATTTTTTAAGGCAAAATTTCGCCGATTGTCTGAAACCTATTCACAGGCAATGCCGTGAACACCTTGATATTTCCACTAGTCGGTTGCCAGCAGCCACATCCATGGATCGGTACTGGTGAAGTGGCTAGCCCGGGTAAGCAGTGGCTCCGTTCTTTTACACCTCAACTGGGGGGAAGCAAGTGGCAAGAATCGGATTCAGGTGGGCAGCGTGCTTGTTTCTAGTTATGTAGATGGGCACTGTGCAAAATTTATGAATGAGACCCGCTCGAGGGAAGCAAGTTTACCACACTGTGAAAGGTGATACAGAATGATTATTGCTTAGGATCTCTAACACAGTGGGTTGCTCCTCTATAGCTAGAACCTTCCTTTTCATTTCATTTTTTTAATCTCTGATCAAGTGAAACTCAGGTCAGAAGAAGGGAAACATTTGTAGTGGTCCTTTCATAATTCAAACAATTCCAAGTTGATGTACAGGGGGCGCCCTTAGAATATTTTGAATTTTTAACTATTTTCTTTCCTTTTTTTTCCCCTTGGCATTCTCGTCAAATAATTATTACCAATTTGATGGGGTCAATAACGCGTATGCGGTAGTGGCCAAGCTTGGCATTTTGTTAACTATTCTAGAACCTCCAAAATTCAACGGCAGAAACAAGAAGAGAGGCCCGTATACCAAGTATAGATGTAGGTCGGCTCATGATCTGGCTTGGAGCTTAATCTTGCAGCACCAATGGCTCTCACTTCCACTTCCACAGGCGCCAAGCGTTGGACTTACGATGTGTTCCTCAGTTTCCGGGGAGAAGATACCCGGAACACCTTCACCGGCTACCTGTACCGCAATCTTCATCAAAAGGGTACATCACTCCCTCATTGACTCGACCTGGCTCGGTCATCATTTTATGGACTGTTACCTTTGAAATTGGCAGGTATCATCACCTTCATCTATGATGAAGATCTGAAACCAGGAGAGCAGATGAAGCCTGCAGTCCTGAAGGCGATCCGTGGGTCGAGAGTCGCAGTTGTTGTCTTCTCTCAGAATTATGCATCATCCTCGTGGTGCTTGGATGAGCTCAGTGAGATTGTAGAGTGCAGTGAATCTATGGGTCAGATGATGATTCCGATTTTTTATCGGATCGACCCATCTGAAATGAGGGATCTGACAGGATCTTTTGGAAAAGCAATGGAGCTACATGAGGGAATGCTTCCAGATAACATGGAAAAGGTTCAGAAATGGAAGGAGGCATTGTATAAAGCTTCGAGTATTTGCAATTGGCATTTGAATAGCGGGTAAATTCTATCTCACATTATAGTTTGATTGCAATTTACTTCATTATCTACATTTTGCTCCTGAATTTCTAATTAGTTTGTGATAAATGAATATCTACTTCCAACTTCTTCGATGCTAATTGATCTGTCATCGCGACAAAAAACAGGTTTGAGGCAGAATTCGTTGAAAAAATCGCTGATGAAATCTCAGCAAGAGTCGACCGGACGCTCTTGTATGTTGCTAAGCACCCAGTTGGAATAGATTTCTATTTGGATGACCTGAAATCACTCTCGGAGGTTGGTCCAGAAGAGGCTTGTGTGATAGGGATCTGGGGAGTTGGTGGAATAGGTAAGACAACAGTTGCTAAAGCATACTACAATTCGATTTATCAAAGTTTCGAGGGTAGTAGCTTCCTAGCAAATGTAAGAGAAATGTCGGAGCGGTACAATGGACTAGCTCAGTTGCAAGAGTCGCTTCTCTACGAAACTCTGGGGGGAATGAGTAGCATGAAGGTGGCTAATTCTTCGATAGGGATCAATGTAATTAGGGAAAGGCTATGCCACAAAAGGGTTCTTATAGTTCTCGATGATGTGGACAGCTTAGATCAACTAGAAGCATTAGCGGGCATGCCCGATTGGTTCGGTCCAGGAAGTAGAATCATCATAACGACTAGAGATGTTCATCTGCTAGTTGCTCGAGGAGTGGAAAGAAGGTATAAGATGAAGGGTCTAAATGATGACGATGCTCTTCAGCTCCTTAGCTGGAACGCTTTCGGGACCCCTTATCCTCCCGAAGATTATGAGAGCGTTTCCTCATTTGTGACAAAGTATGCAAAGGGACTTCCATTGGCACTTAATGTCCTAGGATCATTCTTGCGTGGTAGGGGTGTAACAGAGTGGAACTGTGCAGTAAACAGGCTGAAAGAAATTCCCGATTCTGACATTCACGGAATACTTAAGGTGAGTTTTGATGCTTTGGGGTATTACGAGAAGGTTATATTCCTCGATGTAGCTTGCTTCTTCAAAGGGGAGAACAGAGATCATGTCATGAAACTGCTGGACAATTGTAACTTCTACCCGGATATAGGAATAGCAGTCCTTATTGATAAGTCTCTCATATATATCGAGGGAAACGAGATGCACATGCATGACTTGGTACAGCAGATGGGCAGAGAGATTGTTCGGCAAGAATCGCCAAACCCGGGCAGACGTAGCAGGCTCTGGTTTCATGAAGATGTGCTTCAAGTATTAGAAGAAAACACTGTGAGTGATCACTCAATTTCAACCAATCTGAAATATATGTATGCATTTTAGTTGAATTGTAGAGTGAATTATGTAATTCACTGCTTCCAGGGAACAGATGCAATCGAAGGTATATTGGTGGACATGCCGGGGACTGATGAGATATGCTTGAGTAATGCAGCCTTTGCAAGTATGAAAAGGCTAAGATTGCTCATAGTTCGTAATGCTAGTTTCTCGGGTGGACCCAACTATCTCCCTGATAACTTGAGATGGCTTGAGTGGTCTAATTATCCATGCCCTTCCCTTCCACCTGATTTTCATCCAAAAAAGCTTGCAGTGCTTAGATTGAACTTTGGCTCAATGGCTCATTTATGGGATGGATTCAGGGTAATGATTTTCAATGCTTAGCCTTTTGAATTTACTAGTGAAATGATGTTTGGCAACATGCTTTTTCTGATACCTCATTTTTCAACTGCAGAGGTGTTCGAATCTGACAATCATGGAACTAAATAACTGCGATTCACTATGTGAGATTCCCGATGTTTCAACCATTCCGAACCTGGAGAAACTGATGGTCAATCAGTGCACAGGTCTAGTGAAGGTTCATGAATCAGTTGGGCTCCTGGAGAAGCTCGTCGTTTTGAACTTTGGAGACTGCACTAACCTTAGAACCCTTCCCACAGAGCTCAGATTGACATCTCTCGAAACTCTCTGGATCAGGGGCTGCACGAGTCTGGAGAAGTTTCCGGATGTTTCGGGAAACATGGAAAACGTCAGAAGCATCGATTTATCAGAGTCTGCTGTAGAGGAGTTGCCTACGTCCATCGGAAATCTCTCCGGGCTCGAACACCTAGACTTACATTCCTGCAGAAACCTGAGAGCTCTTCCCAGCAGCATATATAATTTGCAAAAGATGGAGGAACTTCACCTGAAAGATTGTGTGAGGCTTCAGGAGTTTCCGGTATTTAACCATTACATATCGGATGGAAATAGATCAATGATGCCATCCAATTCAGAGCTCGATGATGTTTCTCAAAGGACCGGGCTTCCCATGTTGGAAACCCTAGATGCGTCAAACTGCGGCACATTATCATTAGACTTCCTGGAGGCTCCGGAATGTTTCTCCAAGCTTGAGACCCTCAATCTGTCAGGGAACAACTTGATCACTCTTTCCTCATGCTTTGGTAAGTTCTATGAATTGAAGTTCCTCTACTTGGATGGCTGCAAGCAACTTCGAGAAATCCTAGAGCTTCCCCCCAATATAAACCACGTAGATGCGAATGGCTGTGAGTCGTTGGAGAAGCTCCAAGCTTGGAACTTAAGTGCAGCTACCCAATTTAGTGTCGAGTTCTCCAACTGTCATAAGCTGGGTCATAATCTAGCTATGAATGAATTTTTGGATAAGGTAAATCTCGACCTGTTCCCCAAACTCTTGAGATAGATAAGAGAAATATGAATGTGTTTCGTTACATTTACCATTCGCTGCTGGTAATTTTTCACAGGCTTTCTCCGGGGAGACGGAATTCAAAGTCATAATCCCGAGAGGTGAAATCCCGAGTTGGTTTAACCACCGGACTATGAATCACTCCATGTCCTTTGAGGTACACTCTCGTGTGATCGAAAAGTTACTTGGGTTGGGCACCTCGGTGCTCTTCTGTTTAGAGGATAGAGTGTCAGCCACCCTGAAGTGTGATCTGTCTATCAACGGTGAGCTTGTGGAGTCCTTGGCAAGTTATCTTGAAGAGTCACTGGAGTCTGGTCACTTGTGGCTCGGTTACTTTCCGCTTTCACGGAACTTGGAAGAGATTCGGGATGGCTGGAATCAATTGGAGATATCACTTGAATTCCTGGATGATGACAATGAAAAATCAGAAAGAGTGAAACTGAAGGGGCTCGGGGCCCGGTTCGTGGGCAAGACAGATGACAGGGAAGTGAATGAGTGTCCATGGACTCGCCTCGTCCATCCCGAGACAGAGAGTTCAGAGGTCTTTCAGGAAGAACCCGATAACTTAATGGAAGACATCTTGTTTACCGAAAAATGCCAGCATGACGAAGAGTTCCGTGACTTGGAAGGGGGCTGCCAGAGTGGGACAAATGCTGTGGATGATCTACCACAAAACCAGAAGAAGCCACGGTATCAGAGACGGCAAAAACATCAGAATCGAGCCCGGATGGGGCTCGGTCTGAGGTTAACTTCTCTTAAAGTCAGCTGGAGAAAAACTAGGAAGAGAAACATGCGCTAAGATCACAACATAAAGTACAGTTTTTCCTGGGGTTCCCAAACAGGACACTGAAAACGACGATCTTGTTGTACGTATGTAAATTTATATGAAAGCTGTCAGCCCGTTAGTACAGTACAATGATGAGATGACTCGACTCGACTCCGATCCCATTAGCCTGGCTCACCTCATCCAAGTTGGTGTCTCTGAGCCATCCACAGCTCGAGTCTCTGGCTGACCCGCAGCTCGACCCTCTGACCAACGGACTCAGCTCTCGGCCAACTTGCTGCCAACAACTCAGATCCATGTACTCTCCCAACTTGCCACCAACAACTCTGATCCCATTAGACGTGTCACATCCATGTACTCTCCCAATTCCACCATAGACCTAAATATCGTAAAGTCATTCCGGCCACTATTTCTTGATTGCACGTCTCCTAGGAGGTCACCCACAGGCCCGCAACCCACCCTCTAACCACCCTAATATCCGCCATCCGGTAGACCAGTGGAAAGGTCCATCAATTCCTAACCTGTAATATTGAAGAGAGAGGGTGTTGTCCCGTTGCATGGCATCCGGCCATTAATAAAATCGCTAGAAATCATACTAATACACGGCTGATTATAATATTGTTATTGATTATCACTCATCGTCACTATAAGATATAATTACTTAAAATTTCATCTATCATTAATCATGGATGAACTCCAGTAATTAATGACTAATACTTCTAATTATATATACACTTTCTGCTGGGTACTTTTACGAGGGTTGATAAATACCTACCAAAACTTCAAATATGCCAAGATTAATTAAAAAAATATATTTTTTATCCAAAAATCAGCCAAATAATTAATACCAAGTCACATATGGTCCCCAAAACAACCGTGTATAAATTAATTTCCACTCAAACTAACTAATCCAGGAGTTTTGGAAACTAGATTTACTTCTCGTGTTTCGTTTTAATGTAACATGAACATGGAGTTCCGGTTACTCAGAACCTTCTTCCTCCTCCTCCTGGTCTCCGCCGCCAACCGATCCTCTCCGTGGATATCTGGGTGCCCATAAAGAACATCAAGGACCCGTACGTCAAGGAGCTCGCTCTCAGCACGAACAACCTGCAGTTCAAGACAAGGCTAGCGCTCGTAACTGTGAAGAGCAGCGATTACCGGGTGGCGGACCATTGGACATACTACTGCACAATCTCTGGGCGACCGACAAGACCGATGCCAATGACTTCAAGGCCGACATTTGGACGAAACGCACCGTCCCAGCATGTGAGGGAACTGGCTTCATTCGGGCCTGTATAACCCTGCGGGGTTCAAAAGAGTTGGATGGTTTAAGAAATAATGATCTTAAAAAAGTGCAAGAAATTGTCACATACTTTCCTCTCTCTTTTTTCCGCGAAATGTTAAGGAGCTAAATCTGTCGAATTTTTTCGTTAAACGCTGTTGTGCTTATGGCCTATCATTCTTTATTGCTAATACACTGTTTTTGTTTGCACACAAATAGAGAAATAAGAGAATTTGATAACATGAGGCTAGATTGATGTTATAAACCTGCTCTAATATTGAGTATAATTTGTTAGTCGATTATAAAAGATTCGGCTCATATGTATACATATTGCCTATATAGTTAGTTTTACCCACATATGTTATGTTTTGAATTTTTTTAATTATCTATCCGGTCTAATTTTCAATGGCTTCTCCATTTCAGTGTAATGAAAATGTCAAATCAGCATTAAAAATATCACATCAATAACTAAATAGAGAATTTTAATAGAGTTAACTCCGTGACAGTTTCTAATGTTCTCTAGATTTTTTATCAGTGTTTTCAATCTCTAAAATCATGAGACAAGAGTCTCACGTCACCGTACAAAAATCTCATTTCCCAATTCTTATCCCAATTGCTTAATCGTTACGTTCTACGGTACTATCTACATTATGGCTACGTTCTTGAGGATTCTCTCTGACCATTTTGTTTGGATCTTCTTGGATTGGAATTTGCATACAACAAAACCCCAATTTTCGGAATTTGTACTTCTTTTGATTTTGCGGTTCGATATGTAGGGTTCCTCTCTAACTTACTGATTAATAGTTCAAAATTATTTTTGTTACATTCTTTTGAGTTTTACCTGACATGTGAAAAAACAAACCGACAATACCAGTTTGCAGCGCAACACCTGTATTGACCGTTCGAGCTATTAGCAATTGTTTCTGTATTACAAAGATAATCAGGAAGTTTCCCCTTTCGGTCAATGATCTAATGAGAGGGAAGAGTTATCTAGAAAGTGCTGAGTAGAAAAATATGCTAATAAGATATCTCGGAAGTCAGTTGCTCCGAAATCTTTTAAGGATCAGAACAAATCAAGAAAGTCAACATTCATAAACAAAATCTACGATTCTGCAATCGATGGTGCTATTTAAGTCATTCTGCTGCCATCTTGTTCCTTCGTTTCATCCAGTGCTCGAGAGAATAATGGCGAAGAGAACCCAGACCAGCATCGAGATCCCTCTGGAGTTGGTAATGGAGATTCTGGTGAAGCTCCCAGTGAAATCGCTATGCAGATTTCAGTGCGTGTCGAAGCTCTGGCATTCGGCTATCTCCGATCCTTACTTTGTTGAAGCCCACCACGCCTTCTCCTCCCACGCTCATCCCAGATTGCTCTTCTTTTTCCCTCAATTGAAGTGCCATGAAGTCAAGAGCAGCTTATGCAGTGAAGATTTTTACTATAAATACGAGACCGTCGGAGCGGAGCTGTACTGCACGGACTATCCACATCATTCTGATGGCCCGACAAGAACTCTTGACTATTGCCAGTCGATTTGCAACCCGGCGATTGCCTGTGGCAGGATTTCTCATCCGGTTCAAGGCCTTTACTGTGTTGATCTTCACGATCATGTCAAAATCTGGAACCCTACCACTGGCGAGCACTTGGACATCAAGATCGAGATGAAGATCCGTCCGTATCACTACATCGCCAATTATTTCGGGTTTGATCCAGTTCAGAAGAAGCACAAGATACTCAGCATTAGCGTACGGAGAACCCGGCGAATGGCGATCGAGAGCCGTGTGTTTGTTGTCGAGGAAAATCGCTGGAGGAACCTGAACAATCATCCTCCTGAAATCGGAGATCCTCATATCCAGAAAGTTATCTGCATCGACGGAATTATATATTCCGCTCCAAGTATGAGAAGCAACGACCAGAACAAGCTGGAGCAGGTTCTGGTCCTGTTCCATGTCGGGCCGGAAAGATTTCAACGGATCCCGATCCCTGAAGAAGCCCAGCACACGGATCTGATAGGGTTTGCAGGGCGTGCAACCTTGGCCGATACTCTCCATCTCCTCGAACAAGATGGCAGCTTGATCACACTGTGGATGCTGGAGGACCTCGAGCATCGGACTTGGACAAGTAAAACGTGCTCGATCCGGTGGGGAGAGGATTATAATGTTGAACGGATGGTCATTCTTCATGGTGGCACGCCCGCAGGCGAGTTGCTGCTCACCCCACAGAGCTTCACGGAGCCATTCCTCCTGTTCCTGTACCATGTGGAGAGTGACACGCTGAGGAGGATCGAGCTTCAAGGGATACCGGAAAGTATACGCCAGCAGGACCCTTACGAGACTTGGATGATGGTCCGGTTTCATGTCGACAGGCTGCAGGAGGTTCCACTGAAACGTCGGCTCGGATCAAGACCGGTGACTGAAATCGGGCTAGGAACACGAAAAAGAAAATCCTTAATTGGTTGCTGTACATTGTTTTGTCCGCTTTTTTGGGTCTAAGATAGTTGTGTCAACCTTTTTTTTTTTGGTGGAATTGAGATTCTTATCCTGCCTGCTTGATCTTTCCGAGTGATTATGCTATCTACATTGTGACTAATTCGGAGTTTCAGAAAGTAGAAATATCCAAGTTTAAATTTTGGAGAAATTCATAAAAAGAAAAAAAGTTTAAGATTTGGAGAGAATAAAATTTTGATCTGGAGAGAATTTTTTTTAAAAAAAAATAACAAAAGGGAAATTATATAATAATACGGCACAACCAATTATATTGTACTATTTATAATCAAAACTTTTGGAAATCTTTCTAGCTTAATGAAAATTATAAGCAATTGATATTCACCAAAAAAATTTGTAAGATGGAGATTTGTATTTTTCATTCAAGTTGGCGGTGGACTGGTCCTGTTTGAGAAAGGTACTCAGTAGAGCAATTATACCACGTGTCAACAATAATGATGGCAAGATATATTCAACTAATCAAGAACTCAACAGTTAATCAATAATTATATAAATATAATTACTAAATTCTAAAATTTTCTCAAAAATATAAAAAATCCAAATAAATGGTGAATTCTAATTAAACAAATGTATAAATGCTAAATTCTGATCGAACGAGTATACTATATCAGTATTGTCTATGTGATATAACCGTTCTCTTTTCAGAAATTGAACATCTACCCTTTTAGATTTGAAATTTGCAAATTTTGTTTTTAGATAAATACAGTCTTTATCTTAAATTGATTATAACATATCTTATTTCTCTTGCATTCTCGTACCTCATAATTACTCGTTAGAAGAAACCGATAATGCTGTTTTGCAGCAGCACCGTGTCGGTTGTTCGAGCAATTAACGTCGTATTTCCTCCTCATGTCAAGTACCGACTGGGGTGACAATGACGAGTCAAGAATTCTTCCTTTTTTTTTCCTTTTTTTTTTTGGGCAAATAATCAGAAGGAAGACCGATCAGGAAAGCGCCGAGACCAGCAGTTATCCTAACGTGAGCCCATGGGCTGGCCCATGAATAATTTTTTTATTCCATGTACGTTCACCATTTAAATAACATAGGGAGTATCCGGTACAAGTCCGAAAAGAAAGGAATAAATGGGTGAGTGGGCAGATCTACATGTCCACATCCTTCGACCAGGTCCTCCTGTGGCTTGCGCTCCACTCCCGGCCTCGTGTCCCCTGGCAATGGGCTCCCATGGCTCGCGCTCCACTCTGGGCTTTGCTATCTGGAACGGTGGGCAGCCCCGTGTCTTGGGCTTGGGCCCAGGGCCCATCACTCAGCATTAGCAGTCTGTGGAGAGGCAAACGTACAAGGGTGATCGAGTGCCGTGTGTTTGTCCTCGAGGAAACTTGCTGGAGGAAACTGAACGATTGTCCTCCTGAGCTAGGAGAACCTCCAATCCATGAAGTTATTTGCATTGATGGAATTATATACTCCACTCCATATGGCAGAGAGATTTCAAAGGATCCCGATCCCTGGAGAAGCTTGGTGCACGATGCTGATAGAATTTGCCGGGCGTGCAACCTTGTCTGGTGCTTACGATCTCCCTGACAAAGAAGCCAATGAGATCAATCTATGGATGTTGGGGGAATGCGCGATCCGACTGGGAGAGGATTGTCGTGACCGGGAACAGACGATCACCCTCCAGGGTGGTACGCCTGCAGGCGAGTTGCTGTTCGCACAAAAGGGCTTCTAAGTGCCATTCTCGCTGTTGCTGTACCATGTGGAGAGTGACACGTTAAGGACAACCGAGCTCAAAGGATTACCCCCACATTTACTCCTCCTGCAGGATTCATTCGATTCTTGGACAAGGGTTCGATTTCACGAAGACAGACTGCAGGAGCTTCCATTGAAACGTTGGCTCGGATCAAGACTCGTGGCCGAATGATATTCTAGATTCCTGATGATGATGCTTGAAGGAAATTGACGTTTCTTCCTGGCTACTGTGCCATATCATACCATACCATGCCATACATCCATGTTTCTATAGCTTCGTCTTCCTTATTTATGGCATTCTTAAGTGGCATTAAAATTCTTATCCTGCTTAATCTTTTCGTTTCATCGTGCTATCGACATTCTCGTCCGGTTTCGATTTTCTTGGGTTGAGATTGGTTTGCAATAAAATCTCTAATTTTTAGAATTTGGGATTAATTATATTTTATTTGTTGCCAGATAAATATGCTCTAGCTCTATTTTCTTTTATTATTATTATTATAATCCAATCTGATTTTCTCTTGCACCTCAAATTAACATTTATAATTTTTTTTAAAAAAAAGATAAGACTGCTTTATTGCACAACAACCATTTCAACTATGCGAGTAATTAAGATTTATTATCAATCTAATCAGTACAAAAAAAGGGAAAATCTCTGTATTTACATAGTCTAGGAAGTTTTCCCTTTTTTGGTCAATAATTAAGGATTTATCGGAAGAAAGGGCTGATCAGGTAATAGCAAATATCCTAAATGGAAGAAATTTAAATACAATAAGAACAAGTCATAGAACAAAATTTTATTATAGTGTAATTATAAGTAAAACAACAAAAGGGAAATTATATGGTACGGTTTGATAATACGATAAAATCAATTATATTGCAATAATTATAAGAAAAATTCTTGGAAATCTTTCTAGTTTAATTATAAGTAATTGATATTCAGCAAGAAACATTTATAAGTAATTGATGCACATTTGTATTTTCTATTCATGTTCGATTGGACCGGATCCTCACTTACTGGGTAACCGCTTATAATCATTTTCTCTTTGTTTATCGATCATTTTAATAGATTGATCCGATAAAACGTGGGTCTGCATCCTACCTTGAACAAAAGGGACTCTCTATGACCATTTCAACATCGTACATGGTCGGTCCTCGAACAGTTGGAACTCGCACGGCCAAAATCGAAGCTTCAAGGGAGCCAAAAAAAAAAAAAAAGGACCCCAAATCAAATTTAGTGGTTTCGAAATTGAATTTCCCAATTTTTACAATTACGAGTCATTACTAGGGGGGAAAAACAAATGCTCAAGAGATTATTGTACAGTTTCATCCATCTCGATCTTCACTCTCATTTCGTTTCAATCCTCTTGAATTAAAATTGGTCGGCAACAAAATCTCATTTTCAGAAATTGAACATCTTCCCTTTAGATTTGAAAATAGCAAGTTTTGTTTTCAGGTAAATACAATCTATCTCTGTCTTATCAATTACAATTCAGTCTTATTCCTCTCACGTTCTCGTATAAACCGATAAGACTGTTTTATAGCAACGACACTGTCAGCTATTCAAGCAGTTAATGTTGTTTTCTCAATCTCTAAGTGTTTTTTGGTATTGCATACCGACTTGATTATGTGGTAGGTAAAAATAAGAGTTTTTTTAGCTAAGCGTTGCAAACTAATAAGACTATTTTATTGCGCATCACCCATGAGATTTATTTGGAGCGTTTAACATTGATTCTCAATCTAATCAATGTTTTTTCATGCGATATGCCAACTCAGTTACCTGGTCGAGAAAATATGAGTTTTGTATTAGGAATTGTTCAACCTAAACAATCCGACAAGCCATGGAAGACTTACCAGGAAAGTGCCGACTAGCAATTATCCTGATAGGATATCTCGCAATTCAGTTGCCTCAAAATCTTATTCGGGTAAGAGCAAATCAAGAAAGTCAATATTCATATACGAATCCTACAAATTTTCTACCGTCGCCCGTAAATAAACATGTATATTTATGTATGGAGAGGGTTCAGTTCAAGGCATTCTGTACTACTGCCATCTTCTCCTTCTTCGTTTCATCCGGTGCTCGAGAGAATAATGGCGAAGAGAACCAGGACCAACACCGAGATCCCTCTGGAACTGATAATGGAGATCCTGGTGAGGCTCCCGGTGATATCGTTATGCAGATTCCGCTGCGTGTCGAAGCTCTGGTGTTCGGTGATTTCCGATCCTCAATTTGTCGAAGCCCACCATGCCTTCTCCTCCGGTGCTCATCCCAGATTGCTCGTCCTTTTCCCTAAGGTGAAGCGCTATAAAGTCAAGAAGATCAGCAACAATGGTGAAGGCTTTCGTTACAAATCCAAGAACATCGGCGCGGATTTGTACTCTGTGGATTATCCGCGACATTCCGACGACGGCCTGACACAGACTCTTAACTATCAACAGTCAATTCCCAGCTCAGCGATTGACTGCACCGAGATTTCTCATCCGGTGCACGGCCTTTACTGCCTCGATTTCCATGACCGTGTCAGGATCTGGAACCCTACCACTCACGAGCACCTGGACATCAAGACGGTGGAGATGGAGGTCCGTCCAGGTTCCGAGCTCAACGTCACGAATTATTTCGGGTTTGATCCGGTTGACAAGAAGCACAAGATACTCAGCATTAGCAGACCGTGGAGAGGCGACCTTACAAGGACGATCGAGAGCCGTGTGTTTGTCCTCGAGGAAAATTGCTGGAGGAAGCTGAACGATTGCCCTCCTGAACTAGGAGGACCTCAGATCCAGGAAGTTGTTTGCATCGACGGAGTCATATACTCCACTCCATACTGCAGAACTCTGGTGGCGTTCCATGTCAGGTCGGAAAGATTTCAAAGGATTCCGCTCCCTGAGGAAGCCCGGTACACTGCACTGATAGAATTTGCCGGGCGTGCAACCTTGTCTGATACATATGATCTCCTTGACGAAGAAGTCAACGAGATCAATCTGTGGATGTTGAACGACCTCGAGCATCGGACTTGGACACGCAGGACGTGCGTGATCCGACTGGGAGAGGATTTTCGTGATCGTGAAGAGATGATCACTCTCCAGGCTGCCACGCCTGCAGGTGAGTTGCTGTTCGCACCAGAGAACTTCACGGAGCAGCCATCCTTCTTGCTGCTGTTCCATGTAGAGAGTGACACGCTAAGGAAGATCGAGCTCCGAGGAATACCCCGACATTTACGCCTGCTGGATCCTTTGGATTCTTGGACAAGGGTTCTCTTTCACGAAGACAGACTGCAGGAGCTTCCATTGAAGCGTCTGCTCGGATCACGACTCGTGGCTGAATGATAATCTATACCATGCCATGCATCCATGTTTCTGCAGTTTCTTCTTCTTCTTTTTCATTTATGGCATTTTTAAGTGGCATCAAAATTCTTATCCTGCTTTATCTTTTTGTTTTATCTTGCTATCGATCGACATTCTCGTGCGGTTTAGATTTTCTTGGGTGGGATTATTTGTTGTCAGATAAATATAGTCTAGCTCTATCAGTATTTTAGAAAAAAATTAATAAGAATCAATTATTAGAGTATTTAAGATTGATTTTCAATCTGATTACTGTTTTTTTACGTTAAGAATCGAGTAACTTAGGAAATAAAAGAACTAAAAATATCTAATGGGCACTAAAAAATTCTTTAAAAAATATAAATTTATCTATTCAATTGATACATTCTTACTCCTAGATATCCATTTCTTAATTAATATAAACAATATCTTTGGTATTAAGAAATCTCAAATCTTGTAACAAGGAAAAAAAAAATTCTAATCACTGCATACGCCCGGCTAACGAGGGCCCAAGGGGAGAGATGAAGACCGTTTTAAGATGTGAGGCTTGTTGCACGGGTGCATGGTGCACCTGGAGCACTGAATTTTGCTTTCAGATCCCTCCCATCTGCTCTGTAACACTGAGGCAAGAAGGGGAGGAAAGGCAGACTCAGAAAGCGAAGCGTAGAGGAAACCTGCGGTAAGTGGCGAAACGCAGCAGCGCCTCTTTCGAAACGCCGCCCTGTTCACCGATCGATCCCCACCACGATATGGCGGTGAATCCTTCCACCTGCTCGCCTCTGCCGAGCCGCTCTCCGTCCACTCGGACCTCTCTAGCCTTCCTCAGCCAGTCTTTTCTGAGGCCCGGCTCATTCCCCGGACCTCCGGCTCTGGGCCCCTTCCACGTACGCTGCCAGAAGAGACGATCCGACGGCTTCGGATCTCGGAATTTTCTCAGCGTGGACGCCTCCGAAGCTCCGGCTGGATCTTCCCTCCAGGGGTCTTCAGCTTCGGCGATTGATTTTCTCACATTGTGCCACCGCCTAAAGGTACGGTCGAGATGAAATCCTAGGACTTCCAGTTCTTCCTTATCTGGGCGAGAAGATCGAGGAAATCAATCTTCTTTAAATATATTGATTTCTTTGTTCTCATTTTTCAGAATTGGTCTTAATTACTCTGAACTTGTTCTTGTGATTTCGGTTCAAATGGGTCAAACATATGGACGAGTTGCTCTTATTCCTTCTTTGATATGGGCACTTGCGTGTTGATCGAATGACGTGCAAGAACTGGTGCAACGGGATGAAATATTTTGCTATTAAATTGGGGATTTGTTCAAAAGAATTGATTTTGACTTAATATTTGGGGCTTGACAGGATCCTAGTCATTCTATCATTCTGTCTCTCTTTTGTAGACGACGAAAAGGAAAGGGTGGATCAATCATGGAATCAAAGGTCCAGAGTCAATCGCTGATCACATGTACCGCACGGCACTTATGGCTTTGATTGCTGGTGAACTTCCAGGTCTGAACCGCGAAAGGTAAACTATCATCAATGTTCATTCTTGTAGATACTTGTTGACTTGTAGGAGATGCTAAACTTTGGCTCTTTGTGCATGTATATATGTGTGCATTCATTTTGCCACGCATACTAGTTTGATATTTATTTGCTAGCTAGTGAGTTGGTTTTCTTTATTCTAATTTTACGTGATGGAAATGCAAAAGCAGACTAGGTTTTTACCTTTCAGCATATTTCTGTTGTTTGATTCTTGCTACGTGTTCCCAGCTTGATGAATTTGCTAAATTCAAATGCTACCTCTGAACCTGTGTACTTACTACTTTCCATGTCATGGCTAATTGTGATCAGCTTAAGATGCTTGTCAACGGATTATGGAGTAGCTAAACAATATAAACCACCTGCCTCTTTCAGTGTTTTCGCTTATTTATTTATTCATATACATTTAGAAAGAAAAATTGTGAGAAAATATTAAATATTATGTAGCCAAAGCCACCAAAGACGGAACAAAAAGTCAAAAGGATAAGTGATGCTGCTTTCTTTTTTATTGTTTATAACCTCTTTTGGAATGTTCTTTAAAGTAAAGTTAGCTTAACATGCTTTTACTAGATAGCTCTTTCTCTGCCCTGTTTGCCGGGCGAAAGCTATACACTATTAGATCAGATGCTTGGCTGATTATACAGCCATTCTAGTTGCTCAATAATTCTGAAGTTGACTTTATCCCTCAGCGTTCTCTCTGGCTCTTCTTTACTGATAGTAGCTGACGTGAAGACCTTTTATTGTACCAGGTGCATTAAGATAGCTCTGGTGCACGATATTGCTGAAGGTATGATGACTTCTTACTGGAAAAAGTTGATTCTATCCTACTTCTTTCTAGCCTCGTGGAGGACAGGTTATTTGACAATAATCTAGGCTTTTGTCCTCAAAAAGGGGTCACATACTCTGACAATATGGATGCTTCTCAAATTTTCAAGTCACAGACTTGCCTCTGAGGCTTTTAACCAGACATCAAGCATTACACTACTCTATAGGAGAGAAGAATGTTGTATATTTTTCTTATAGCTTTTATTGGTAAAAAATTGTGTGAGCCCTTCATGGTATGACCTACAAATGAATTTTGGAGACTGTATTAGCATTTCATCTTTTTTTATGGTTGGTAGAGTTCTGTTGCAGCAAGTTGGTTATTTATGTAATGATTTTATTAGTGTCCAAGATGAGTAATTCCGTTTAAGCAAGTCTTTAACAGTATGCTTTTCTTGAGTTGATTTGCATCTTTGAACTTCTATAGCTATTGTCGGAGATATAACACCGTCTGATGGAGTGCCTAAAGAAGAGAAAAGCAGGCGAGAAAGTGAAGCCTTAAACGAAATGTGTGAAGTTCTTGGTGGAGGAATGAGAGGTATCATCAGCTCCTGTTTTGTTGGATAAGTCACAAAATTTTCAGTTTTCTCTTGCAGTAAATTGACTGCCACTGAATTGGCTTATTTTCTAGCGGAAGAGATCAAGGAACTCTGGGCCGAGTATGAAAACAATGCATCCCTAGAGGCCAATCTCGTCAAAGATTTCGATAAAGTGAGTTTTCGCTAGCATTTAGATGAACTCCTGTACATTATAGTTTTCTAGATAGATTACATCCCTCACAGGTCCTGCAGATACAAGATGGTTGGTTTCACTTTGTTTTATTTACATTTGATCCTTTGCTTTCTGTTTAATGGTCATTTCTCGTATCTGAAGTGAGATGTGTGTTTTCAGGTTGAAATGATTCTACAAGCACTGGAATATGAAACAGGTAAAGATTCCTTTTTATTTACCATTCCCTGTGCTATGGGGCTTTCAGTTTAGGATTGTACAGATTAAAACTTTTTAAGTTGAAACTGGTTGAAAACCCATCTGATCATATACTGGAACTGATACTGCAGAGCATGGGAAGGTGTTGGATGAGTTTTTCCTTTCGACTGCAGGTAGGATCTTTAGTATCTTCTTTACCAATGTGTCTCTCACCCACAAAACATTCTTATAGTCCTTAGTATCTGATTCTGGTACCTTTAATAGTTTCTTATCACTCTCACATACAGGAAAATTTCAAACAGAACTAGGGAAGAGTTGGGCAGCTGAGGTTATTTCAAGAAGAAATTCAAGGCTTGCCAACAGAGTGAATTGATCTGCCTCTTCTATAATAAAACCACCCTCGGTTTCCATCAGAGTTGGGCCATAAGTCACCCTTCCATTACAATCTCAACACAGATACAGCTCCAACAGTTTGCGGTGACAGCAACTTTACACTAGGAAACAGCCGAGCCTTTTTATCTGAAGTGAGGAGCTGAAGCCATGCACTTTGAGAATGATTGTATTCTCTCTGATGGTTACATGGTGCGAAGGTACTCTTTGTTTGAAGGAACTTGGTAAGAGGTGAATTGTTATATTTCACTAAGGATTCTTCAGCTGATTGAGGCAATTGCGAGTCCTATGTCAGCTTATAGGTTCTCTTTACTGCAGAAGTATCAGTTAACTGTGCTAGATAGGAGTAGCAGAAACGATTGCAAGCAATTGTAGGCTCCCCTTTTGTCGGAAGTGTCCATCCATTTGTTCGTAGAATACTTCTAACAAGTACCTAGGAATGCTATGCATGTATTTCTTGCAGTCTTCTGCTGCAGGTCGGTGAGATACATTCTCATGGGCAATGTCTCTGATGAAAATGAAGTAAGAATCATCGGTACCATTAGTATTCATAATTTATGTGTCTAAATTTATCATGGATGACCTTGTAGTGTTCTTTTATGTGAGTTGGCTATGCATCCAAAGCTTTTCAAGTTACTTAGCTGCTTGTTGTAGTCCATTTGTCATTGAGTGATCTTTGTCATTACGAAAGGATCAAACAAGACTTCTGGGTTAGCTAATAACTCTGACCAGCTGGTGAAGCGTCTCTGCTGGTGGTTTGCAGCTGTTTCCATGTAATTCTTTAAAGTTGTTTCTTATTAACTTCTTGGATGGCCTTTTTACCACAAGTTTTTGGGTTCTGTTGGCTTGCTCAGGCAGTCCAAATGCCCAGGTGAATGTACTTTGTTAATTGGCTTTTTGTGGGTTAAGTCTTAAGAAAGCTATGCTACATCAGCCATCTTCCGGTTCCAAGCCGACAGGCCCATCCAGCTCCCCGTGTGTACGAACAAGTCCCGTGGCAAGCGACCTATCCCTAAATTGGTGCAGGCGCCATAAATGGAAAGATCCTCTTCCCAGTGCAGCTATTTAGGATGGCTAAGGGGAGGGAGCAGTAATTGTGTATGCCTTTAATTGATTCCCTACTTGGTTGGTCAAAAGTAGCTCTCCGTCACCACTTTTGGTTAGTGTGATAGGGTACTCTTTCCCCTCAAGTAAGATCTCGAGTTTAAATTTTAGGAAAATGGAAATTTACTTTGGGATAATTTTACCCCCAGTGGGTTTAGATCAGTATTACCTTTTGATAGGATTGATTTATTCGAACTTGAACTAATAGCTGTTGAAATGGATTCTTGAAGAGAGGATATTGGCAGTGTCAATTCTCCAAGAACCCCGAACATTCTACCCGTGTTCCAGAGTTAGAAGATGCGACAAGACCAAGAGACGATGATGGGGCTTTTTTTCTGTTACGGGCTGGCTGTTGATATGATGATGTTAACGTCGGCTGCACTAAGGAATTTACATGTGGTGGATGGAATGCCATAGGAATATAAAAGGAGGGGGAGGAGGAGAAGCGCACTGATTCTTCCTTTCCGCGCATGAAAGTGCATCTTCGTCTAAATTCTCCATGTTCGTACCTGACGTGTCCCAGAGTTCCAATTTCTTTTGGCCATAGTTTATCTTATCCATAAGGAAACGCGGGCAGGGTATCGTCATCTACGTTGTGAAATCATCCGGCCGAGAATGTGAGATTCTGATAAAACGATCTGTGGGATACAGCAGTACAAGCGCGGTTTCGTCACTGACCGTACAATCAAATGCAGTTCCTACCTGGTATGTGGTCTGGGTGGCATGTGTAGTGGTGTTGGGAGGTATTAGTGTACAATTCCAACACGGGTTACAAAGGGTCGGCTTATTTCTTATCTAAAAGTTTTGAACTGTGTAAAATTTCGATTCATCTTACGAGGAGTTTGTTCCGTATTCAAATTCAAAACTTTGATCCAACAGAAGGTGATATTCGATCCATTATGAGATGCAATTGTTAGCTTTTGGTAAAACTACCATAAACTGAATCGAGACGAATAATATGGTATCATTGCTGTTGACCTTCCGAGTAATAGTATTTTTCATCGTATTTCCTCTGTTAAAGATGAAGAAAGATCAAATCCTCGTACCTTACAATGAGGTGACGAGAAAAATCGATTAAATTAATCTGATTATAAATAATTAAGGTAATTTTTCACGTATCACTATCTGATTATTATTTTCTCATATCATCTAGTGAGGTAAGATTATTTAAGAATTTCTCATCGATTAGAAAGTCCAACCATTCCTAATGTATCTAACAACTTTGTATCCGTGTGCAGACGGCTCGAATCTGAAACAGTTAAATCTAATAATGCTCCTGGATACGAGGTGATGCACCGAGAAAAGACAAAAAAGATATGTAGACAGGAGATCGTACTCATAACATATCACAAGGCCACGGTGGATATAAAAAGAACCGGGCATACTTAATTAGTTTAATTAGTTTACACGTTTTTAAAGTGGATGGGTAATACACACAAAATGTTATTTAGTCTGTGAGTTGCATCATTAGAGGCATGAAGGTGAAGCACTCCACAGTGCAACACGCGCGCAGGGACAGATGGATAGTGGTCTCACGGGTCGGTCATTGTTCCTCGTGGTCACGTGCGCTTCAATAAACCAAACCAGTAGACCCACTACTAGCTAGGTAGCTGCTGCTTGCCCCGTCGTATCGTGGGACCCCCCCTGTCGTTTCAGGGAACATCCTCAGCCGGTCAGTCCCGTTTCACAATTCTCCCCTACCCTTGGCTTTGTTTGGATTAAAGGATTTGAAGGGATTGAATAATTCCTTATTTAGACATATTATTATAAGGGATTTGGATGGATTCAAAATCCCTCTGAACATCACTTTTTTAATTCCTTCGATTTTGGGGAATTCGGAAGAATAGAAAATTTTCAGATAAAAATATTCATTGTAACTTTTTAAAAGAAACAGTAGACACGTCATAAATCTGTATCGTATAATTACATAGCTACACTCGTCTTCCCATGCTCGATCATCACGAAGTCAGGACCACAATACTACTTTCCCTTGCTCAACCACTACTAGGTCGCAACCACCGAGTCTCCTAAAACCACCATAAAATTATAACTTTGTTCGAATTTCAAGATCACTATAAAACCACCGTGTCTTTTTAACGCATTTCTCTCGCTCGATTGATCTTCCAAATTAAAAGGATAAAATGGTTAAATTAATATTTTTATCCCTCCAAATTCCTCATATAATATTAATATTCAAATGAGTGATTTGGAGGAATAAATTATCCTTTCAAATCCCCTTCCATCCAAATCTCTCAATCCAAACATAGTATTATTTTTCCCATTGATATGTGCACTTTTTATAATAACACTGCCATCCATGACATACAATGTTCGAATTTTTAACATCAGCTGCGACATGTCATCACAGGAGTCGGTATCCTCCAAGTCCAGGTCTAAAAAACGAACCTCCAGCAAATGCTCTGACCCGAATGCTTGGAAAATATCCGAGCCCGGGACCTCGAACTCATCGGTTCATACGAGAGTGAGTTCGGGACTGCGGATCACTTTTTTTTAAATGACCATTTTATTGCTACTAATGGATGCAATGGGATCTATGTTGTCTTGTTAGCACATGCATGGAAGATGTATTTAATATTGATGTGGGGGCAGTAAAATATCAAGGCTGATCTGTAAGCTAATTTATCGCTGTACATTTATTTGATGTTAAATAAATAAACATTAAGAAAATGAAAAAAAGACAAATGCTCTAGCTCTACGAGGAAGTATGCTTTCGGTGAGAGACAAACATTCTGAATTCCTGCTCCAAATCACTTTCTTTTTTAACCTAAATTACACCCTACCCTTTTTGTCATATCATATAATTTATCTCGGTATGTACCAAAATCGGCGATCCAACTAATCCGGATTCGACCCGTATTGACTCACTCTAGAGTAAAACCATCTCGATCGTGAATTTTTCGATTCACGATACTCGAAAGTGAAATCATGTTTAAGGAGAGGAGATATCGAGCACGTATCAAGTAAATTAGATTAATACTAATGAGATTATTAAAATAATACAGTGGCGTGATTAAAATAACTGTGTGCGTACATAAGTATGCACGTACACGGCGTTTAAATACGTGTGGTCAACCGTTTTGAATACGTGTGGTCAAACAGGGGCTCCAAAAGAGAGGTCTGAAATGGGCATCATGAACAGGTGTTTGAACTTGGAAGACATGATAAACTGTTTTGAATATTGTGGCACCTTTTGAAATGTGTTTTGAAGAAGTCTGTTTGGAGCAATCGATTCTTCTTCGATTATGTAACATCGACATCGACCGTTCTGGTATTGCTTGACATGGAAGCGCATCAACATCGTCGGGCATTGACAATCAGTAGTACAACATGAGAAAATCGTTATAAGGGTAATTATAAACTAAAATGAAATAAGTACGTCATATAAATTATAATAGTTCGCCCAAAAAAAATTGAGGGAGATAAGATAGGTAGATAGATAGCAAGTGTGGATGGGAAAATTTACGATTTCAGATTAATCTGATTCGAATTAAATTAATCGAACTTGTTAAATATCTACAGATGAAATTAAATATTTGCGTACGAAATGGTATACTATTTTAATGGATGGATTTAATTCGAATTTAATTTCTATGCGTGTAATAGTATGCATTGAAAAGACAACAAAAGTGGCGATGGAAAATCCAATGTCCCCACTTTGTGCTTTTCCTTTGCCAGGCATGTTAGGGTTTAGAAACGATAAAAAGGCAATAAAGAGCCCTAGATTAACCGAATTCAAGATCTTTCATCTGTCGTGCAGTCGAGAGAAAATTTTAGGTAATCATACATTGAATCGAAGAAAATCTTAAACGATTGTACATTTGTAATGTCGTGGTGAGAAAATATTAATTAAATTATTTCGATTAATAAATAATTATTATAGTTATTCGAGTGATTAATATTAATTTATTATAATTTGATTGATATTTTTTTGCATCAAGACGACGGCGTAAGATTACTTTAAAATTTCACATCGATATAACATGGAGAGAAGTTAAAATTTTCTCTTACTAATAATAATTCTGATAATTATTTAAATAATTTACACAAATTTATTCATTTAACAAAATTTGATTGGTATTTCTCATCTAGTAAAAAAAAAAAGTTAAGGTTGTTTTTCTTTGCCGGTCCTTTGCTTTTCGATGCATTAGAACACCTCTCCGCAGCCATTAAAGTAATGCTTGAGAAGAGAAAAAATAAAAATCAAATATTTATGGATTTGACGTTGAGATGAAGCAAACCAACGAGGAGCCGAAGAGTTATGAATCTTGAAATTTCTATGATCGTGACGTTGATGATCCATAAATGCCAGTTTTGAGCTCCCAAATTTCGTTTCTTTCTTTTATTTTTCTACCCAGCTGGTAACTGCTCATCCCCTGTTCAAATCGGACAAGCCTCCGAAGAAATCTTCTTCCACCAGGAGGTCGCTGTCGCCTTCTTCTTCCCCTCCCAACGCGGGCTCCACAACCCGTGTGCGGCTTCTGCTGCTGCTGCTGCTGCTGAAGAGGAGAGAGAGAAACTTTAGAGGAAATTAGCACCATCAGCTTTGTGGGAGTGAGTCTGGTTCAGTCAGAGCAGAGCGGGATGATGAGCCAGTAAGCAGCTGAGTCGTCGATAACTGGCCGGTAGAGGAAAAGGTGAGAGCTTTTAGACCGTTTTGGAGGGATCGTCCTTGTCATTTCCTTTGTGGGCCTGTTTCTGTGTGGTTATTCGGGCATGTCGGTGGTTGCGAAAGCTTAAGGTTTTCTTGCTCAAAACAAACATATTTGGTGGTAGAAGCATGTCTTCCTGGTGGAATCAGTCTCTATGTTTCTTCTTCACTTCGGTAATTGGTGATCTGACTGTGGCCTCTTAGTGATCTGGGTTTCGGTTGTCTTATACGTGTCTGTGAAATACCCACTGCTTTTTTGTTACAGTCCAGACGCAGCTGATCCGACTGATATTATTGTTTTCTTGGATTTGAAGTGGCAGAGGGTGAAGTGATTTGAGCTTTTCGTTCTTGTCTGGATATTTGATGATTTGGAGTAGAGAGCAGCTCTTGTTTTGATTAGTGGGCTGTGCTCAAAATCGGGGCCTTTTCTTGATTCAGTTGCAAATGTGAGAGATAGGGAAAGAGATCTTTCATGGAGGATCTGATGAGGTCTTTAGGTGGAGATTGAGTTGCTTCTCTGTTTGGTTTCAACTGACTGAGAGATGTCAACTGACTCACCAACTCCTAATTCCTCTCCTCCTGCTGTGCCACCAGTTGCTACGCCACCGCCCTCTCCGGCCACTCTGCCGCCTACACCATCTTCCTCTTCTCCGCCACCGACTTCCCCTTCCCAGCCCAACGCCAACCCACCCGACCATTCTGCGGCCCCCTCACCTCCTTCCCCACCACCTCAAACATCTCCTCCACCTCCTCCTCTGGTGGTTCCTGCCTCCACGCCTCCATTGTCCCCACCACAAAACAGTCCTCCACCTCAAGCTCCACCGCCACCGCCACTTATATCACCATCTTCGCCGCCTCCATCGACCCCAATTATTCCTCCCCCATCAAGTCCACCTCCACCTCCCCCATCAGCACCTCCGCCTACTTCCCTTCCAGCTCCGCCAGTAAATCCTCCAAAAAGTTCCCCTCCACCTCGAACGCCGCCCCGAAGTCCTCCACAAACTCCATCTTCACCACCACCATCCAGCCCGCCCAAGACTTCTCCTCCATCACCACCTGTGGAGCCGCCTCCACCACCAACACCGGCCAGACCACCTACGGGTTTCCCTCCACCACCAACACCGGCCAGACAGCCTGCGGGCTTCCCTCCCCCACCAACACCTGCCAGTCCGCCTACAAGCTCCACTCCACCACCACCGGCCACACCACCAAAGAGCTCTCCTCCACCATCACCTTCGAGGACTCCAAAAGAATCACCTCCCCCTTCTGTGCACCCTCCTCCACCCTCTTCTCCATCTCCAAACACAACATCAAATCATCCGCCGCCTCCATCTCCAATTGTTCCTCAACCGTTAACTCCTTCGAAGCCTGCCACTCCTGCTCCTCCAGCTCCTGTTCCAGACCCCACAGGGAATAGCAGTCCTGATACAGGGGTTATAGTTGCTATTGCTGGAGTTCTTGGGATCCTTCTCCTTAGTTTGGTCGGTTTCGCCATATGGTGCATGAGAAAACGAAGGAAAAGGCCTGCTGGACTTAATGGAGGTTATGTTATGCCCTCCCCCTCAGCATCTTCTCCAAAATCAGGTAACTCTGGACTTTCATGCAGTGATGAATGTATTTATGGTGAAAGATATATTGGGTTGTCAAGGATGTTCAAGTTCTCCTTATTACATCTTCTTTGGTTCAATGTGGATATCTTAAATATGATAGAGTTCCTTACATAATTCAGACAAGAATGACATATCAACTGTTGAAGTAATGCACACTCCTTTATATTTATAGTCAGTTTAAAATGTAGTTGAATGATTGAGATTTTGTTTCTCTCTACTTGGTTAGATTCATCTGCTTTGAAAAATCATCCTTCAGCACCCCTTATAGGGAGCAGCTCTGGAAGTGAAGTTGTAAACTCTCCAAGGGGCCCTGGTGGGTTTGGAAACTCAGGTCCGTGGTTTACTTACCAGGAGCTCGTTGAGGCGACAAATGGGTTCTCTTCTGATAACCTCTTGGGTGAAGGTGGGTTTGGTTCTGTGTACAAGGGCTATCTCCCCGATGGTAGAGAGGTTGCTGTGAAGCAGTTGAAAGTTGGGAGTGGACAAGGGGAAAAAGAGTTTAAGGCCGAAGTTGAGACCATAAGTCGAATACATCATAGGCACTTGGTTTCACTTGTTGGGTTCTGCATTGCTGATAATCGGAGGCTGCTCGTGTATGACTTTGTGCCCAATAACACACTATATTTTCATCTTCACGGTAAGGCAGTTATGGAGCTTGAGGTCGTACTGATGCTTAATCTTCAGTTCTAGCTATTAAAGAGCCATTGCTAAGGGATCAAGAAGCTGAAGATATTATAAGATCTTGCTCATTCGAGTCCACTTGTTCAGTTTCCTCCTGCTTCATTCAATTCCATGTCTTGATTAGTTCATAATATTTCTCCCGGTTTACACATTAGACAGAATCTTAAATAATTTATTATTAGTAAATGTTCACTCAACCGTCAAAGTATTAGATTATTTGGTTCTAGTATTTTAGCACACTGTGCTATCTTGTCTTATTTTGCACTCATCTTAACAGGAGAAGGAATGCCTGTCCTGGACTGGGCCAAACGCTTCAGAATTGCTGCAGGTGCTGCTCGTGGATTGGCTTATCTTCATGAAGACTGTAAGCATATGTTCCATCATTTAGGTTTTCCTGGTATTCCTGTGTACTCAAATCAGATGTAGTTCTTAAACTTCTATGAAGCTCAGGATTTAACCTAGCCATAGCATGCGGACCAAGATCTTGTACTTAATCACCCTCTAACACCTCATTTTTCATCATTTTGATTCTCTCCCATAGGTCATCCCCGAATTATTCACAGGGACATCAAGTCATCGAACATTCTTTTAGACAATAACTTTGAAGCTCGGGTTTGTTCACTGTACCTCGTTGCTTCTTTTTATTAGTATTATAGATCACATGGGAGTAGCAGCCTCACAGGTTTGGAGAAT
This sequence comes from Lagerstroemia speciosa, assembly GCA_037672795.1. Lineage (NCBI taxonomy): Eukaryota > Viridiplantae > Streptophyta > Magnoliopsida > Myrtales > Lythraceae > Lagerstroemia > Lagerstroemia speciosa. Next base: position 1,179,716 of record CM075300.1, on the reverse strand, counting down.
TTGCTCCACAGGTATCCGATTTTGGACTCGCCAAGTTAACTGTGGATGCCAACACACATGTCACTACACGTGTAATGGGAACTTTTGGGTAGGCAACATTATGCACCCTATGCATCTTCTGCTCATGAACATGAAGAATGTCTTTTCTTCAAAATGGTATTCAAAATTGCGACTTACAAGAGAACCCTCCAGGTATATGGCTCCTGAATATGCATCCAGTGGGAAGTTAACCGAGAAATCTGATGTGTACTCTTTTGGGGTTGTGCTGCTGGAGCTAATAACTGGAAGAAAGCCCGTGGACGCGTCTCAGCCTCTGGGAGATGAGAGTTTAGTTGAATGGGTATTCATTAATCCCTTGCTTACCATATTGACTGTTTTATGTGCCCTTTCATGATTATCTTGGTATTCGGATTTCATGAAGTGATCAGACTCATAACATTAATAAAAAAAGTTGAATAACCCACTTCAATGCAGGAAATATTCATATTATATTAGGTATAACCTGCTGTAACCTTGAAATGAAGGCAGTAATATTCTTCGTAATTTTCTATAACCATTGCATAGGCTCATGACCAAGTTCCCTGATATATATATATATATATATATATATCTGTTATTATCAACTCAGCTGATTCCAGCAAATCTGAACTTTAAGAATTTTCTATACTGGCATTTTGCCTTATCCATTCTATAATTTTCAATAGTTTCCTCGAGCCCCAAGAATGGCTCCCCTTGGCTTTGAGGGTCCACAAACCTTTCCCATTCTCTAATAATTCCCGCAATTTTAAGTTAATAAAAAAATAATACCGGCATTTTAGTGAGATAAGAAAAGATGGACTGACAACTACCTATTCTCCTTTGATTCTCTAGGCTCGCCCATTGCTGGGTCATGCACTTGATAACGAAGAATTGGAAGGCTTAGCAGACCCAAGGCTGGAAAGCAATTTTGTCGAGAGCGAAATGTTCCAAATGATCGAAGCTGCAGCAGCTTGTGTTCGGCATTCAGCTGCCAAGCGCCCACGTATGATACAGGTATTTTCCTCCCATAAATTTCATCATCTGTTTTCGGGTAATGTTCCTGGTCCTTTGTTTTGTTCCACAAGAAAGATCAGTTAATCCCTTTTTATATACTTCTTCCGGGAGCAATGACAATTGTACTTTCATCAAGATCATGTCTTTTAGAAGTCCAACCTGGTATTATTGCCTTGTCTATGTTTTCTTTCTCGGGGACAGGAAGGCAGAAACACTTACAGCAAGCCACCCAGAAGTTGGCCTTTGAAGTGCTGGTCATAGAGCTGTGTACATATACTTAATAGTATTTTTATATGCATTTCACAGGTAGTGAGAGCATTTGATAGTTTGGCTACTTCTGATCTAACAAATGGGATGCGAGTCGGAGAAAGTGAGGTATTTAATTCCGCTGAGCAGTCTGCTGAAATCAGACTCTTCAGGAGGATGGCATTTGGGAGTCAAAACTACAGCACTGACTTCTTTAGTCAGCCTAGCTCAAATGTTTGAAGTCCTAATTCTCGTAAATATGGGGACGAATTTCATTTGAACCGAAAGAGCTCATGGGGCTGAGCTAGAAGTGCCAGATTCTGTTTTGGCATTAATTGCAGAGATCTATGGAAGGTCAGTCTTTGATGCCCTTGGTTCTTGTAATTAGGCATTTGTTCCTCCTTTTTCCTCTGCCAGAGCTATTTTTGCGGGTTATTGGTGCAATTTTGTAATATTACTATGCTGTTTCCACCCCCAGTAGATTATGGTGGTGATAACAGATCAATTAATTCAATCTGATTCTTTTCATTCGAATTCCAAACCTCTCCCTAGATGGGTTACACTATTAAATGAAATGTCTGAGGCAGAACGAGGATATCATGTTCTTCCACCTTGCCTCGCCACAGTAATAGCTTTTGAGTTGCAGTTGGTCGCTTCTGATCAATGCTAATTTTTCAGTCAATTGAATCTTTTGGTCGGGGAAGTCTCTCTCGGTTGTTTAAAGACATCCATAAGGCTGTGGTGGAATGAACCAATTGAAATCTCTTTGCATGAATTTGAGATACATATGAAAAGGTTTAAATCTCAAACGGTAAAAATAAAAGTATGGGAAGATAGGTGAATGAGTTCCACTTCCCATTGGTTTAGCTTCTGGTATTTTGACATGTTTACTAGAAAGTTTATCACAGTATCAGAGTTGAACAAAAGCTACTACGCATGAATCACGTTAGATTCTGAAAAATATATATTCTTGAGAATGAGTTGTTCTGGAAATTGTACACTGGAACTATACATTTTCCGGATTCACCATGAATCTCTCACTTCTGTACTACGCCCCAAGGGATAAAAGAAAAAAAGAACAAAATTATACTCCTAAGTTGACTAAAATTCATATCTCTACACCCAATCACAACCCTATAAATATCCCAGCGGCGCACCTTGCTTGCTTACATGTTATTCATCATCGTGCAAGCTCCAGTATATCCTAAAGTGCTTGCTCACTCTGCAATGGATGAATCCCCGGTATACATCAACATCCCCGATGATCATTCCTCTGCTCCGTGTGTTTCTTCCCTGCAGCGCGTTTTGCTGCTAGACGCGCCGAGTGGCCGACTGTGGTAGGCCTCAGGGATCTCTGGCGGACCATCTCGCAGTACTCAATGTCATCTGACTGTCCCTCGTGCCTGATCCACTGTATCATCCCATGGTACATCGGGAAGAACCTCGTCTGGATTGCCGAGTAGGTGAAGTATGGGATCAGCGCAGAGATCATCACGAACAGGGTGATGAGCCAGTAGGAAGGAGCCGGGGCAAGGGCCTCGATGAAGACCTTATAAGCTGTGGTTGAGAAGGTTGGGGACATGGCTCCGTACACAACGAGGAAGAGGTACCAGATTCCAATGGATCCCCAGATGAATAAGTGTTGTATCAGAGTGAAGTAGCTCACTGAGAGGGCCATCTGGAGGTTCACGACCCAGACGATGCACGTGTACATCATGGCACCAAATATTTCGAGCCCCACGACTTTTCCGTCGCTGTTGAATGCTTGGTGCTCGAGTGACTTTATGCAGAAGAAGAAGATGATGATGGCACTTAGGAACCCATTGAACATCCAGCTGAGGATGCGGAGCCAGCTGAAGAGCACGTCCTGCACACCTTCTTGGTATAGGATAGGGAACTGCAGGAAAATGCATACTGAGAACAATTAATATGTCAGGCATAGGAAGATATTCATCAACAAAAGTATGCCTGCCTTTAACCAACGAGAATCTGGGATCCCAGCAATCTTAAAAGTCAGTATTATCCGCTGTTGAAGTTTGGTGATTTTGCATATTAATTTCTAGGAAGGTTGTTTTGGAAGTGAAATTTAGGGTCAGTGTTTGAGGGGCATGCATTCTTAAACGGATACGATTATGCATCACGTTACCTTGAGACAAAACCTTGCTGATACATCCTGGTCGAAGACTCCCAAGGCGACTGCAGGAAGCGACGTGAAGAAGACATTGTAGAGTGACAGGAACCAATCGTTGTATGCTGGTTGGGCCGAGAAAGAAGTGTATATTTCATACAAGAAAAGCGAGAAGCCAAATACGATGTTCTTGTAGAAGAAGTAGCATATCTGTAGCAGAAAGACCAAAGCTTTAAGACAACAGCTCATTGAACAAGATCATTTGAGATGGTTTCGAGGGTAGTAAGACCAGTTACCATAGAAGTGATCCTCCGGTAACACCAGTGTCCATGCACGAGGAGCAAGCGCTCTAGATACCTGAACTGAGCAAGAGCAATGTCACTAGACATGACAGCCTGTGACATTTTCAAAACAAAGACAAATTATGTTTGGCACTTAAGATATGACAAAAGGGAACCTTCTAAAACACTTAAAAGAGAGCTGAAACGAAAAATCTCCAGTTTTCCATTTTTCCTCTTTTGGAAAACAGAAGGAATTAGAGAGTACCTGCATTCCTTCCACACCACTAATCCCAACGCCAATGTCTGCTTCTTGAAGCATGCCAACATCGTTAGCCCCATCACCAATCCCCAGTGTCGTCTTCCCTGTCCCAGACTTCACCAATCTTGTCACCTGTTTCAGTTTCCCCCATTTGAAATTATTTAGATGGATGTGGCATTCTTAGGAACATTTTGAGATCCAGAATACACCATCTGGAAAAGTAATAAAAACCCACCAGTGCCTTCTGTTTTGGTGAAGAACGGCAGCAAATGACAGATGCGCAGCCCAATGCAAGCTGCAGGAACCTATTCTTCACATCATCCTCTAAGGCGTAAGTTAGCGATTTCCCATCGATGATCAAAGCAGAGGCGTCAGAGCCTCCTGTTGATGAACTTAGGAGAGACATCCCTTCATTTATCTGACGAATAACACTTTCCTTTGATGCCTATAAGATTAATCATCAGCAAAAAATTGAAAATCAGAAACCGGGGGATGTTCAATCCTCTGGACATAAGAATGACCAGGTCAAATGTTCTTCAACAGCATCAACAACTTAAATGATGGTAGATGTTTCATACCTTGCTTAATGAAACCTTGTCTCCAGCCTTTTCCAATTCTTTAATTTCCGGTGCGTCCAAACCAATTATAATCTGCTTCATCCCTTGTCTCAGTAGGCTACAGGCGAACCTGAATAAATCACAAAATAATAAGGAATTTTCAACACTGATATCAATCAGAAATGTGAAGATCGGCATGACAATTCCATCATGCATTGGTTATACTTACCCGATATTGATGGCTGTTTCCATCTTGTCTCCAGTCAAAACCCATATCTTAATCCCAGCTTGGGCAAGTTTGTCAATGCAGTCAGGAACCTGTCAGGAAAAAAAGAGCACGAAACAAATGGTATCAGATTAATGCCTCTTCCAATCACACAGCTTAGGACACCTTTGACCTCAGAGGGTTTCCACCTTAATTCTCTACTGTGATTCACTCAGTCATGCTAGCACATGCTAACATTCTGATACACGTGTAAATCATCTTTAAACATTTATTTGTCTTCTGTACGTACCCCGTTCTGCAGTTTATCCTCGACCGCAGTGGCACCAAGAAGGATCAAGTCCTTCTCAATCATCTCGGTCACTTCATCTATCAGTGCATCACGATTGGCACTCACAGAGCTCTTTGCCTTGTTGAACTTCTCGCTAAAATTTTTGTACTCTTCTTCGTTAAGTTCCCGATAAGCAATTAATAATGTCCTCAGACCCGCATCAGCGTACTCGTTCACGTGCTCCATCGTCTCCACCTCAAACTCCCGACCATTCTTGGCAAGTCTTTCCGACATTACACTGCATGAGAATTTCAGGTTAGCATCAATTTAGAAATCCAAAGATTAGGAAAAATAGAAAATAAATGAAATTTTGTGTGTTTTGAACACAACCTGTCAGCACCCTTACAGAGCAAGAGCAGTTTGCCTTCCTCATCCCTCACAATTACTGACATTCGCTTTCTTGTGCTGTTGAATTCTACTACGTTCAGAAGTTGATAGACCCTGCAAATTAGATTGCTCAACAATTTAAATAATTTTTCCATGTCCAATAAAGTACTAAAGATATGATAAGAAGTATAAGGCACCCGAAGAATATCTGTTTTTCAATGAAAATATGACCAATACTATTTGTTTTCTGAAAGAAGAAGAAATTGGAAAAAAAAATGCTATATGTATGTGTGTATGTGTGTGAATTCAATAAAATTTTACCAGCAAGAGAACATAAAACTGAGACATGATCCGGAATTAAACAAATCAAATATTTCAGAATCAAAATGGTTATATAAGATTCATCTACTTTATCATATTCTGTAATAAGAAATGTACTGACCTTTCAACTTTCTTTCCCATATTTGGATCCAATTCACGAATCGAGATACTCGTCTGGGTCCTCTGGTAAAACTCAAACCCAACCTCCCTTGCAGCAATCACAAATGCACCTTCATCAGGTGATTCTGCCTCATAAGAGACCTTTCCAGTGTCCTCATCCACTTCTGGAATTGCAGTATGGCACAGTGCAAGAACACGAAAAAACCTCCGAATCACATCAGAATGAGCCTCCTTTACCCAGTTGCCATTCATAATCCTCTCATCACTAAAATTAAATCCTTTAACTGTTGTTTTTGGACTGGAATTCTCACTGAAGCCATAACCATTAATTTTGTCATTAGCCAGCGGAGAGCCCTTCATGCGTCCAATAGCCCTCTCAACTTCAGTGACTCCACGGCCATAAGCAGTTCCACCAATTGAACACTTAATAAACTCCATTGAGTTACAGGTGAGAGTCCCAGTCTTATCAGAAAGAATTGTGTCAACCTGCCCTAGCTCCTCGTTCAAGTTTGAGGTTCTGGCATGGGCAGGCTTATCGGCCTCCTCGTAATACATGTGAATGTCCCGATTGATGAATATGCTCTGAAGAACTTTAACGATCTCTATGGAGACATACAATGAGATGGGGATGAAGTAGCTGAAAAGCATAATAGCAGTAAGGAAGTGATAGATTGCAGCAAGAGGTGCTCGCTTTGGGTCGAAAAAAACCGTTGAGCTATCAGGTCTAAGGTACCACCGCTCCATCTTCCCATTCTTCAGATCATCCTTCGTTTCCACCCCAAAGAAAATTGACCCGATGAAAGCCAAGAGGAACAGGATGAAGAATAGGACGTAAATTATCCTGTCCATCTTCCTCTCAACTCTGCTGCGCTTTGAAGGTGGGTCTGTGGAGTTCTGCCTAACCTTTGTGTCCTGGCCTGTGAAGATGACCGCCCCGTATACATAATCTGTGTTCCTGAGCTTTGAATCTCTAAGGAGAAGCTGCTGGGGAGAAAGTGGATACTGCTGCTCCTCAAACTCCATGCTCCCAACGAAGGAGTACAAGTTTGCATTTGGGTCCTCACATTTTACGATGGCTTTGAAATCTCCAAAATCACCATCCTCGTGTAAGTTTGAGGTTACCTCTAGGGCTTGCTTAAGTTTTAAATTTGTTTCACCATCGAGGTTCATGGTCTCTACATAGCATACAGCATCGTCATAACTTGAAGACAGAAGGACGAGGTCTGCAGGGAAGAATTCATCCTTCTCTACCTTTACTATGTCTCCGACTCTCAAGTTTTTCCATTCTGTTGGATCAAAAACTCCTCTTCCTTTATGCACTCGAACTTTCCTGTTGTTTACCTCAATATCCTGCAACAATTAAGATTGTGAAGATAAAGGCAATCTTCAGCATGGAGACACGAACAAACAAAAACTATGCAGATGCATGCAAGCACAGAAGAACTTATACTGTAGATGAAAAGCAATGGGTCCGTGAAAGAGAACAAAATTTAGCAACTCTTATTTCCCGTTGAAGTTCTACAATGTACAGATCTGAAGGCATGTTTGATAGTAAGAAATATATGGGCTTCATTCAACAAACAAAAACTTGCCAACTAAAAGCACTCATCTTTAGCTACTCAAGATGGTTAGATTGCAACGATGTGGTGGCCTTTATTCAAATTTATCAGTTCTCTGGGATTGGCATTTGATTTTTTACCTTCCTAACACCTCTCAATTTGTTAATCAACCAAGTTGCTAAAAGCTTATCTCGGTAGAGGAATGCAGCAACAATATACACAGCTGACCGAAGAACACAAAGTACAGATGATTTCCCTGCGTGCTTGATCAAGTCACATGCTTAACTGATTTCCCAAAAGCTTGGGCAGGTCGGAGAGGGCTCAAACCGTGTAAATCAAGCACGGTTCAACATGAAGTGCTAATCATCTATTTCTCGACAGCATTTCAACAAGAAACAGGCAGACAAAGAACAACCGCAGCATCTTATTACTGATCTCGATAACTTCAGCCTGAGAAATACAAAAGGGGAAAAAATATAAAAAAACAATAACAAAAACAAAATTACCTGCTGTTTCCGCTGCCAATCCTCAATACCTTCCTTAACCATCGTAGCTCCAACAACGATGATAAGAGGGAGAATAGCGCTCACAGCAGAATATGGAGCAAGCGGAGTGAAGGCCAATATACCGGTTACCAGAAAGAAGAAATTGGCGACTCTCCTGAACTGCTCGAACAGAGACTTTGGCAGGAAAGTAGCAAGCGTGTACTTTGTGCTCTGGACGTAATTGCTGGCATAATTCCTTATCCCGGCCTCGAAGCAATCGGGCTCGTTACAGTACACGACCCGAGAAAAACCCGGGCCACCGATTTGGGAGTGGTCTTCCTTGAAAGCTGCTCTCCCGCATCGAAACGAATAGATCTTGCTGAAATGCAGCTTCCGTCTTCTTATTCTCCCACCACGGGCCATTCTTATGTCTTTATTCTACACAATCACTGATTTGCTGACACCGCCCTTCAGGCCCAGCAAAATAAAGAAGCTCAACAGACTAATTCAGCTCAGGGACAAGCTGGTAATAATCCTTCAAAAGCTGGAGGCTTCTGCAACGAGATGAGTCCTCAAGTGGTAACTTCCCGGCAAGTTTGTTACCCAAAACTTGGAAATTGAAAAAGACCCACTTCACTTCCCCGGCGGAGAAAGGAAAGATGGGTGAAAGGGGACACCAGGAGCTCAACTCCTAGGCTCTTGAATGGAAAAAATCAATAAATGATAAGGTGAAGAAAAAATAACAGAGCAGGCAAGAAGCGGAAGAAGAGGGGGGAGAGGAGGGCGGTGAAACCAAAGAACGAAGGACCGATTTACAGCTGCAGAACAAACGCCACGAGAGCAAAACAAGAGGCTCCCAGGAACATGTACCCAATCGAACAAGAATTCAGAGACAGAGGAAGGTGTCGGAAATGAGGATCATCCCCTCTGTTTTGATCCTCTCTCTATTACAGAGCAACCCAGACGAGACGGCGTTGAACGTAGACTCGGCAAGGCACTCCCAGTTTGACTTTCAAAACGATTTGTTTCCTTCTCAAAGACCCCATTTTTCCTTTTCCCCTTTGTGTTTTTTCCCCGTTTTAATTAATGGGAAATTTTCAGAATGTCAAATTTTAAGACCCCGGGACCTAACCCGTCTTTGGAGAATAGGAAATGGTGGGCAGCTCAAGAAAATGACTGGGGCAGGCAAGCCAGAACTTTTCAATCCCGGAAAAGGAGAAAAATCGGATTTTTCTATGAAATTGATGAGATTGGTGAACGCAAAGGTTGGAAAAAAAAAAAAAAGAACAGGGAATTATAGCGGGAAGGGCATCGATGGCGACGCGGCGGTGTCTTTGGGTCTCGAATCTTCTCTCCCCTTCCTCCGGGATGAAGCTTCAACTAGGGAGGGACGGAGGGAGGGAAGAGACAAAAGCTTCTTTTGCTTCTTCAACGGTTTTGTAGGTTTTCTGCGAGAATTTTCAGTCAAAAAAGGAAAAAGAAAAAGAAATGAAGAAAACGGAAGCACCGAGCTTTCTTTTCTATATTTTCATTTACCAGAAAACAAGAGAAAAAAATACCGATAAAAAGAAAATAAACAGAACAACTCCGGTACCTATCTAGTTGTCTGCAGGCAGTTATTTGGCAACTAACATGCGGTAAAAAGGTAACAATAACGGTTATAACTTACCAATACGAGGTTGACCTACTGGATCCTCAAATGAAATATCACGGGATCGATCACCAAGTTGAGAGGGTCGATGAAAATTTTTCCAGGAATCTCGGAACGACTGCAGATTAGTCTCAAGATACATTTCGACTGACCAAGTGATACTGCGTGGTGCAAACAGAAAAAAATAACTATTGTAACATCTGATCATGAGAAAAATAATCGGGATCGCACACCACAAGAGATGCAGAAAATTACTGATCGGATTAAAAGAGATTCTTGGGTACTGAAAAGTCAGGAACTTAGTCAAGTTTCGATGAAATGAATCTAGATAAGACATAAAATTGACATGTTATGTGGAGGGAGGAGGAAGAGACGGAGAAGGAACAGTTTGGGGGCCAAGGATGGAAGTCGAAATTGGTGATAAATGTTTGGTGAATAAATACTGAAATAAATAAATAATTCCGACTGGGAAAAAAAAATGAATGGGAGATGAGACGGGATGAGCTTTGGTTTGTTGAATTCAATCAGGTAGGGCCGGCACAGAGTGGATCTAATTAAACATGCGCCGCCGTGGCGATGAAGTTGCATCGTAAATGACCGGTCAATTGACTTTTTTTTAATTAGTGCCACGTCCCGGAAGCTAATAATTATTTTTAAAAAAAAAGTCGTGTGATTATACTATATTTTAGTACACGATAAATTCAATACATTAAAGATTTTCTCGTACAATTTTATTTCAATCATCCTCGACGTAAAATTAAATATCTATATTTAATTCTTTTTTCCTTTTAACTTGTTATTATTTTCCATTTCCTATATACTTTTGAGAGTAATGAATTTCTTTTTATTCTCATTTTCTCAGAACTAATATTGACCATTTTCCATTTCCTATATGCTTTTGTGATTAACGGATTCTATTTTATTCTCATTTTCTCATAACTAATATGGACCAATGATAATCGGACAAAAATTAGTTAAAGTACAAAAGAAACTAAAAATAATCCTATCCGAAAATCGAAAATCGAATTTTCTTCCCCATTTTCTCCTCAAAATCCTTCTAAGGTATGCTTAAAGATGCATAAATCCCTATAATTTCCGATGAAAAGAGACATTTTTAATATGAAAACGAATGTTCCCGGAAAAGATCGCAACGACAATTTTTAAGAATTTTTCTATTTTTTATTTGTAAAAAGGATTTTGAATTTCAAAAGCCGCGTATGAAAAGTAGTCGCAGGTTGCAAGTTATAAATAAATTTATTCTAAAATGCTTTAATTGACCAAAAGGAAAAAGACCAAATGCAAGCTCGGACCGATCGCGGAAGGTTCAGTCGCTCCTCTTCTTTTGAGACATCCACGACCACCTTTCATTAATTTATCTGCACAAATTCTAGAAAGCGATAGGGTAGTTTTCTTTAAAAAAAAAAACTTTTGATTAGTTTTTTTTTCAAAATACACCGCATCAAATCCATAAAAGGCTCGGATTGGTTCAAAGTTGAGATGGGTCATCTCCGAGAAAGAATTTAGAAAATTTATTTAAAATGGACAAAATTCAAGAAAAATGTAAGAAAGAGTAAAATGATGAGTTAAAATATTCAAAATAAGATAAGGTAGAAAAAAATTTAATTGGAGACCGCCCCGTGTCCTCTTAATTCTTAAAGTAAATCCATCCTTACTTAGTCCAATAAGTGGTAAAATCATTTTAATTGTAAATTTTTCTAATTACAGGAATCAAATTTAGACCTTATTTGAAGAAAAAAACCCATCGAATTAATTTAACCATTATATTTGGTCTTTCATGCTTTTGGTAAAAAAATTTATATGTTCACATATAACTAACATAAGATTTCTAAATATAGAAAATTTATATTTGTATTTTTTAAAAAAATATAGTAAAATTCACTTAAAAACTAATATGTTTCTACCCAAAAAACAATTAATTAATCGCACATATATAATTTCAAAATCAAATAAACAGCAGGCGAGTCTGTAAAACGCGTGGTAAAATACCAAAAAAAAAAAAAAGGCATCCACATTAAGATTCCAAGAGAAAACGACAGCTTAACAATGCAATTTCTTCTGCAATTAACTTTGACCGGCTCAGCCTGCACGCTGACGTCATTAGATTGTTATCTGACTTCTAGAAGGTGCCCGGCCAAACGCAGTAAAATTGTAAATTTTTTTATGTAGTAACTTTTCAAAACGTAGCAGTTTTTTATAAGTATAGTTAATTTTTTTACTATACCATTAAATGTTACTAACATGACAGTGGATGAGTTGTCAAACTCGAAAACAATATAATTACTTCTTGATTTTACAGAAAATAATTTTGAAAGTTTACTAAAAATAAAAATAGAGAAAATAATGGGAAAAAAATGATGGAGGTCCATCTGGCTGAATTCTCTACACGTCCTCCTCTTCTCCGATGAGGCAGGAACCGATAGGGGGGACACACTTTTTATTTTATATATTTAGAACTGTTTTTTTTTGTGATTATACACTGATAAATTGATTAAAAATAATTTAATAATTAATAATTATAAAATAATTCTGATTATTAGCACTTATTTACCTAATTACTATAATTTTATTAAACCTGGAAATATATATGTATATATCGTCCTCATGGGAAAATAGTTTCAAGACCTAGAATTAGCCGTGCACCCGCTGCTCGTTAAAAGACAGCAACTTAACGGTCAACGGTCGGGTAGAGAATCCAGTTACACGCTCCGGGTGCAGCGTACGCCCAAATGTGGGCCCTCCAACCTTGTGTCATGGGAGCAGCGCATATGGTCCGGCCCGTCGGGAGCGGGAAGATGGCCTATTGCATGTGGCGCTGATCTTCTCGAATATTCCACTGCCACCGTTTATGACGGTGGGTTTATTTCCAAAAATAATTAAATATTTTAAAAAAACAGAGTAAAAAGGGGGGAAGGAAGCCGAGTACGTACACGTAAGCGCGTGCGTTTGTCTCTACATGGCTCTATTGTTTGGAAGTACGTATATGGAAATAAGTTCCGGAAAGCTTATTTGCAAAAAGCTCATGAATTAAAGTAGGTTGATTAAAGTGTTAAGAGTGTATTTTTTTTCTTAAGTAAATTCTCCGTTTTAAGTGTTGTGCATAGAAAAAATATATCTTGTAATAGCCTTGCTTCTAGTATATCCATTATGCTCGAATCGGATTAATCGTGATCCATTATATTTCTGAATACAAATAATTCATATCGAAAAAAGCTTAATAACAAAACATATTAGAAATTAGTAAGTCCTGACAGTATTATATTTACGAGGTCAATTGATACTAATTATTTACTTTATCTGATATGCTAAGTTGAACGAGATCATGTTCAGTAGTTTACCGCCAAGATAATTATGACAATTCCATGTGTTTCACGAAAGAATGTGAACTGACATTCAAGTTTACTGCTATCTGTCTCGGCCCCCGTCTTAAGCTGGGAACGGGGGAACACGTGGGGAATCACACATCGACCGGCTTGCTCGATCACCGGCCCTACTTACGTACGTTTTTCTTCTTTTTTTTGCGTAGTTATTAAAAATTTGGACCCTCTTGAACTTAATTCTACGTTAAAAACTATTGAAGCACGTGCTTTCTGTATTACACGTGGCATTCCAAGGTGCACCGACATGAATAATTCAAGGAAAAAATTAAGTTCTGGAATATCCGCTGTAATATATGCGTTTATATATTTAGAGGATGGCAGAATAAAATAAGTCTTTTTTTTTCCTTCGTTATGCTTAAGCACATGCAAACGCTTTGTTTTATCATTGGATCAATATTTTACGCCGAAAACTTGTTAATCGATAATAGAAAAAAAAAAAGCAAAAATTTCATGCCGTAATTAATACATTATTTTGTCAATGATTATAAAAAAAAGGGGCTCGTAAGTTTTAAAAAAGAGAATTAGTATTATAATAAAGGAATACGAGAAATTCTATTAATATGATTTGACCGGTCAAGTAGCATTCTCTTCTGAGGTTAGAATGCAAATTCATTGAAAAATGTGATTTGTTACAGTAATATTATCTTCAATTCGGAACTAAGAAGTCCTTAATTCAATTCTTTTTGGAAGAAAATTTTAAATAATTTGCCTCACGTGATGTGTCGAGGAAAAAACCAATCACATTAGTGTGATTAGTGAAGTTGTGATATTACTTGAGTGATTGATCCCCATTTATCCATTTTTAGTAATTTGATGTTGCGACATTTCCACCTCATGACTCATAAGAGATTGGTACATATCCAACTCAAAAGTTCAACCTGGTAAATTGGTGGTACCCGATCTCTTAAAAACTAAGTTTTAACTCATTATTTGTCCGATACATGGACCAACATCTTGCGGGTCAGGTAAAAATTTTCACACGGTATCAAAACCAATTATATGGGCTCACACCATGTCAGGTCTGAGTGTGGAACTCCTGGCCCATAACCCCGAGACCGGAAAAAAAAAAAGTTTGATTCAAGTCTAGTTGTTAGCTCGATGATGGTAAAGAAGGCCCACTTCGTGGTGGTTACCGGAAGAGAAACGTCAAGCTCGAGGTCAGCTTGAGTTTTTGAGTTGAATATGAGCCCGATATCTTGTGAGCCATGTGAAAATTTCATGCACGTTATACATGTTCCTCTTCGACCAAGTAAAAAAGGAAAAATACCCGGTTCGAGGCTAGTTGTTGATGACGGGTGTTTAGAGGCATGTGTCAAGTGTAAATACGTTGTCACGTCAGAATGAGTATTGAGAAATAAATCTCACATCGAACAAATAATGAAAAAAAACTTGGTTTATAAGAGAGTGGAGTAGATATCACCATCATATTAATTTGAGTTTTTTGAACGCACATGAGCCCAACACCTTGTGGAACAGGTGAAAATTTTCATAAAATTTATTTTCTCATATCACGTGATGAGATATGACTACCGGAAAATTTCATGAAAATCCAATTGAGCAATTGGCGCGCATTTTGCATGGATGCGTCCAAAACATAAAGTGCGGGAGCTAGCTTTTCGCGATCCCTTGGATATCCTGTCATTGTTAAAACCGTGTCCTAAAGAATCGTACTTAATGCTAATTTAATATGCCACCACTTAAAAAGAAGAAGACGACCAAGACATGCAAGCTCGTACTTTTCTCAGAGAATTCTTGCGTCGATTAAGTGGTTAATTAGACAATCTCTCGCAATGATTTTCTTGTTTTATTCGCTCTTGAATATTCCGATATTCCAAAAGTGCCCGCATCTAGCTTTGTTTGATCGTGACAGAAAGTAGAGCACGTGAATCACGTGCAAATATTACGTGCATTACTTGGATAAACATCGGTTTTAAGTGAGACTGCGTGGGTTCCGGTACGATCAATTTCTCATTTAAATCAATCCCGAGCATAGTTAAAATTAGACTATTTCTTGCATCCGTATGCTGCACTTTACAGAGAGTTGCTGTAATTTTTTTTCTAGTCACTGTGAATCGAGCAAATAAATAACTATTTTCCATTTCTTATACTGGATTTATGGACTTTTCCTGTGATTTTAAAAATAAAATAATTAAAAATAACAATTTTACCAAAAAAGAGTACCTACCATTTCACTCACCAATATCAGAAATTACATTAGTTCCTTCCTCGTGCTTGATCATTACAAAATTAAAATAATTAAAAATAGCTCTCAAAATTTTGTTTATATTCTTTAAAAAAAAGTTTTAATTCCTACAACTACTTATTTTATTTGTGGGTCCAGCATACTTACTTACTTTGGATAAGCTTTTTATATATGTAAATACATAAATATATATATGTATAGGTTTGATAGTTTGTGATTGCAGCAAATACAGACCACTCATCAGATAATCTCTACCAATCCAACCTAACAAATTAAATGCTACCCTTCAAATATGAGTGAAGGCAGTGATGCTTGAGCGTTTTAGATATGAAATTCACAGAGAAAAAGAAGTTCGATACAGTGATGTCTTGTTCGGTCGATGATTAAGACATCTTTGAGTTTGGTGCTAATTAAATCAACAAAACTTTCAGTACTTTTCCATTTCTCCCTTTCTCTTGTATTCTTTTAGACTCTCGAGTCTCTTTTGTAATTGAAAAATGTGAAATCAAATCAACAATGAATGGGAGTTCCGTGCGACGGTACATCACACTCTATCTAAAATCAAGATATCATATGCACAATTCTTATCGGTGAGACACATCGTACAACTTTATTTCCCGGTTTCCCATCTCTCTTTCTAGGTCTAAGAACTTTTTTAAACGAAAAATATGAAATTGACGGTACTGACATATTTGCACGTATAGAATGTTTTCAATTTATAAAGGATGCTCACTTGTTTGATCACCCATCATTCATGTTGCATGGAACATATATATTTATATCTCGATCTGAAATTTATGAGATTCTCGTACTTAGTTTTTTTCCCCTTGAGTTGTTCTTGTGCATGCGATGATTATAGACTTTTGAGGTAAGCCTGATTTGGTAATTCTCTTCCACTAAGAGTAATGTAATTTTAGAAATTAATTTGGTCAGTAAAGGAGGAGATGAAATTACTGAAAGTCAACGGGAGTAGATGGGCGGCCGGAAATGGAGAAGCCGGCCCCGGCTTGGTAGGTTGGAAGTTTCTCAGATACAATGGTTCGCTCGTTTGATAGTTTAATTTAATAATTTATAAGTAATAACTTAAATTTAAAAATATGTAATAATTTATAATAATTTTCTTCATCTAATTAACCGTATAATGATCGATTATATAACTGGCAATTTTTTTTGCATCCGCATGGAGAAAAAAGGAAAAATAACTAATTCAAGTGTAGTCTATACAGTCCAGCCATTGGATCGATCGCTAATCTAACCAAATAACTCATAATTAATAATATATAATTAAAAAATTTAACGACATCTCTTTTTTAAATAATATTTCGAGTTCGAGTCTTGTAACGGAAAATATTCACGTTGGAAGAGTTTTATCTCTCAGCGAATCAACCTGACTCATATATAAAATCAGTCTGTGCTCTTTCAATTTTTGGATTTCTTGTGGTATAAATTGAAAGAAAGGGAGGGGGGTGGATTTGGCCAAGATTCCATGGAGAAATTTGGGTTGGACAAGTAATTTCCGCTTACTGCCAAGGAATGGCGTGCCCGAAACCGACGTTGATATGACCCTGATTAATCACCCAGTTCATCACATCACACGAGCATCTCATCGAATATCGATGCATGACTTGCTTGCTATACTTATCCGCTGGAAAAATATTTAGGAAAAAACCGGAAAAAGAATTCATTCCTCGTTTAATCCTATTTTTCACTTATTTCTTTTTCATATCTGTCTTTTTGAGATCAATTTCTTTCAAGCGAACCAAACATATCATTGGTAGGTTCACTGAGCGTCTACCGTGAGCGTCGCCTGAATCAGCACGACTGAGACTGATGAGTATTATATACACACACACACACGTAATTCGTATTATGCATCAAGAGAGTTGACTTATAATTATGATACTAATCATAGATCTGCTTCATGAATAATATAAAGATTGGTCGAGAAGATTCAGAGGCTATGTTTTTTTTTTGTCTTAAGAAAAGGAAAGGAAACACGAGAGATACTTCAAAAAGTTTAAAATCTGCAAGCAAAGGTAATTGTTGGACATATGATCAATACAGGTCAATTTAGATGATTCGACATTACTTTACTTTACGTAAGATTTCGGATTTGAATATAATGAATGAGAAAGATTCATGATTGCAAGGATTTTTTATATTTTTATGAGCCGATCCATCTGGAATCTAAATTAATCAAATCCTGCAAGTGAGTCAAAGACCTAGAAAAGTACCCGACGAACTGTAAAGCTTGATCGCAAGAGCCCAGAGAGACCAGATAAAATATGTCTTACGGGCCCAGAGAAGGCATACAATTCCCGGTACAAGTAAGCCCAGATCAAGAAATAGGAAGAAACGGGAATGAAGGGATATCAAGAATTTTGTTGATAAGAATTGAACTAAACTTATATCTTGGTCTCAAGGTCTTAAATTGAGGGTGATATCCCACTGCACCAAACCATTGTTCTATTTTGGATTCTTATTCGCATAGTGTACAATCAGACATGGCAGCATTATCATGGAAGCACTGGAAATTATCTGCGAGAAACCATCAGCAGTCTGCACACAATCTGTTCTTGCAATAAATCTTACTGCACAAGGTCGGGGTACAAAGGCAAAGAACAGTAAAAAGTTCAGGGGCGTCTAGACCATCGTGTGTTGATTGAATGAAAGGAAAGAAAAAATGCAAGAGAACAATTCTCAGACACAAGACAGATGCTGACAGCACAAATCACACACACTATTTCCCATCTCAAGTGAAAGGACAAAAGGAAAAGAAGAGAAGAAAAAGGGAAGATGCATAAATTACACCAGCTGTTGTTTTGTGGCTTGTATCCTCTCCCACAAGCCAGCAATCTTAGCCTGCATCCTCATCTTCATATCCTGGTAATCGCAGTGGGAGTTCTCTAAAGCCTTGAACTCCTCGAGCATCATCGTCCTACGCTCCTTGGTCTCCTGCAAGCAGAGCTTCGCAAGCCTCTGGGCATACTCTTCCTCCAGCTTGTCCATGTTCACTCGAACCATCTCCTTGTACATCTCTGCTTCCCTCCTTGCCTCGTCCGCAATGCTCTGGAACATCCGGGCCTCTGCTTCCTTGATCCGGATGACGCTCTCTATGCTATCAAATATGTCTTCCCCTGAGTCCGAGCCTCCCTTGGAAGAGGCACTTATTCCCAACTTGTCCTCACCGAAAAGGAAGGTGGATTTGAGGTCCTTCTGAAGGTCAGCTATTGCAGGAGGCATCCCGAACTTATCATTGCCAAAGCTGCTCGGAGCATAGCTAATGCTCTTCGAAGTTAGGGATGGAGCTGCAAGGTCTGATTCTATATCTGTTAGAGAAAATGGGAAAAAAAGAGAGAGCTGTCAGCAGAATAATGAGGATTGTGCTGCAACATCGCACACTATAACGAAGGCCATAGCATTCCATGAAAAAGGGAACATCGAGGGAGAAGCTCTCAGTCCCATGCCTTTCAATGAGTGAATAAAATGAAGTTGCAGTGTACATTCACAGTTTCAAACGTGCTTATGATTTCTGGAGAATGTCATAATATGGCAGAAAACTTTTTCCACAATCTTGATTATATGTTATAGAACCTGCAGCAGATGTATTATAAATAAAGCAATGAGAATTTTGCAAGAAAAGTGGTGGTATTTAAAGCTCAGCTACTATTGGGACAAATGATCATCAAAACTTCTATCGCATGTGACAATCTCAAAATGAATGTATTCGCAGGTGCGGCAAAGAATTTATAAAGTGGCAGCATTTATAGAATGAACCTCATCAACAGGGAAAAGGGAGACTAAACTGTCCAGGGGGTCTCCAGAAACACAGAACTAAGCAATGGTGAGTCGAAGTGACCAAAAACCCATCCACTCAACTTGACAATCATTCAGAAATTAACTGAGACATTAAGCAAGCAGAGAAAAGTTCAGAAACAGCTTACAGTTGAAGAACTTTATGATCATATCGCAGGCATCAGAAGGTGACACCAACTCTCTATCGAGCTTCAATAGCAGATCCTCAGCCTTCCCATGAAGCTCCTTCCCTTTGAAATCCTTGCTCATCTGAAATATTTTTTTGACGCAATCAAGCTCCTTCATTAGTGTCTCAAGACCCCAGTCCTTGGCACAGCATGTGAAGACATCCTTAACAAACCCAAACATCTCTGAGGCATGGTCGCACCCAATGCAGTGGAACTGCATCTCAGTAGTCCCTGCAGGTCCTTTCAGGCTCGGACCCGGCCTTATGAGGTTCTGCTGGAGCCCACATGAGGCATGGCACCAATGGGAGCAAACATCACATCCCACCCAACTGCATGTATTGCTGGCACAGTCGAAGTTAAGGCACACGGGGCACATACAGGAGCTGCAGAATCCCTTATTCGTCGAGCAAATCTTGCACTCACAATCATCGACAGGCAAATGGCTCTTGCAATTCAAATTCCGACATTGCATGTATAAGAATATCTCAATCAACTCCGAGGTGGGGACCCGAATCTTGCCTGATAAGAAACTTTGAAGTCCTGTTCGGACAGACACCATGATGTTGAGCTGTTCTCTGTGGCACTTAACAAGGGTCTCCTTGGTGAGATCAGCCCTCTCATCAAGACGGTTTTGGAGACCTTGCAATTCCTCCCTCCTCTGAGAGGAGGCGATTAGGGCCTTCAGACTGTCCTTAGCAGATTGTAGCAGCTCGTCAGGGAGCTCTGCTACAATTTGGGCCATAGAAGGGACAGACTCTGTCACCATCTGCCTGATAAGTCTCTCAGGCAAAGAGGCCCTTCTCACTACGCCCTCATGTTCCCTCACAAGATGTGAATGCCTCCCAGCCGAATCACCGGAGATGGTAGAATCCTTCCTCGGCCGAGCAGGCAGCTCAGAGGGAAAATATGAAACGTTTCCAGAGTAATTAGCACCGCCGGCAGTCTTATAAAAGCTGCCACCTTGCATTGAGAAGTTACTGGGATCAGTGAGAGCAACTGAGGCATCCCCAATTGGCTTGAACCGACTGTGGACTGAGCCATTGGTCCCCTCACCGCCCCCATACCATATTGGGTCATCTTTCCCAACCGAGAATTCATAATGCTCAGTAGAGTTGCGGGTGAGAGAGCAGCTAGGGTTGTGAGAGAAGGGGTGGGAGTAGGAACAGGACATGGAAGGGGCAGTGAAGTCATTGGAGTAGGTGGTGTGGGTGTTGTTAGTGGCAGAGGGAGCTGCCAACGGCATGGCATTGGCATTCCGATGGATGCTCGAGGCAGTGAGAGAAAGGGAAGCCCTTGGCAAAGCTAATGAGAGGTTTAGGGTACTCTCAAGCTTCGGTTTCTTCTCCTTCCTCTCCCTCTCTTCAGCCCCTAGTTCATCTTCCTCCACCGCCTCTCTCTTTGATGGAAATTCATTGCCCCTTCCCAAGCTCAAGAAATCTCTCTCAACCCATTTCTTCTCTGCTCTCCCAATTGGTTGATTCTCCTCAGTAACAATCTCCTTCCCCTTTGAGCTGCTGGAACTCATCAAGTAGCTGCTGTGGGTGAGCTCTTGATGATTTCCTTGTCTTGAGCTAGGTTTTGTTGCATCGGGTCCGTTGAGACCCATCTTGGAATCCTTGAAAATATCCATACCTTCCCAGAATGGAATTACTGCTGGGTCATCCCGTGCAGTCCTTAATTTCGTCAAAACTGTGGTGTAAGGCCGCTGGTATCTCCTTCTTGCTGTGGCGGAGCTTTCCCGCAGAGATAGGTCAAGAAGATTGGAAGATGGCCAGGAAGGCTTGAGCGCGCTTTTTCTCTCAGAACTGAAACATCAAGCATACCCTAAAAATGTCAGAGAACACTTTACATTAACAACGTCAGTTCACGCTTCTCATCAGGCCTTTCAACTCATGAACTCCTCATTGGGCAGAGGAGGGCTGGAATCAAGCTTCAAGCGAAGCAAAAATACCTTCTTCAGAGATGAAAAACGTCGTCAAACTCCGGCCTTGCTTCTCCAACTCTCCTGTAGCTCGACTAGTCCGAAGCAAAGCAAAACAGAAGCTCTCAAAACCCACCGTCCACTACAAATAATCAGATCAACAAGTCAGCGATCAATTGACGAAGGATCTGAGCTCCATGGATGCAACAATCGGATAAAGATCCAAGAATTGGAGATCCATCAACAAGTAATTGCGAGACCCAGTAAAAAGTAGAAAGAACCAGGGTGGGTGCCACCTCTGATCAGAATCTCCAAATGAACAACTGAGGCAACAAGAGTCAGTTCAGCCTGGGCTGAGGAAGGACTCGAGCTCCACCAACGCGCAAGATTGGACAGAGGAACCAACCTTTTTCTCGCCGGTGAAGGACTACGCGTATTCGGAGTCAACGCTCAAAGGGAGAAGAACAGAAAGCTGTCGTGCTCGAGCCGTTGCTCGATAAGCTTTGAGAATCAGATCGTTTGATGGTGTCAAAAACGACAAAACCTCGTATGCCCAAGCATATATTCGGCATCATTTATTCATAACTAATTTAATATTTACTTTCCTATGTAATACTAATTAACTAAATTCAATTATCTATATAAATATTAATTAATTCAACTGACTCGTGATTTGGTTCCCTTAAAAAAATATTTCAAGTTTTATTTTTCATAATTGTAAAACATTCATGTCGGAGAAAATTTGAGGAAACGGTAACAAAAATTATAACAAGCGAGTAAATTATTATTAATTATATAAAAAGTTACTATAATTATTCCTAATCAGAGTAATTAATTACTATTTTCTCATATATCATTACGAGATAAGATAATTCAATATTTTTTTTAATTCTATACAAGTGGGAAAAAAAAGGGTCATTTTCAAACCGATTAAACATATATCTATCATGTCGAGCTAAGAAGTTGGCCACTCGACTACACCACAGCCCCTCCTTCGATAAATCGATTTTCGTTTTTTTTTTCTTTTTATTTTTCCCCTATCTGAAAATAAACTATTTTTTCCAAGAAAATGAACTGTTAAATGAAAAAAATGCCTGTCCACAAAAATTATTTTACTTACTCGGACATGATGGTTTCAAATAAATGAACTTGGAATTTAAACACGGGAAAAATCTGGAAAATTTCCCGATGAATTTTTCGTTGGATTCGGAAACTACTACGTGATCCTATCGTTTTCTCTACTTTCACACACATGCGTGTCTGTAGCACGGTTGTAAAATTCATGACTGTGACACTGAAGTCAGGGAAAGCCTGGATGACGAGAATGGGAAACATGTTGGAAGTATGCAATTATTAAAAAAAAAAAAACATGTTGGAAGTACCTAATTATTAAAAAAAGAACATGTTGGAAGTACCTAATTATTAAAAAAAAACATGTTGCAAGGAAGATCACCAGAAATTTCCCCTTTGAAAGACTTGAGGATTGTCACATTCAACGCAAAAATTTAAAAAATACATTTAATTACAAATATGGCCGTCACATTGGAAGTCATCGGTCTTTTCGGACCCTTTCTGGCTGCGTCAACCTTCAAATTGATCGGAAGTGAGGAGATAAGAATGCACGAAAAGTGTAGAGAAGAAAAATGAGAAAAAGGTCTCCTAGTTTTATATTCGGATTAACGTTACACTATCCTATTATTTATTTTTAATTTCATTAAATTTTACTGTAAATGAAACTCTGAGCTTAAAATAATATAGGAGTAGAGTAGACGGGAATAAAAGTTTCACTAGTATGAATCAAATCTACATCGTTCTCAGACAATGATAACATCACCGTATCAAATTTTTGTTCAATAATATTAATTAATTAATTAATTGATTGATTAATTTTGCCCTCGTCCTTTTGTTTTTGGCACCACTCTCCTCTTATGCTCATCCTTTTGTACTATAAATACCCAGAGCTCTTCGTCCCAGGGAGCCCAACGACAACAAGTAGAAGATGGCAGTGTCTCGCCCTCTCCTGATCTGCTTCCTCCTTGTGATCTACTTGCTGATCCTTTTACAATGTGCAGCAGATTCTGGTTCGTATATGATTCTTTCTTCCATACATATATGTATATATATAGATCATGGAAGAGAAAATTATTCATGCATCTCTGAGAATATGTAATACGTTTTCTGCATGTGTATCCACAGAGGAAAGAAGCGGTGTTATTGGAAGTCCTCTGAAGCGGGCACGTTCGTGGTCTGCCCCTGGTCGAGCTCGATGGACGGTCGTGAGGTCCCCTCCAGCAAAGCAGTGATTTTACTACATCATGATATTGATACCTTCCTGGTTTTGCAACTTGTGCAAGTTGGGATGCCAGTGACACATTTGATTTATAAATAATTCCAATGATTATTATTATTACTATTATGCCAATAAAAATAAATGAATGATGTGTTAATTGTAGCTTAATCTATTAATGAAATTTTCATTTTGGGTGATAATGGATTCCATCTAGATCACCTGTCATGCTGCAGAAGATTTCCGATATGAACAAGATGTTCATGTTTTCGGTTCTCTCAGTTCTTCGAGTACTTGGGATCATGGCAAAGAGGAGATGGGACGTGACATATTACAGCTGAGAAATTTATTCTTTCACGGTGTACGTAATTTTATTCATTACACGAAACTGGTAATTAGACGAGGAACATGACCGAAGATTTCTGGATCGAAGCAGACACACGACAACACCGATAATTAAGAAACATTTATTGAAGAACGTGATGGTAAGGCTTCATGGCTGAAGTCTCCGGGGGAACCATACGTATGTGTCCCCTTCTCGCGCGCTCATCTCTACTTCTTGCTACCCGATGGCTGTAGCACGAGAAAGCACACATGCACAAATGAAACATATATTTGAAAAAATCTCGAGGAAAAGATTGATATCTAATACGCAAAGATGAAAAGATCTGCAAGCATCTTATGAACCATTCGTCGTACTTTCAGAGTCCAGATGAGAAAATGTCGGAAAAAATTTTAGCTGGAGAATGAAGAGGTCATAGGATCTGTTAATTCATGCAGTACTAACATGCATGGCAACTAATTAATATTACCTTCTTCCTTGGCTGAACCGGCTTCGGATCAGCCTTCTTGGGGGGCGCCTTGGGGCCGGAGGGGGCAGATGTTTTCGGGGTGGCACCCACCTTGGGAGGCTCTTGCTTGGGCTGAGCAGCGGATGGTTTCTCAGGCTTGAGGGAGGCCATGTTCAATGTCTAGCTAGAAGATCAAACACGATTACACGGGAGAGACTGGGTTGTTTGCCTCTGCCGGGCAAGCCCGGAATTTATAGGCGGGGTTTGAAAACGGTGACGTGGAACAAGAATCACCAGTTGCTGAGGGAACATAACCAAATTGAGGGGAAGATTCCTCAGAGAAGTTGCATCAGATGCTTAGCTTAAGCATATTTTGCGCCCTGATATTATTGCTCTGGGATGCCATCCCTCCATGTAGTTCCCCATGGATAAGGACTTGTCGGGTAGAACCTTTTTTCCCCTTTTTCATTTTCTATTAGAAAAGAAAAAAACTTCAATCATTTCGATCTCAGCTAGTTTTCCAGCCGGACGGATGCCTTGAAAGATCTAGAAAAGGATCCGAAGTGATCTTGCAATCTGTAGGAAATTCCACCATGAAAGGGAGAGAGCTTCGAGCTGACATTACAATTAAACTTGTCAATCCAACGAGTATCCAATTCCTGTACATTATTGTCCATCGGTATGCAAAAGACATCACCCATCACCATCACCCGGCACTTCAAGGTATCGACCGACATTTCCAGTTCAAGGATGTAAATCAAAGTGTGTATTCAATACAATTTAATGGCAGATCTCTTATTAACGGTGGAACCAGGCATGCCTCGGCATAGAACATACAAACTATTCCATATAGTGGAGTCTCACCCGATGTCTTTGGCATAACATAACTCATGTTTTTCATATTATTTTTTATGTCGATGAGTTTATTTCTCTTGACAGCTTGGGAGAATCCTGAATCAACCAGTATTCCTCATGCCTGCTGCGATCCCGTTGATGGTGATGAGCAACGCATCCCTCAGCTTGTTATTGTCATCGTCCCGTCTCAGCCTCTTCAGAATCTCGACCTGCAGCATATTCATCGGGTTCAAGTAGGGTAACCTGCTGTCAATCAGTCTCCTAAGGCTTCTGTTATTCTGCAGCAGCTTCTCGTGTCCACTGACAATCAACACAAACTTCTCCGTGGCCAATAGCTCCCTTCTCAGTTCAGCCCCAAGCTCCCTTCGGCTCTGGGACACGAGAACCTCGTCGTAGTGCTTGGAAATCGGACTGTCTGCCTTCCCAAGAACCATCTCGATGAGGTCAATTGTGGACTGGAAGAAGGGCCATGCTTTGTACATGGCCTTCAGGTCTTCTGTGTAACCCTTCTCACATGCTCCCTTCAGGCCAGCTCCCACACCAAGCCATGCCGGGAGGACAAACCGTGTCTGGGTCCATGCAAAGACCCAAGGGATGGCTCGGAGGTGTCCGATCCCGGTTGAGCTCTTCCTCCTTGTTGGCCTGCTCCCTATGTTGAGGAAGCCTAGCTCAGCCTGTGGGGTTGCCTCATGGAAGTAGGCCAGGAAGTCTGGGTTCCCATAGACCGTGTTTCGATACATCTCACAGCTTATATTTGATATCTCTTCCATTACATTCCGCCATTTTAGTTCTTGGGGAGGGAGAGGGGGTCGCAGCGTTGCAAGGAGGACGGCTGTTGTGTATATCTCAAGCTGCCTGACTGCTGTCTGAGGTAAACCGAACTTGGCCTGTACCATCTCTCCTTGCTCAGTGGATCGGAGTGTACCCTGCAAAATAGATTCCAAATCGCACACATATTGACATCAAAAAAGCCCCCAAAAGAAACAACAGCATTCAAACTCACAATCCAATAGAAAATTCATTCAGTGTAAGATGCTAAATAAAAGTTCAGCATCCTAGTAATTCATTCAGTGTCAGATAGTGTCAGATGTTAGCATTATGCTAGTGGCAGTGGTGATGGCGGTCAGCAAATATATAGCTTATGCAGTAGTCGCAAAATTTCCTATGGTGATTTGACAGTCATCCACGACATTTTGACT
Source organism: Lagerstroemia speciosa (assembly GCA_037672795.1). Classification (NCBI taxonomy): domain Eukaryota; kingdom Viridiplantae; phylum Streptophyta; class Magnoliopsida; order Myrtales; family Lythraceae; genus Lagerstroemia; species Lagerstroemia speciosa. Next base: position 1,153,559 of record CM075300.1, on the reverse strand, counting down.
TGGTAGAACAGAACAATTCCAAATTTATGGAATACAGCTCCTGTAATTTAATCAGTGACGCATATTGTTTAACTGGATAGCAGAACGCGTACACATATCAAATCCAAACAAAATAATGGCAGCCATATCGGACTGAATACTTGAAGAAGTCCGTCGTAATTTCAGTTGATTTAGGTCAGGATTTCACTATTGTCAGTCAGACATAATAGATGTTTCATTGCTGCTCTTTTTCTCCCTCGAATAAACTAAAACCAATCTCTGATAGAAATAAGGTTGTGCACATTGGGTTAGGCATTAGGTTATGTTCTGGTTATGTTAGATACCTAATTTGTATTTGCTGAGACTTGCCAGCACAATGATAGTTTAGGGTGTTCAAGGTTCACTTTGGCTTGCTTCCGGTAGCCTAACTGAATGGAACTGAAATAATTTTGTAAAAACCGATACCAGAAAATCCAGTTTGAACTTGCTCAATGCCTCTAAATTGCCATTTTACATTTATCGATAACACAATCATAGAACACACAGAATAAAACAGCATAGTATCTCAAAATTTATAAGATTAAAACAATGAACTGACCATGACAGAACCAGGCGGCTGGGATTGAATAGCGAGGTGTGTTGGACCCCCACCACGACCAATGCTCCCTCCACGGCCATGAAACAGGGTAACTTTAATGCCGAACTCATTGCACGCTGCAACAACATCCTCTTGAGCCTTATATAGTTCCCATGCAGCAGTGAATCTCCCAGCATCTTTACCTGAATCTGAGTATCCTACCATTACCTGCAAGGATTATAAACTGGCACTGAGATAACTACCTGACTGATGACATCTACAATCACTTCCGACTCCCTGACAGATGAAAACTACTATGAATACTTTGGAAAGATAAAGTTTGAGATTCACCTCTTGGTGCCCACTGTGATTTTTAACTATGTGTTCCCTGTACCAATCTATGGACAGTAGCTTCCTTATAACCGAACCAGCTTCTCTCAGGTCCTTCACCGTCTCAAACAGAGGAACAACCCGTAACCTGCCTCAGAAAGAACTCAGAAGCTCACCAGGTAATTCAGTTGAGAATTTTGCCCGCTTTTAGGATTTTATTACTGTACAAAATTGTACCATTTCAAAAAATGGACTGTTCATTTGGATAGGTCGTTGAGCATGCCAGTTTTAGAAGCATTGTGGTATTGCAGATTCATCTACCAAATTACAGAGACTCATATTCCATTAATTATATAATGACTGGTATGTAAATTTTCAACTTACGTTCCACCAGGACAGGGTCTTCCTAACTCCCCACTCACAGCAAGGCGTGCATCTTTTTGCAAGAGCTCCACAGCAAGAACGTCACTTGCCTACAAGTTGCAATGTCACATTTGATTAGTGCAACTGCAGGTGAGTGGGCTTTCAGCTTAAAGATTCACAAAAGAGAGACAGAATTTAGAAGTCTGCTGTAGACATATTTGGGAATACATTTGAAGCCATAGAAATCACGTAAGCCCCAAGGGAATCACTTCCTATCTCAGCAGCTACACGGAATGTGTCCAAAACTTCTTGCACATCGGGGGATACCTGAAAGTGCCCAAAAGATGACATAGATTAAACTCTAGATAAGAGTCCACAGAGTCGAATTGCTCAGGAGTACTTTAAATTATATTCATGAAGCTGCTTATATTTTCATCAATTAGATACTGATTCCAGAAACCAAATTGGACACACAAGGTCCTTTTCCAATTGTTAAGTTACTTCCTAACTTCAAGAGTTTCTGCGAGAAAATGTAGGCAATATCCATGAGAAAAAAAGAAATATAAAAAATAATAATAACTGAGCAGCCGAATCAGATTCCAACAGGCACTTTCCATCCAATAGTTAATTTACTTTGCAAGGCAGGCAACTTTAAACTGCCACATGAAGAACTTACTACTATGGTATGTGGAACAAGAGGCCTCTTCCCTTTCAGCTCTCTCGTCAGGAACTCCAGTTTCTTATCTTCATCCCACTCGCTGTAGGTACCCATATCAAGATACTTTGTAATAGCATCAAGAGTTTCAGAATGTCTACCCGATTCCTGATTCACAGAGGAGAACCTTACTTACTGGGACTTGCCTTCACAATTGTCCAAGGTAGTTCTCAAATTCTGAACCTTAATAAATTACTTACCTGACGCAAGTCAAGTTTCATTAATACCATTCCAAATGTAGCAACTCTTCTTATCAGGTCAGCAAGCCTCCCATCAGCGAGCACCCCAGAACCACTCGATTGCTGCAAGATTAAAAATATTTAATGGTTAATTGGCTTGAGGTGTTGCCTTTTGTTTCATGGAAAATTCAAACTCCTGGGGAAACACAGTTATGAAAACTGAACTAGGCCAGGGTGCTAAACTGGTACAATCTCAAAACAGAAGCCATAACCCATTTGGTTCTTTAAAAAGGGAAAAAAAAAAACAATTGAAACCATTGAACTTGCAATTTCATGCTTTGGAGCAGCCCCTTTCACCAATTCTATTAGAATTGTGATATTGACTGATTACTTACATCTCACATTTATTAAATTCATAGGTTCAAAAATCCGTGACTAAAACTCTTCATTGATAGCTCAGCTCAACATCCATCCTGATCATGGAAAAACTATGGAAATTGAGACCGTTAATACTTACCAGAGATTCGTAGCAGAGAAGAAGTGGCTCCAACAGTTGGTCTGTCATTTCATAATAGTCAAGAGGATCATACTCGCATGGAAGGTCTTCAAGCAGAAGTTCCAACCTTCTTTGCGTCTTCATGAGCTGGACTCGGCAGACAAAAAATTCACTTGGTATATAATAATCGGTGCTTAAAAAATTAGATATGTCAGAGTAGGAGACTGGTGTTACGATTATTACCAGCCAAAGTTCAGTGAGGCGGAAGTTATTTAAAAGTTTGAAAGACACCATTACATAGTGCTAAGAAGAATTAAGCCATAAACTACTTACAAGCAGTTTATAAAAAACAATACTAGATGCTTAGAGTTAATGTGAAAATCAATGAACCATATGTTACAGTGTCTCTCAATCCTCTCTTATTTCTCAATATTCCAGTTTTTTCTTCCTAAAGATTTTTAACCGCTTAATCTATTAAATTTTTAGGAGACACTTAGTTCAAAATTAATGGATGGAGGATTTCTGACCACCTATTCACCCCTTTCTGTCCAATTTTCTTCTCTAAACCAACTTCTACATAACTTTTAAGTAGTTAAATTATTGACATCCATAATAGCTTGTATATCAGCTCTATTCCAAGAATACCTTATCCTTTACGTCGCCGAGAACAATCCTGTAGGGAGCAATCCCGGGACGTTGAGGCGGGCTTGGCTCAAGAAGCTTCTGGAAGCTCGATCTTCCCACCTGCGACTCGGTGAATAGTTTCCTTTGAGAGAGGAGTTGACTCGATCCGACGCCAGAAGATCGTGGCGTCACAGGAGGCTGACATCCATTGGAATTGGACTGACTCCCATTTTCTGCTGGTTTCTGCGAAGAATTCAAAGGAGACTCACTGTGGAAGTTGTAGCATCTTTGGCAGATTTTTATTTATCTTTTTATTTTTTCAAGTGGATTAGTCCACGTTATGAAATTCACAGCAGCACAAAATGGAAGGAATACGGCATTTGGTATAAAGGAATTGAAATGCCAGACAATGAAGTCACCATATAAGACTTGAAAATTCACTACAGCCACACATTTCACTTACTATCATACCTTACCAAACATCATAATTGGTAAGAGGGAATGAAACGTATTCACCAGTTTACCAGGTCAAGGTTTAAATAGGTTTTCTCATTGTGTTCCCACATTACTTCATACCAAACATGGTGTGAAATTTACCTGGCGATTGAGTGGCATGTAATCAGTACCAGGAAGTTCTAGTTTTGGATACTTTGATTCGCCATCATTGCACTCTACAGAGAAAAGATTGGCGGATCAAAACTGAGTAATGGTATTGCTACCATCATGGTACTCGAAAAATTTGACTATAGCATGTTTCAATTTCATAAAATATTGACTGAGTTCAATCTCATGAATAAAAAAGGTGACAAACAAAGAAAGAATTACTGATACTGATAGTAAACAAAGATCTGGGCAAGCACAGAGGCTGCACGTTGTTTATTATATATGATACCTGTGCATGAGGGCAAGTCAGCTCCAACAGGAAGTTGTGTTGGAAGTGAGGGAGCAAGGTGAGAATGATGCTTCAGTTGATTTCTACTTAAAGGTTGATTCCGATTATCATGCCAATCCTCTGATGAAGTTTCTGAAAGGTAGTAAAAAGCCCCATCAACATCATCAGTTCAGAAAGAAACACGAATAATTAATGCCAATGGAAAGTTCATGAAAGAAAGATCATCTATTTAAGTGTTACCATATTTTCAGCAAAAGGAGATCATCATTACTATGATAAAATTGACTTCACTGACAAAAGCGTTTCAAATTACTTAACCTTTTTCTAGAATTTCATGAGCCAGCTTTAATAGCTTCTGGCTGCATCGATTCATTGACAGTTCAAACCTCAAGCTATCAACTTCCCTGATGTAGAGATCCATGGCCATCCACCTAGAAAGCAGAGACACATTCCTTGTGACCTAAAAGAAGGGAGAAGAAAATAGACCAACCAGCCCATCAGCCCTTCATATTGGACTATAACCTTATATTACGTAGTACATACTATGCATCTTGGTCTAGCTTGCATTCCAATTGTGACATACGTATGAAACCAAATTTGTTATACCATCTATCTTTGATTGTGCAGGGATATTTTAATAATGCAGTTTCTCTACTCTTGGTTGCAACCTTGTAAATTAGGGGAAGAAATAGAAAGCTTACCTTTGCCGTCACATTAGGATTTCCATCTCTGTCTCCTCCCATCCAAGATCCAAATTTTATAGGCGTGCAAGTCAATGGCAGGGATCGTCCAGTGTGCTGATAGTAAATTATGCAATTTTTTTTTTTGGTAAGTAAAATTATGCAAATTAGTTATGAATTAAAAGCCATGAAATGCAATCAATCAAACAAATTTCTTTTTCATGGATTCAAAGGGCACCCGAAAGGCAAACCTTCTTCAAAGCATTGCTCACACGACGTAAATAATGAGGTATAGCCTTCCATAGGGACTGCTCCACAATGTTCAACCCTGAAAAGATTGCATTGAAGAATTTGAGAAATGTGAGATATCAAGTTCAAGAAAAGGTGACTGAAAATTTTAAAATTTCTAAAGTTGATTGATTCACCTGCCCTAGCTTCATCTGCTGGGGTTGGTTTGTGACGCCTTAGCTCGTCCGTTTGCCAAATAGATGTTGTTTCTCTCATCTAAAAGTATCGCAAGTGATGAACAAGCAAAACCAACAATATAGACAAAGCACCTCTTTAGATGAATAAGTTCTCATGGAAACTATGCCCCATATAAATAATCAAAGCAATGGACAACAGTGCAGGGTAGTACCAGATCTTCGATGACCATTTCTTTATCTTCATGAGTAAGATCAGGTCTATCATTATAGTCCAGAAGGTGCTGCATGCTTGGAAAGATATGAGTTAACAACAGAGAGATGGAGAACTAACTCAAAAGGTACTATTTGCTTTGAAAAAATAACATATATCAGAAGTACCAAAAGGCTTACAGCTATTCTTATGTGTTTGTATTGCAAGGTCCGCCGATTGATTTGAGTAGGATGTGCAGTCAGAACAATTTCAACTTCCTACAGTGAAACAAACAAACAAACAAGAATCAGCAATTGGGAAGATTTTGAGGAGATGGTGATCTTAAGAATCCTGCTAAGAAATCATAACAGATAGAGCATTACAGAGACAACACCAAGAAAGATCCTATTTGGCCGAGTTCTGTTCACAGTTAAAATGAAGAATATAAGGCAAAAGACAGTAAAATGATAAAGATCGGCCAAAAAGACCTGCTTGCAGACTGTGGTGTACAGTTCGTCAGGAGAAACTCCGCCCTGCACCAGCTGACTGAAAATGTCATCACAAGATTTCGATAGGTGCGTCAAATTCCTGGACTTTCGTACCCTGCAAGAACGAACAGGAAAAAAGCAGTTACCTGACTATCAACCAATTTGAGAACAGAATCAAATCATGGTGGTCAGCTCAACAGTGAATGGAACAGACAAAAATGGCCTGCCAACTCTTTCAGTCACTTCACAGGCACACATTACCTTCCTTCCCCACAGTTTGATTACTAAAGTTCCCAAAAATCATGGAATGCAGAGTGCAATTGATCATCCAGGAATATTTCTACTTTTGCAAGGCAATTGTCTGGAAACAATATGCAGTCATAAAAGTAAGCCTAACATCTGCATTCCTGTATACACATGTTCTTCCCTCTTTCTCCTCCAGTAATTCTTGAAAGTGGAAACTGTAATTTCATCATTTCTAAAATGCAATTGAAACACATTTCTTCAATCGTTCGCCCTTTGTTCTCTGGGAACCACGCAGAGAACTGGAAGGCTATCCGGAACCAAACAAAAATCTCATTTTTCAGTTTACACTTAAAAAAAGAAAAAAGGAGGAAGAAGTTCTCGCCTTACCAATTTCCCAGTATGAAATCTTAGAAGTCTGCCTCATATTCTATGTTTCAAAGAAAAACGGAACCAGGAGAGTCATCAATAGCAGACACTTGCAGGAGTTCCAACCGTGCGTTTCCAGAAAATATTAACCGGCTTTTACCCAAAAAAGAAACTATTGACCAGCACAATGCCCAGAGCTGCGAACCCAATTATAAACAAAGCCGATGCGATGTTAGAGCATACGCACTAATATGCGCGGCAACAAGTCGATTTACCTGTGATGGGTCTCGGCAATACTCATCAGATTAAGATAGTGGCTAAAAGCACGGGCAAGGGTCAGGGCTTCCTCCAAGTCCATATTCGATATCTCTGCTGCCAACTGCTTCTCAAGTAGCTCAGCTGCCTCTTCAATTCCCGCCAGTCTCATGTTACACGCACTCTACAAACAAGACATCCCATATGAAAAAGTTCGAGATTTTCATTCTCTAATTCTACATTTTGACGGAAAACGAAGAAGGGTCAATAGAAATTAAAAGGAATGGCATGAAAACATCCAACAAGGCTTGAAAGAGAGAAAGAGATAGGTTTAACGATAAACAGACAGAAAGAAGTTGAGAGTGAGAGGAATAAGAACCTGAGCCAGGACGCGATTCCGCTCTAGTTTCTCCATGAATTTGTGCCCGACCTCCCGCTGGAGGACGTCGTTGAGGAGATTGCCGAGCAGCTTGCAGTCATCATCGAAACTCTGGAACGAGATTTCCTCGGCTATGTCGTCCGTCGTGTCCGTCGTGTCCGTCATTTTCTAAGTATTCCCACGAAGGCAAGCGCTTGCCTCAGCTTCTGCGGTCCGAAGGGGACCAAATCACAGAAACAAGTGAAAACGAAGTGAAACAGACGAGGAGGGAGAGAGGGCCAGCTGGGCAGCTAACCGATCAGCGGAGAATGTGGGGGGCGATAAGAGGGAGAGGGGAGAGGCCACACATGGGAGAAGAAGAGGGAAAGTAGGGAGGCAGATGGAGGTAGAGAAAGGAGCAGTTTTGATCACTCGGTAGGACTGAAAGTTTGGCTCCATCCTCTGCTTTGTCCTGTGACCAGGTGATTTTGACGTCCCCGCGAGAGATTGTTGATTTCATTCATAAATTTCTATTAATAAATATTTATATTATTATTAAACTTTTTAAATTTATTAATAATAATATTTTTTAGATATAATTTGACATATTTACTTATATATCAAATATTTATTTGTTAAATTTATCATATTATTTATAAATTCGTAAGAATTTACAATTCCAGCGGATTCTACTAATCCTTCCTTCTTTCTTTCCTTTTTCTTTTCTCATTTTATTATTATTGAAAAAATTTATTTGTCATTTATAAAGAAAATCATAAACACCGACAAAAAAATAATGAAAGCATTCGAATTTAAGTAAGGCCACATAATTTTGAACTAAGGTGATGTCATTATATATTAAAATATTTTTTGGCATATTATGCTTGTTATTATTAGAACTTTTCTTTTTATATATTCCTTTTTTTCTTAGCATATCTTGTTTTTCTACCTTAATTATGCACTCTTAATTATGTCAGGCCGACAAGCAATAAAATACAATTAGGATCGGGGATGGATTTAGGGAACGTAATAGGCGATCGCCTTCTGAACTCGAGAAATTTCATAAGATTTTATATAAAATTTACTTAATTTTTATTAAATTACATATAGTTCGTCCCCTAAATTTTTTATCTCACTTGCTTATAGAGTTTTACTTCAAATAAGATGTTGGTGAAGAATTGCTTACTGTGTGCGTGCTTGAGTTGGAGGAATATACTGGCAAATTCTGAAAGCATCACATGAGATTCCTCCTTTGTTTCAGAGCAGAGACAGGGGGAGAGAGATTCCTCCTCTATCCTTTATTTTTCAATTTGTACCGATTATTAACTGCTAAAAAATAAACTCGGGCTAATATAAATATCTCTATTATTTTAAAAAATAAATAGATAATTTTGATATCTTTTTTTAATTTCTATGATGACCCTTCAGTCTAATTTAATTGTAGGATAGTTCTAGGTCGTTTATATCTTTTAGAATATTTTAAAAATAATTATTTCATCCACTATCTCTTTTTTTTTACTATTTTTATTTTAAAAAATGTGAATGGACATCTCAACAAACTCTGTAATCTAAAACTATTCGTTGGCACAACATCATTGTATAACAGTATTTTAATATATTTTATCATTCGAAAAGTTTTGACTGCGGGAATGGAACATGGTAAGTTGATTTGTTTCATTCGTGCATAACAATATTTTTATCTGTTTAATCGTATCATATTCTACTATATTTACCATGTGTATTATGAGTCATTCGTTAGCTTATTTGTTAAATTTACACACAAAATTTTATTATAGAAAAAAGACACCGAACCACTTGAATATATTGAGCTCGATAAATTCCAATTTTCATCGAGGCCATCCCACTCATATATACATATATACGTATATTGATGAATCATTCTTTTGTCTATAAATATAGAATTTTGATGAATGAATCATCTCTGCTTTTGCTTTTTTCTTTTTATATTTTACTTTTTTTTTAGCTTGAGACAGCATACATGCATGCGGCACGCGCGCGCACACACACATATACATATATATATATATATATATATATTAGAATTTGTTCGTAACACAGTACGTGAATACGATGTTCCAAATAAAACCATCATATGGTTCCTTAAAATAAGACACGATGACACACATTGTATAATATATTCAAACAAAAAGAAAAAAAATACATACGGTCCCTTCACCAGTACTGAATATCCTGTGTATACGCACAGTATCATCGATTATTGCAAACGTCCCGAATCATTTTTTGGACCGACCGGCACGGATGTCACATCGGTCAGGCTTCTTCCTAAACCGGATCAGATTACGTGGTGCAGTGTGCGAGCAGGGAACGTACCACGTGGTACAGTAGTTGCATCTGTCCTGGCTGGCTGGCTATGATCGATGTCGTGTATGATTGGGAACATTAAAAAAAAAAAAGGCCAAAAACTAAGGTAAGGGATAGAAATGAAAAGTGCAATGCTCGTGCAGGTCAGTTCATCTGGGGTAGTTGGATGCAGAGCTGTTCTATGCCCGTGATTGGACTGCCAGATTCACAAAAATGGTACTAGTTGTCCTTGTTTCAGAGAAAGTGTCTTTGCTGCCTAATTGATACTGCTCTCGTCTTGAAATCAAGAGATTTTGAGATTCGATTCTCATCAGTGAAACTCCTAACAACCATTTAGCTATCTGCATCCACAATCTTCTAGGTCTACGCGTCTCCTTACTCTTTCATGAGAAAGATCTGTAACAGTTGTGCCGTCTCCAAGACATGATTAAGATGACATGAATTCGATTTTTATCGATAAAGTTCTCATCATCTATTTATTCTCCTCATTTTCGAATAAAAAAGCACTTTAATGATTGAGAGAATTTTTTTCCATTAAGTAAATTCATTGATATAATTTAAAAGATATGTTATATCTCTCATTTGAAACACACAAATAAAAGTAAACTCTTTATTCTTTCATTCTATTTTTTTATTGTCTAGTTATAATTGAATTTGTTATTCAACTTGACAGAATTAATATTTTTAAAAGGGTTTCAAGAATATTTATTTAATAATTTTTTCTAAATAAGATTCACTTATCTCTTGAAGATAAATAGGAAAAAAGACACCAAATTTATTCAAATAGAGTTCATTTTACTCTATCAAATTTATCCGAGCACAATGTCGTCGTAGAGTAAATACAGACATTAACATTCGTTCAGTTTTCAAAATTTTCTCAACTTTCACGTTTAATTTCTCGGCGTTTCCATGAATCAACAAGATTTTGTGCACTGCATCACTGTCTGATGCCGACATCCAATAAATGGATCACGAGCAGACGAACGAGACAACAGAAGAGGTCGCTATCGCAATTTATGAGACGAGGGAAGAGGCCTCTTGATTATTACCAGTAGCCCAATGGCCTTCTCCTTTTGTGGATGTTCGAAGACTTTTTCAACGAAGCCCTAGATGGATGAATTAATAGGCTCGATATTAAATATATATATATATATATATTATACATAAATAGTAAATTGAACCTAATTAATTCAAGTTTAAGACAAATTGATCACTAAAAAATCAAATTCTCTTGGTATGTATTTTTCTCTTATTATATTTTTAGAATCTGAAATTTATTAATATATGTTGATAAATAGTATAAATTTAAATACAACATGTGAGGGCTCCATAAGCAGGAGAAATAGGAAAAATACCGCGCATCTAATAACAATTTTTTTTTAAAAGAGTATATTTTAAATAAATTTTGTCAGTACCATTTTAGAATTACATGTTTAACATGTGATTTTATATGTTATATTGTAAGGAAAAAGCATTTTACACAAGCAATTTTCTCAAAAAAAATTTAAAATCGCATGTTAGAACATCCCCTTTTTTTTATAAAACAGAAATTGCACGAGTGATTTTAAACATTTTGAGAAATATTTTTAAAATTACCATTTTTTAAGAAGTTACTTTTTTAACCGGATAATATTTCTGCCCGTGTTTCTCTCCGAGGCTTCGTTCACTGACGTGGCAGCCCAAGTGGATCGAAGCAGTGTCGGAGCATCAGCAGGACGGATCGTAATCGTACCACCGGATAGGGCCGACAAGGTCTCATGCAAATGGGGCCTACCTGCCAATACACCATCTGCCAATACATCATCTTCTTCTTCTTCTTCGTAAGTGAAGTTCAAGATGAAAATGGAATCAGCATATAATCGTACAGATTCCTGGTCCCGATTTTAAGGTTACAGGTTCGATTTCAGAGCTCAAATTTCTCATCTCACCTTGTTCTCGATAAGTACCCAACGATACGAGTTGAATTCGCGTAATACACTCATGCGGATAAAATGCCAATGTCCATGTCTTTGATGACGAGTGCGAGGCTCAGCGGTTTTGGTCTCTTGGTGCTGTGGAGAGCCGCTCAGTTAAATGCCTTTCCGGCACTCTTTATGGAAAATGGACCACCGGCTGCTCCGTAGATACAGTGGACCCGCAGATATCGACCGTTGAATTCGATTCAGCAGGACCCCGAAAAAATTTCAGAGACAATAATAGCTGTATGAAAATGAATGGATCGAACATCGACTAGCAGTATCGGACGTGGCACATAAATTTGTCAAAAAAGGTCGATTCTCATCGTAACAAAGCCTAGCCATTCGAGACATTAGTGTCTGGATCTTTCGCAGGCATGGAGGGTTCAGTTATGGCAGTGAACAGGCAGGCGAAACTGAAGTATTGTCCCTTACAAGTCAATCGAATTCGAACTTGAATTAATCGAAATTTTTTAAAAAATATTAAGTCGTTAAAACCTGTAATCGGAGGAGCTGGACAAGTTAAAGAGCTGGACAACAAAACAATTTGGGCTAATTCGTCTTTTTCTATGGTCCATTTAATGGGCTTTAAGTTAAGGGTGCCACGTGGCAGGGACATATGGGTCAACCACTGGGCTTCCATATTTCTTTTTTTCAAAAATCCGAAAACATGGGTAAAAATCGAAGATCAGGATGATGTCGATGCCACATTCGGTTTCGGCACCAACCATCGTGACTTTGGTCCCTAATGTTTTGTTCGTGTAACTCTAGTCACCATGACTAAGTTACACGGCACTCGGTACAACAATCGGAAAAGTATATCTTTCGTACTTTACTGTAAGAATTTATCATGTAATAATATATTCATTTAATAAATAAAAAAATTCTATTTTGTGACGCAAAAAAATAGAAAGAAAACAAATTTTCTAGCTAACTCTCGATGAAAAGGGCATGTTAAGTAGGTATTACTTATCCAAAGTCAACCTGCACCACTAACATGAAACAATATATCGGCTTTAAGTGTCGTGAGTAGAAAGAATTTACGATTACAGAAATTGCATTCCTTCATGGACCGACTCGACTCAAATATAAGCCAACATTTATTGGATTTCTGAATAACGTGTTATTAGGTGACTCCACTCATGGGCCACGATAGCTTTATTCTGTTAGCCCGAGATCCCGGAGTGAATTCTGATCGGGGAAATCCAATCTGATGGAGACAATCTAATTGAGGAAATCCAATCGATGGGTGGACGATCCCTTGCCTCGATTGCAATTCGCACGATTTGGGAATTGCCAGTGAATGATGGATGACATTGACCCGTTGATGGGCACAGAAGCCTAAATGCTCTCATCAAACTTGACCATACCATCCAAGAAGACTTTGCACCTTACAGCAAATGAGCGTGCACATTTTCTGAAATGGATAGAAATTGTAACTTGTATGGCTTGACAGTGCTTCTATTTTTTCCCTGTCACATCACATCTCTCTGGTTGTAAGCTGATCGCCGACCGGGCCATCACCGATCTAGTTTCCTTGTAGGTCGGGTTCATTGCCAGATCGATGTATACGAAGTCCGAGACAACCTAGGAGGGATGTAGCAAAACTAGACAGATGGCGCGTATTGAGGTGGGTCATGTACCAAGTCCAAAACTTTGAAAACAAAGGGGACTTAGAGATATTCCAACTAAGTAGGTGGGGGAAGCCTCCATCATTGGACCACAATTAGTTCATTCTACGGAGAAAAAGAGTGTCACGAGGGAGAGAGTTCTATACGTCATCGATTGCAGATGTCAAGTCAGTATTATTTTACAATGTGGCAAGCGAATAGTAATTAATCACAATAATATATTCACGAGAGAATTTAAATTGTAAGAAATAAATAAAAATTTTAAATAGTTCTAATGAACGTTTAAAAGCCTAATAAATTTCATGTTTTACAGTGCTCGACACATTTTTTGTCCCGCTCGCTAATTGATGCCGCGGTCTTTTAGGGTTTTTTCTAGTGTTCTTTTAGGATAAATGTCAGATATATGACTAACTCCTATTAGGACTTAACATTTCTCGATTCAGATTAAGAGTTCCGTGGTTACACTGAACCTCATTCATCGTAATCTGGTGTAATAAAGCCAGCTAGTCTCAACTGAACATTAATTGAAGTCGGCCGGTCAAGTTTCCTTAAATCAGGCAGTGGAGATTAATTGTTTCTACCTCGTTTTGTGACTCAACCACGTGCCCGAATTAACCAGTTCCAATCAATACCGTGGCATCACCAACGAGCAAAAGCGGTCGACCACATTTACACATTTTCCCATCTGGGGGGATAGTAAACCAAATCACCCTCTCTTGACAACAACAACAACAGCAGCAAAAAATCATTCCCTGTCACCCACTTCAATAAATTGACAACAGCGATACACATCTGCATTGATTCGTGATAGTTCGATATCTATTTTTCTGTAAATAAGACTTTGAGTACGAATACCATTAAATAGACAAAAAAAGAAGGGGTAATAACCGATTAGAAGTATATATTTTAAAATTAAATTAATTAGAATTCATTAGATTTTTAATATTACACTCAAGAGGTCAACCTTTTCAATATAAAATCTTTTTTTCCTGCTCAATTATTATTATTATTATTATTATTATTATTTATTTTTCTCTCAGATGGACAATTATTTCGTATTGCGGCCTCGATAGTGTTCCACACGTAACTGATGGATTCCATCGTTTCAAAGGCTCGACCATTCCTTCTATCTGCCAACTTATTTATTTAACTAAATAATAATAATAATAATAATAATACCAATTATCAACGTGTGCTATTTATTTTTTTAGATTTAAGTCGGGTCGGTCCGTCGAACGTTAAAGTTCTCATAGTTACGTTTTTATTAATACGACTCGCATCGAAACCTTACTTAAAAGAAAGGAGTGTTGAACCGTATCAACACTCTCGCAAATCTCATGAGTCAGATAAAGCTATCATAGTCACGCTTCCGTTAGTAGAATTCGAAATGGAACATTGCTTAAGGGAAAAAAAGTGTCGAATCGTATCAATACTCTGGGAGACCACGTGACTCACATTGATGGGAAATATTGTAAAATGTTAGATTAATAGTAATTTGGTTAATAAAAAAAGGTGATAAATCGTTAAGTTGAAATTTGGTGGACACGACAAGATGGAGATGTCTACGAGTATCAGCATCGCTAGTTCAAGCTCTTGGTTTCTAATGGGAGAGCTTCGCACGCAAAAGATCCATCCTTCCATTTCCTTTTTCTGTTTCCACAAACCCCGATGTCCATTAGTACGACAGATAATCAATTGATCTACATTTGAGTTTGATCAATCAATTACGGCAGCCCAAATTGCGGTATTTTTCTGTAGGTGAAGTTTAAACTCGAGATATTTTTTTAAGAAAATGAATATCGAATCATCTGTAAAATCCCATTACTCGATCATTTGTTTTTTTTGATGGTATCCAAAAATCTAAGATTCATAATTAATTCAATTTCGGATTAAATTAAGTTATTATAAATAAAATTTTTAATTATGAATTTATTGTTATTTAAAGGAAACAATTTCGAAATAATTCAACCAAATTGTTGGTTATTTATCCATTTATGTACTTTGATAATACGTGTAATCTCATGCCTTTCCTCGTTTGATATTTTAAGGACAAAATTAGCCAAATAGATTTCCACTATTTTTTTATAAGTTTAAAAAAGACCAGTTTGCCCTCGTTTGCCCTCGTCAAACCAGTTTTTAATTTCCCTATTGATTTTCTTAAAATTATTTTACAAACCAGTGTTTAATTCCACTTTCATTTTCATATCCTCGTTTGCCCTCGTCAGTCCTTCGTATTAAACTTATCTAGTGTCATTTTTGGCGCAAAAGTTTAATAGGATCCTACCTCTACCTCGTTTTGGTTCGGGAATGGCAAAAAAAGGAAAACACGGAACGTGAATCGTAACTACGTAGTGCAAATTCAACTTGGAATAACCGACGAGATCGTAATTAGTCTTACATAGAAGCCCAAATTTGACTTTTTCCAAGAGCATGAATAAGTCCTTATCGGGCAAGTCGGTTCACACCATGGATGTAAGAAAGGGTAGAACCGGAATTGGGAAAAATGTCGAGCCACGAGAAACACAAGCACGTGTGATCTCGAGCTCCATTATTGGCTTTCCTAATTTTCTTATTCATTATATTTATGTTAATGAAGATTAAAAAGGTGTTCAACGACTTATTCTAATGCGGTAACGTAACATCGTCCTCTCAACGGGTGACTTTCCACGTTTTTCACCCTCCTTTTCATTTTCTTTCGAAGAGAAATTATTACGTGATCAATTAAATTATGATAAACGAGTGAATTAATATTAATCACTCGATTTATTATCATAATTATTACTAATCAGATTAATTTAATTAGTAATTTTTTATCACATCATGGTGAGGTAGAATGGTTTAAAGTTTTTTATCTTTTAAATGGGAAACTAGCTAATAACTTTTAGCCTAAGCTAAGACTCGATTTGATGCTTGAAAATTGAAAATAAAGAAAATGCACGGCCAGAAGATCTTTACTTTTCAGTGCATCGACTCGTCTAAAGTACGACTAATTAACTTACACTTCTTTAACCTTTGGATACCGATATGGGGGTCGATTGGGGTGGTCTCGAACCTTCGCTGATGTAAAATTTATTTCGGTGTTCAGAGATTTCTTCCATTTAGACGGGTCTCGAGTACTCTAAATATTTTTAAAAAAAGCACTATTAAAAGAATTTCGAAGTTATATCAGTCGGGATTCGATCGTGCAATAAGGTATTTTTTAAATAATAATTTCGAAAAAGTTTTCAAATGAAATTAAATGGTTTCTGCCTCTTTACCTCGTCGGCAGAATTAAAAATTTTCACAAATCAGAGCGATTTTTCTAATTTTAATTTCCCTAGAAAAATCCAATAACAGAAGAACAAGATTTCTTATGGTGACGTTAGCTAAACCAATTTTCTTTGCTGTTTTTGTTCCGAGGCGACCAAGAAGCCGTCGAGACAAATTAACGAAGCGGTGGGTGGCGCCTTCCCAGTGATCGTCGGTCTTGTTGAATTGTTTACGATACTGAGTAGGCGGCTCGGGCCTAGAGGAGACTGCCAGTTTGCGGGTTTATATCAGTGAGAGATCACCGGAGAAGAATCCGGGTTTACGTCAGTGGTGCCGTGTGGCCCGACATCCATATATTATTTTATTAATAATGGACCTTATAAGAGTCTGCACTGTTAGGTAATGGTGTCAAATTATCTTATAAATTCATCATTGTTTTTTTATATGGCCGATGTAGGATTTAACATGTCTCACTCAGATCCTACGAGAATCAATTTTTTTTTTTTAATTCTGTCAATTGTTAGTTTCCTCCTAACCAACCAACTTGTAGGCGTAGGTGGAGATTTTTCAACACAAGTAAAATTCTGTTGCTGAACATCCTTCTCATATATGTATTGTCTTCGATAAATCCTGAAAAGATACGTAGGCAGCACGTTGCGTTTCCAAATCCTCAGGCCGCCATAGACGAATTATTGCTCGAACGTTGATCGTAGGAAATTCAAAACTTTTGACCGAGCAAGTGTTACGGAGAATTATATGGTCGGGAATTGAGGAGAAGGAATTCCCAAAGATGCCCGGCAAACCCAACAAAAATTCATATTGGAATATTAGTTTATTTAATTGTTTTCCATGAAATTTAATAAATTTAATAGATGTTAAAATTCTTTCACTATTATAGGTGGTGAGAGTTAAATTCCATATCGACTAGATTGAAAAGTAAATTTGGACTTATAAGATAATTATGTACTACCATTTATCAGCTTAGGCTTTCAGGTGGATATGAGCTCGAGACTCTTGTACACACGTAAAAATTTAATGTGATGTCAGAGCAGATTGATCCTGAATTCACATCGCACTAAGTCCAAGTATGAGACTCGATTTAGATTTTTAGGTGAATATGAACCGGTCACTCTTATGAAGATATAAGGTGGTGATTACATTGAAATTTGATTTTGCCTTTCTTTTTATGATTTGTTTTTATAATCACATTCATATTTACTAGCGTGTCCCTCACTCCTCTCCTTCCTCCCCTTTACGTGGCAAAACATATATATATATATATATATATATAACACATTTTTCTCACGTCAAATGGTTTATATGACTTCGCCCATTTCAAAATCAGACTCCCATCGATCAAATCCTCCCCCGTTCAAATCCTCCCTCATTCTCAGATCAATGGCCTCCTCCTCCTCCTCCTCCTCCTCCAAGTCTCGACAACGGCTGTGCAGGATCTTGGTGTGCACCCTCCTCACGGTCTTCATTCTCTTCCCAAGCCCGACCTCGGCCATGCGATCTATCCCAAAGACAGCCACGGACCTGGTTTTCGAGGAGCACGGGCACGTCGTCGAGCTTCACCGTCAAGAACACTACACGGGGTTCCGGTACCGGGGCCGGGTGTTCAACTTCTTCCCCAAAGGAACGCCGGTGACTCCCTCGGGGCCATCCAAGAGGCACAACACCATAGTGAACTCCACGCCCAAGAACTGATCGGTATACGGACATGTTGGTCAGGTTCTGATTAGTCTTATTTACACCTTTTTTATATCTATAGTCTCGACCAAAGGATGAAACACGAATTACGAATTACGACCGTGAGTTTTGGGATCGGTGGTATTTTTTTTTTCAATTTCCTTTTCATGTTTATTTTTTTTCTTTGGAGGCTGAGGAATGGGTCTAAGATCATGATTTGACTGATACTGTATAGGAAGGAACTAAGATTTGTTTGTTCAAGTGTATCCATCAAACACACACACACTGCTCCATTTTCCACCATGAGAAAAAGAAGGTTCGGCATATGTAGGTAGATTCATTGGAAAGCTAGAAATCGATACGACGACGACCACAGCGGCGGCGTTGAGGCAGTGATTCTTATATATGTATGTAGGTATTTGTACACATAGATTCTTAATGATATACATCATATTGATCTTACGATCATACGCAAACTGGGTGCACGTCTCCATATACGAGTTCTCCGTTTTGTTCCTTTCTTTATTGCCATTAGTAAATGTGACAAATGTCTGCACTTTTTTCCACGACTGAGATTTCATGCAGAAAGTGAGAAAAAGGTATTTCAATGAGTGTGTGTGTCTCCAATCCAGTAAAGTTGCTGAAAAAGATCATTCGTATTCTCACGAGGATAACGACTCGATAGGAACCTCTTCCTCTCAAACGAAATCTCGAATTCAAATATCGTGAATAGAAAATGTTCATAATCGCGCGAGGTTTATTCATCAGTGGACCAATCGGAGGTAAATGTACGTATCACGCCATCTCTCACTGTGTGAATATTTGCCTTTTCGGCTCCTTTTGGCCAAGTCTAACCTCTCTCTCATCACACCGCATGGAACACTAGTCATCGCAATCACTAAGGGTCTTCCATCGACTTGATTTGATAATTCAAACTCTAAAAATTCTCATATTCTCAATGTTAGATGAAATTCGGGCTATATTGGCATAAATTGTCAAGGAAACTGACTTTTAACACAGCGACAACTCCTTTCCGTTCCCATCTTCGTCGCCCCCATCAAAGGCATACATTTGCACCATTGACCAACCATTATATAATTTTCTCAATGAATAAGTCAATGAACTGTCTCCTTCTATGCCTAAAAATAAACTGTATTCAACCAAATTAGCTTGTCAAGGAATCTCAAATCGTGATTTGTCAATGGCGGGTACGTTTGACCCTCATTCTATGGCCGCCACAGCGTACGGTTCAAATGACAGTATGCGCAGAGAGAGATTTCAGTCAAACAGTTCGATTTTCAACCATATAGTGTAAATAACAAAAATGTTATGTCAACCAACAGTTCGATTTTTGAATTTTTATAATGTATAAAAGCGCAGCAAGAATCATAAATGTATGTATCATTTTAGATGTTGATCCGTGTTATGCATGGTATGTGTTAATTTAATGAAATCGATTGAACGTACAGACTTGTACGTAATTTAAGAAAGTTACTTCGATGAATTCTCCAATAAATTTCTGTGGCAGGCTCTATCTCTCTCTCTCTTGCTCCTTTGCATGCCGTTCAGCACGATAGCTTTCTATAGCAGGTTCTTGGTTTTCCATGCCCATCCTGGTTCAGTTGTGGCTGCAGATTGCGATGCGTTTGGTTTGGTTTTTTCAGTCCATCTGGGGTTTCCAGTTCTTGAGAGAAGAAACTCAGGTGCGCAGGAACTCATGCAGCGTATCACCATTAGTGCCAACCAGAGACATGCAGATTGGGAGTAAGCAAGCAAGTAGCCATTAGAATCCAAAAGCTGCGGCTTCCTGCACTGACAAATCTTCATGTATTGAAAATCTCTCAGACAGCCTTTGCACATATGCCGACTCGGCTCTCGATCTGATCTCTAAAACTGGACAAGAAAACTGTGGATGTGTATTCACCCAGTAGCCAGTGACAGGTTACGCCAAGCCTAATTGTGATCTCCACGCTAGGTTGTTGTAATTCTAGTTGGCCTCGCTTTCATTCTAAAAGTTTAAATTTCTATTATGCTGTTTAGAATTCAAAGATCACAATAATTCTGAAAGTCTGAAAGTTGACTGTTGTATTTTGGCTCATGGAATGTTGAGCTATGAGTGAGTTCATGTTGAAGGGGTTACTACAACGAAAGCTGTATGTATTTATTATTTTTTGTGATTAAGTCCTATAATCTAAAAATGGATAATTCGGTCTCATAAGATCAGTTTTGTTAAATTTTCAGTCTAAATTATCATTATTTTACTGACGTGGACTTCACGCCATTCCCAATTCCGTTGATGGAATAGTGACTTTTCGAACTGAAAGTGTAATATAATTGATCTTATAAGATTAAATTAGTCATTTTTAAATTTAAAAAATTTAATTATAAAAAATAATAAATATATAAAACTTTCAGTGTCATTTTCTTACGTGGAAGATGACAGTGGATCCATGATAGTTGCGGGGCGGCAAAATTTTAGAATTTGAAAGTATAGGGGTTGTTTGAAAATTAAGAGAAGTTTAGGGGGCCCAACATTTAAAGTAGGAAAATATGAGGGAGCAAATTTGTTATTTGAGAGCCGGGGGTGTTACAGTGGTATTTACTGCAACCATCAACCCCAACCATTGGGGGAGCGGCCAAGGAGCTTTCTTCGGTTTGATTTCAATCTCCGTTATGTCCTATGCATTGCTGGAAGATTCTCTCCGCCGACGCAGCAGCTATTGATTGTGTCTTGGCTTCTTGAATCTCCCCGATATCTCTGTTCTGCAGCCGCAGCTCCTTCCGCCTCTGCAGCCGCTGTTTCTTTGCCCGGGGAAGAATCGAAAGAGGTGACAAGCGAGTTTTAGGATTTTGCGTTTTGCTTTTTGAATCTCATGTGATTTCCTGCTTACAGTATCGTTATAGCGTTGGACAAGCGATTGCTTTTATTCTGAAAATCCCCTTCGGGCTTCAGAAAAGCTTTAAAAATGTCAGAGGTTTTGATAGTGCTGTAATAATTTAATCTGGTGGTTTTATGCAGGAAGGCCGGGAGAGAGAGATTGTGTATGTGTGTGCTGTAACGATCATGTTATGGTTCTTGTTTATTGTCCACCTTTTGTTTCTTTCTTTAATGGCTGTTCCGATATGATCTAAATCTTACTTCAGCGCAGGAGTTCTGAGTTATTTTGATGTGCACTGCCCTTTTCCAGCCCCTTCAAAATCACATCTTCATGAATTACAGGTATCATTGTTGAAAGAAAGCCAAAGATATCCTATCTGTAAAGTTGGAAGGACTAAATTGCTTACAGTCTCGAGGGGCAGTAGCTTTTACCAAACCGTATTAATAAAAGAATGGCGCACCAGTGGTTCAGAGTGGGATTAGACGTGGAAATTGCCAGCCCCATCCACTGCCTAGGTGGAGTCTTCTTCCCTGGAAAATTGGTGGCTCCGTCCTTTGATGATGCCAATAAATTCTTGGTTGAATACGAAACCCTTACAACTGAAGAGGATGGGACTTCTCAGCCCTTTAGCGAAGACGTGGGCGTGAGTCTACTGAGACCGCGTCCGCCCATGGAGACCAAGCTTGGGTTTAAGTGTAACGACTTCGTGGATGCATTCTTCAGTGGAGGGTGGTGGAATGGGGTTGTGGCAAAAGCTCTGAACAAGTCATGTTATCTAGTTTATCTGAAGGGCATGAAGCAGAGCTATCAATTTAGAGTGTCCGAGCTTAGGGTACACCGGGAATGGATAAAAGGAGCCTGGTTTCCTCCATACGAGGAAGAGGTGAAACAAGAAGAAGTTGATATGAATGTTGAGGTATGTAATTATTTTGTCTTACATTCATGTTTTTGGGTTCTTGTTTGATAAGGTGAGATTCCATTCTTTAACTAGTTTTATTTATTTTTTCCATGTACCTGAATGAGTTATTATGCACACTTCTCTGTTACGTAAATTCTTGAATCGGTTTATGATATGACGGGTGATGATAGATTTTACTTGCAACCTTAATATATAACTTGAAGCAGGATTTTATCAGTCAAATTACAAACACAGCACTATTTTTGCTAGATTCCTTTGATGGTTGAGATGAGTTGAACTCTGGGTAGTTGATTCTCTCTAGACTGGTCAGAAGGTATGCGATCGTTTTGTATTTCAACTTTCTTTCAGGCTAGGTATTTGGGATTTATATTGCATGATAGAAACCCATCGAGGATGTCTTTTGGCCAGAATGTGTTCCACTGTGTTGTTTAGATAGCCAAAGGTTGTTATGAAAAGCCAGTGGAATTTTGAGTTTCGCTAAAGCTGTTGAGCTGCTTAGGATGTTTATATTGGAGTGCAGCCGCCATTCCTTCTTGTACAAACCTGGTTCATTTTACCCATTTCCATTCTAGAATATGAGTTATCTGGAGGACCTTGCATAGTATGCTCCCTTTTGTGTATTAATCAATCTCTGCTGTCTTTTGCCCGGAGACTCTTTCCAAGCAACATCATAATAATCAGAATATTTCCTCAACTTCACTGGTTTCCCTTTCTTGTTTCCAAGTTAAATTTGTAGCCTCGGCATAAACAGCTATAGAATCTAAACTATCTAGTTTTCATTAGTTCCTATACCTTTGCATAATTTTCTTCCAGTAAAAGTTTTGAGTTTTCCGTATTTATTCCTTTACTAAAGCGTTGGATATTTTTGTGTGTGAGATCTCCCTCCTAATGTTGAGCTTCTCCTTTAATGAAAAATGTGCAGGAGCTTCCAGCAAGAGTTGAACAAAGATCGAACAAGAGAACATTGCCTGAGTATTTCAGGAAAGGGGCTCTAGTTGAGGTCAGGAGTGATGAGGATGGATTTCAAGGTTCTTGGTATGGGGCAACTATCATCGAAAAGACAGGGAAGAACAAGTTCCTCCTGGAATACCTGAGCTTACGAGCAGAAAACGGTGAGAAGTATCTGAGGGAAGAGGTCGATGCCTTTCATCTGAGGCCTCATCCTCTGGAGATTTTAGCTCTGGATGTTTATCATATGAATGCCAAAGTAGATGCTTTTTACAATGATGGGTGGTGGGAAGGGAAAGTTGTCAAGGTCCTCGATGGGTCAAGGTACAGAGTCTATTTTCACGGGACAGGAGACGAAATGGTGTTCCATCACTTAGATCTGAGGCCCCACCAGGACTGGGTCGATGGAAAATGGGTGAACTGTTCAGGCAAGGATCAGAGTAGGAAAACTCAGAGGACGGCCTGATCAACCTCAGCCAATCATCAAATTCAGTGCCCACTTGCGTTGCCACGGGGGTTGAGGAAACTGAAACCTCTTCACTTTCCAAGTCATTCTGAGTTCTGACCTGCTAGACCCAGCTGTGATTGTTGACAAGGTCAGCGCTGAGCGGATACTTACTAACTTGGGATCAAGCTGTGCCCGTAAATTAAAATAAGAGAGACGTACATTCTTCCATTTTATGTTTGCGTGCAGCGGGAACCAACAACCTAGGATGAAATTGGCAGAGCCTAGAGTTCATTCCGTCGATATATGCAAGAGTCGTGTTAAAATTTCTTTGAGATTATGTGATTAAGAATAGCCTTCATAGATAACCTAATTCATTGATTGTACCAGTGCCTCTGCCTGTTGTAGTTCCAGCACGCCTTTCACACGGGCTGCGGATGAGGAGCTGGGGGCCCGCCATCGGGTCGCAATGGACCGCAAACTGTACGTGGAATCGGATTCGGTGACCTAATTCATGACCGTGCTTATTCAGAGTCTGAGATATAGACATGGTGGGTTAGCCTTCCATTGTAGGCCTTTGAAAGAAAAAACAAAGTAGGTGGTTGCCCTGAGTTGAATCAAGCAAGTGTTGATCCCTGTGAAGATTTCCCATTCCACCTTACTACTTTTGTCCCCTGACGACAACCTTATCTTCTCCAAGTTTCGTTTCTCTCTGCTCAGCTCCGTGCGTCTTTTAATTGAGTCTTGACCACCTTACCCTCAAGGATCACCCCAGGTAAACTTTTTACTTGATTAATGTCAAAATATGCCATGGAAAGTCGCTGGTTATTCGAGTATGCAAGATTGGAGACCGCATTGTTGAAGGTGGCCATGGTAACCACAAATCGTCCACGTCCAAGGCGATTGACATGAGTCCACGTGTACCCAAACCACAATGATTTGATCTGGTAATAAAATAAATTAAATAAGTGGGCGAGGCCCTTTATATATTATTGTCCATGGGACCACTTAGCATGAGTCACTGACAGATCAATCAACAATGATCCACTAAATCAACAACTTTTTGGTAAGGTGAACTGAGATCTGAGATCATACCCTCACCACCCTTGGATTCTCTTTGTACTAACACCCTATCTGGGCTGACTTTCACTCAATCACTTTCCTTGGGGCTGAGTTTGGTTAGTTGTAATTTAAATATTTTTCATGGAAAGTTTCAATTTTCTACCCTGATATGGACTGATATATGCACCCGATTTATTAAGATCTGACTCTCTCTTCTCATACGACCGACTCGAGAAATGCTGACTCACATCTGGTATTTGCTAAGTCTGACTTCCTGTCACATGTCCGATGTCCATGTGGGTGTGAGTCGGACTTAGCGAATATCAGATGTGAGTCAGTATTTCTTGAGTCAGTCGTATGAGGAAAGCGAGTCGGATCTCAATGAATCGAGCATGTATATTAGTCTATATCACACCCTATTTTGTTGTGTTTGGATGGAAAGTTGAGAGAGCATTTTGGATTTACCGGGCTGAGGTTGTTTTCCCGGGCTCAAGCACTTTACACAGAAAGCTTTTACAGCATAAGGGGCTGACATTCTTGGAATACAGGGGGACCCACTTCTCCAATTTCCACAAACACGATTTTACCCTTTCCGCTGCCAGAAAAACCGGAAGGCAGAGAAAGATGATGAGGGTGTTCTTGTAATTTTGGATGTTATAATAATATATTATTATTTACTTTCCTTGTAATTATTGATACTGTACCAAACACAACAATTCCATTTTATAATTTACTTTTAATGTAAAATAATAATTTTACATGTCCAACTTTTCCCGTAATTTAAGATTACTCGAACCAAACGCCCCTTGATTTTTTCTTATGTGTAAGAATGATACATAAACTTAAGAAAACGAAGGAGAAAAATAAAATATATGTATAATAATCAAATTTAAGATCTATTAATTTTAAATCGAGGAGAATATTACTGTATTTCACTTCGATTGCCCCCTTTTTACCTTATTCGTTTATTAAGAATTAAGTGCCGTTCTCGTGCTGCATGTGCAATAAAATTCACCCTTTTCACCAAAGTAGATTGATTAAGTTGATAGGACGCTTCATCCTTTTAAGTAATATATTAGATTCGAATATTGTGAATGGGGAAAACTCACTTGGGAGAGCTTTACCTCTCAGTGGGCCTTTTCGACTCGAACTAAATTAGTCATGATCTATTAAATTTTTGAACACAAGTGGCTCATAGGAAAAAAAAAAAAAAGAAAATTGCACTTTGCATTTATTAAGAGTGCAGATTTTGCTTTCTTCAGGGGAAAAATTGATATAAAATAAAATTCAGGAGACCAGAAGAAAATAAATCTGAACAGGAGGACCAAACTAAAAAATTTTCCATCAGCTTTCGCTTCCAACCCGTTTCGTTTCAGGGTTGGCCCGTACAAAATTGCTCTCCGTTGTTCCTTCTCCCCCTCTCTGCCGAAAACCTATCTCTCTCCTTCTGTCTCTCTATTTGCAGTTGCCTTTGGCTCTCTCTCTCTCTCTCTCTCTCTGGCTCTTCGCCTCAGGCTCGAGTTGTTTGTGAGTGAATCGAGGAAGAGCCGAATCTAGCGCATGGCGGCCGAAGGCTCTTCTTCGAAATCGAGCTCCACGGCGGATTCGTACATCGGGAGCTTGATTAGCTTGACCTCGAAGAGCGAGATCAGATATGAAGGGATTCTCTTCAATATCAACACTGAGGAGTCCAGTATTGGGCTCAGAAACGGTAACCTTTTTCCCCTCTCCGGGATTGAGTCGCTCTCGTGAGCCCTCAGCCCTCTCTGCTTGGTCTCGCTGTGTTCAGTTCATTATTTATCTTGCAAACGTTATGGTTTATCTGCAGTTTAGTTTCTGGAGGTTGCTTCCCTTTGTTCTCTCTGCTGCCTTTGGTGTTTTCATGTAATGAGATTTTCAACTCTCTCTTTGGTGCTAATTTGTTGGATTAACTAGTTCGCTCTTGTTGCTTAGCTGGCTCTTCTTTTGTAATACTTGGCTATTTCACTATCTTTTTACGATTTGTTTACTGAGATCTTGCCGGTGAACTGCTTGAATTCTTTATTCATTCTGGCGTTCTAGTCCATGTCTATGCTAGTCATCCTCTCAGTCTTGTGATTTATACGTGGAATCGCCTGTATGCTAATGGTTCTGATGCAGTATGGTAATTGGCTTGCTGGAGATACATTTTAGATGCTTGAGCCTTACTGCAGAAGGCATGATATGATATTTTTGGCTTTAGTTTGTTCCCTGACTAATTGCATTGGCAACCTGGTGCTTCATTCAGATGTCTGAGCGTCACACTGAGTGCCCTTTTCTTCATGGTGACTTATGTTGTCTTTCTAATTCAGAAAGGATGGCAAAACGGGATGACAGGGAAAATTTTTAAGGGTTCCAGTTCCACTTTTAGATTCAGCATCAAGTTCTTAGATTTGATTGAAAAATGATAAAGAGGCTTGCTTATTTAGGAACCCTGTTCAAGCGTGGATTTGTGATTTTGTCAAAATTTTCACTTCAGGCTTGATATGTTCTCTCTATTACATATTTGAGCTGAATTTCTACAGCCATTTCTTTTCCCTTGTTTTAGTTTTCTTCTTTCAGTTTGAATAGAGTCCCTATTGTAACTATAATTGCTGTGGGAACTCATGGCTGCTGCTCTCTCTATGTTAACTAATAACTTTTCTCTAACCTAATTAGTTATAAATTATGCTTTCTATCTTGGTGAAAATCACTCTCTGATGTCATTATGTTTTGCACTGTAAGATTTTTATAACAGCAGTAATGTGTTAAGATTTTCTTGTCTTGATGATCAACTGTTTACGGATTTGCCAAATCATTTGTACTGTTGCAGCAGTTCTGGATTTAAGTACTCCCAGCAAATTAATAATTTACAATTAAGCTAGCTGACCAATCCTAGACTTTAGAATTTACACATTTTGGGAGTAATTGTTTGGATTATTTTTAGTGAAAACATAGCCGTGGCTGCATTTATCCAGTGATCATTCCAGGTTCCTTGTAGATGTCCTGTTGTGATTGCTCAAGCAGGGAATTACTCAGAGTTCACCGTTTGTTATAAACAAGTCATTTATTTTTTGAATTATTTATATCATCTTAAAATGACAACTTGCATGGAACAAACTTCTGAGAAGACAAGCATGAGATTTTAATTATTTTCTTTGGTGGATTAGCTTGATTCAGAAGGGAAGTTGCTTTGCCCTCTTTTTTCCCCCCTTTTTTTTGGCAAGGTCTGCTGGCTTTGCTTTGTTTGTCCATTTTGATTCTGATCAGATCCTCCTGGGGATTTTAGAGTGGTGGCTGACCTTTTACAAAATTCCGAATATTTTACTTGGTTGTGGAAAGGTTGTTACTGCTAACATAGTCGCATAATCTTTTAGTGAGATCCTTTGGAACTGAAGGGCGGAAAAAAGATGGTCCTCAAGTCCCCCCAAGTGACAAAGTCTATGAGTATATACTATTTAGAGGGAGTGACATCAAGGTATGGTGTATTAATATCATATCTGGCATTAAAATATGCCTGCAATAGTACATTCTGTCTAGCAGAGCTGCATAGTAACTGTTTCAAAGTTATTTACTAAAATTTATAGTATACAGTATTCTCTCAGTGTCAGGATTTGGTTGAAGGTTATGAAGGCCACAGTTGATAATAATATGGACATATTTTCTTTTAATGTTGAATCTTTTGCGTACATTAAATTTATTTCTATCCTGGTACTATTAATATAATTTTGAATTTTTCGTAAATCTTCTGATTATGCCTAAATCTTGAGCAGCGTCTAGAATTTGCAAACTGGTGAAGTTGATTTCCATATAGATCACTGTAAATTAAAGTTATTTTTTTCTTAATTTTTAATCTGCTGAGCACGAAAATCTTTTTTGTATCTGCAGGATTTGCAGGTCAAATCTTCTCCACCACTTGCTCAGCCTGCACCACCAATTAACAATGATCCAGCTATAATACAGGTGGGTATGACTTGTTTAATTGTTTGAGGAGTCACACTCGTTTAAGCTCTCTCTTTTTTTTTTTTTAACTTTATTATGCAGTCTCACTACCCTCACACAGCTTCGGCATCTACTAGCTTGCCTTCTACTGCTAGTGGGCCTTCTGCCGATATTGGTTCACATGCTCCACAGATGGGTCTTCCAGGTTCAAATTTCCAAGGCGGCCTCCCTTTATATCAACCTGGAGGGACCATGCCTTGGGGCGCTTCACCTCCTCCACCTGGTACCAATCCTACTGGGCTTGCCATGCCAATGTACTGGCAAGGATATTATGGACCACCAAATGGGCTTCCTCATATGCACCAGCAATCTCTGCTTCGATCCCCAGTGGGGCTGTCTATGCCACCTTCAATGCATCAGCCGATGCATTATCCTAGCTTTAATGCCAATTTGCCGACTGGTGCTTTAAACTTGCCGGAGGCTTCAGCCCCCTTGCTCTCTGCTAGTGGTGGCTCAATCAGCATGACCTCTGCTTCCTCAACATCAATGCCTCTGCCTTCTGTGCCGCTGGCTCCACTAGCTTCTGAAACATTACCGGCTTCTTTGCCTAACAAAGCTCCTATATCTGCCCTTCCTGCAGCCTCATTAAGTTCGAGCTTGCCTACTTTGACTCCTCCAACAACAGTTACTGCAGCACATCCCGCCATCATACCCCTGATATCTGCAAAGCCTGGGGCATTGGGTGGTTCGGCTTTGCCATATCAAAGTGCAACACCAGCTACTGCATCTCTTCTAGGACCATCTGATTCTGTTCAGAAGCAAGAACTGGCACCGACTCCAGTGCTTCCATTGATAACACCGGGCCAGCTTTTGCAGTCGGGTCCTTCTAGCATTCCTGTATCTCAGCCTTCTAGTGTTCCAGTTTCTCAGCCTTCTAGCGTTCCAGTTTCTCAGCCTTTTAGCATTGCTGTATCTCAGCCTTCTAGTGTTCCCGCATCTCAGCCTCCCCAAACTGATCACAAAGATGTGGAGGTGGTTCAGGTGTCGTCATCACCCAAATCTCCAGTACCAGCTGCAATGGAAGCTCAGCCGCCAATTTTGCCGTTACCACCTCCTGCAAGGACTGTTCACAAGGTGGTATTTAATAAGTGTGTTCAAATAAGTATTTTGTTTATGCACACATATATATATTTATAATTTTTATGTAAATAGCTGTTATCATACAAGTTTAATCCTTTCTGCTCTTTTTGTCATGTTCTTTTCTATGGATCTTTCTTTGCACATGTTGGAAGCTGTTAACTAACAGACACTGTCTGCTTCTAGCAGAATAAAAATTATGATTGCGGTTGCTTGGTTTTGGAATGTGAAGTATTGTTGCTTGTCAATTTTGTTTACACTAGAGATATTTATAATGATAGTCACTCAATATATTTACGAATTCAGTTATTTGTTAGACTTGGTTTGGGCCATTTAGAGCATGCTGGCTAAAATTTTTTAGAGAAGCGGATTGCATGATACGTAATCATAAAATAGTTGTAAAGGTTTTCTTGCTAGATTTTGTTGGGATTTATCTGGAAAATGGTCAAGGATTTCTTCGTTAGCTGCATATTGCAATTCTTTCTTGAGAAAGTTAGGTTGATTTCAAGAGGAACCTTTGGCCAGATACATGATTATCCTACTCAGTATTATGAAATTGATGTGAGGTAGGAGCAAGGCTCTGTCTACTGCCTTGGTATAGGGTGAAATGCCATAATTGTCTTTCTATGGCATAATATTGAGGGTTAGTTGGTAAATGTGTTTCATTTTGAAGACATCTTGCTTTATACGTGGAACAAATCATTTGACTTGTTTTTCCCACTTCTTGCTAGCCAAATGGCGCTCCATACCAGAATCGTCATGGATACCGAAACCATGGAGGAAGGGGAGCTGGGGTAATGTTTTATTTATTGGTTGTTTTAAAATTTCATGGTATTACCCTCGGCAGAGGGATAGTAATAGACTGTGGATATCATATAAATCATGCATCAAAATTTGCAATCTTATAATATGTTGCTTGAAAGTTGCAACTCAATCCGGTAACCTTGGGAAATTATTTTTCTTTGCCGATGTCGTGGTATATTGTTGAGACATTTTTTGAATGTCAAATGAGCAGGGTTCTCGTACAGTGACAAGGTTTACAGAGGATTTTGATTTTATGGCAATGAATGAGAAATTTAACAAACATGAAGTGTGGGGGCATCTTGGCAAGAGTAGCAAGGTTCATTTGAAGGACAAAGAAGGAGATGCAAATGCTGATGTGGATGACTACGATGATGAAGATGATGGTGAAGTATCAAAGATGGATGTGAAGGTGAGAACTATACATCCTATGACATTCTCTTGGTTGTGTATGGAGTCTAAAAACTGTGAGAAAAATCAGGAAGTGTTGCGTTTGTGTTTTTCAACTTACGGCAGCAGAATATGGTGTGGATCAACTCGAAGAATGATTGAATGAACGATTTTTTTCCTATGTGGATTTATTCTAGCATTTTGTCCGTTTTCTTAGGTCTGAAAGTAGTATAGATTTTGCAAGTGGGAGAGTTTTATTTATCAACTAGAAGAATGCATGGAAGTACTTCTGCTATTAGTTAGAACTCTTTTCTGTTTCATATCAGGTCTAAGAATAGTAAGGACACACAAGAACGAGAGTTTTATGATATGATGGAAGACTCCTAACCTTTATGTGCAAATTTCTGCCTCATAATCTAAATTTACAAAAAAACTTGTCGTAAATTGATTTTGCTATACTTTTTTTCTCGCCTCACTAAGATAATCATGATGAAAAATATCATTGGGAATTTCATCTCTTTGCAAGGTTCTGTCATACATTGTTTCAGTGAGTTCATGTCAGCTAGAATTTAAATAATGCTTTCTTATCGACAGCCTGTTTACAACAAAGATGACTTCTTTGATTCGCTTTCCTGTGACGCACTTGATCGTGAGTCTCGCAATGGGAGGACTAGATTCTCTGAGCAACTGAAAATAGACACTGAGGTAACTCCCCCTTTGCATTATGTCCTTCACTAGTGTCAGTGGGCAATTTCCATACTTAACAACCTTTGCTTATTTCAATTAACTCTGCAGACATTTGGTGATTTCCCGAGGCATCGGGGCGGGCGAGGTGGACGTGGACCCAGTCGTGGCGGCCGATCCCGTGGCGGATACTATGGAGGTAGAGGGTATCATGGCAACTATGGTGGGAGGGGCCGGGGTAGGGGTGTTTACAGTCGTGCCCCATAATAGACTCCGCATCGACCTGCAATGGCCGTAGGGTATAACGCTCTCGTTTATGGGTTTGTTTCCCGGCTTATTCGGAGAATAAATCTAGTCTCTTGTCGAATATCTCCAAGAAAAACCCGTCTTTTAGAGTTGCATTTTACATTAAGGGCTGTTGCCTTCCGTATAACCAGTTAGGGGAAGGGCACAATTATTCTGTTGCATTTTAGTGTGTCAGTTGGTCATGGAGGAGCTCTGTAGGTTTGTTTCCGGTGAGTTAATGATCAATAATAATGTTGGATTCTTAGTTCTGCAAATTCTTGGTTACTGTTTACTATGTAGACTTTGTCGGTGTCATTCCAAGGGCTTTTCATAATTGCCACTTTCCTCTGTGATGTGGACTTGGAGAGAGAGAGATGGGGGACAAACTTATCTGTTTACTGATGCTCATCTGTGTTCGTCCGACATGACGCAATGTGCACTTGGCTGACATTAGACTCTTGTTGTGGAGCTGTTTCAAAGACAGCAACAATGGATATTCAAAAAGAGAGCTACCACCGGAGGTGAAACAAAAGGAGTGGTTTTCAAAAGCTGGATGAGTTGAACCACTCTACTGCTGACCTTGCTGCCCTCGAGCCTGTAGTCGTGAATGGCCTGAGTAGTCAGGAAGAAGACCGCGCCGGTTCTTCAAGGGAGAACATGGTGCAAGAGGGCTCGTGCTAGTATGACTAAGGATGTTATTACAAGGTACCGTTTCATTAATAATTGTATCGTGTATCTTGATACTCTATGATCATTGCCCTTTTTACAAATTAATTTTTTGTTAAAGTGGTATTTTAAATTAAAACTCGGACTTTGCAGGTCAAAAGTTCCCAAACATTTATAATTTCGGAAAGTCCCTCTTTCGTTTAAAATTGGAATCAATTGTAACTTATTTGTTTTTAAATATTAAGTGGCATATATAGAAAAAAATTCTCCTTCTCAGTGTAACTGAATTTCAACTTATTGATACTTGGGAGCGGAGGTCAATCACAATATGCATTTTAAACGGTCAGTATGTTTTTTTCCCCGTCGAAGCACGTTTACAATTTGACCAGCCGTGTTTTCCATTTTCCGTTATGAAATTACCGTTATCCGATTTCCGCCCCGTCCCTAACCGTTACAGTTCCCCATCAAACCGTAACTGCCGTTACGCAGGACATCCTCTTTAACGGCCGTCGCCGTCAACTCCGTCCGTCTCCACCACATGAGCACACGCACTCAGCCCGTGAACCCACAACCTTTCCCGTGCGGGGCCCTCTTCCTCTCACCGACACTCCTCCCTACGAGTACCCTTTTTTGTCATTTCACCCTCCCCTGCAGCTGCAACACCGCCTCCACCACCGCTAGTTGTCGGAGAAGAGCGACGAGTGGCGGAGCAGATCGTACGGAGCCCATAGTGAATCCAGCGGGCACGGCCTCCTCGCGTCGATCCGCCGCCAAGGTTTGCCCTTGCCGCTCCAGTGTAGGAGGCTCACCGGTCCCGGGTGAAGGTCCCTGCAGAGCCCCTGGAGGTTGTCACCGCCGAGGCCGTGCTGGTTCCACCGGTGCTCGACCCCCTCCACGTCACCGGCGAACACCAGCAGGAACGGTGGAAGGGATCCCAGCTCATAGATGCGATGCAGTTTCTGGGTCCTCATCCATCCCTCAAGCTTCTCCCTGTACTTTGCCTCCCTCCACTTCCACAGGTCGATCACCATCACTCCCGTGTTGAAGTAGCACGGCCTTCTCCCCTCAAACGACGCGGCAAACACCGGATTCGACCAGAACCTGCCCCGTTAAGCCAAAACAAGATGAAAATTAAACGGATATTTCAGTTGTTAGACCACGTAACTGCACGAGAGCTTCAATCAACACAGTTCAATAAAAGTAACTTGTATATCTTCCGGCTGAATCAAAGCGAAACCGACTGTAAATTGATCGGAGCACTAGTGTTTGAGCTAATCTCGGATAAAAATGGAGGTCGTCGGTGGGTTGGGGTAGCTCTAATTGGCCGGAGTCTTTGCTAAAGAGCCAAACAAGTTAATATTTATGGCTCGTCAATTAGATAGCGAAGAGAAGAGGTGATAACCTGTCGGTGAAATAGGAAGTGAAGTTGGCATGACAATACTCGGGGGCGCCGAGTACGTGGCTGCCCAGCTCAATGCTCCACAGCTTAACAACGTCGTCCACCACGATCAGGTCCGAGTCAAAGTAGATGATGCGGCGGACGTCGACGGGGACGAGGTCGGCGAGGTAGATCCGGGCGTAGTTGAGGGGCTGGTCAAGGGCCCGGCGTATGGAGTGGCTGATCTTTCCCCTGACGATCTCGGCGTCGAACCGGTGGATGTGGAACCGGAGGTAGGGGAACGTGGAAGTGACGACTCGCCGGAGGTCGTGGCGTCGGTGGGCCGCTGCGAGGAAGTGGAAGACGATGTTCTCCGGGCAGGAGGCGTGCTGGAGGACGGAGAACACCCCGGCTATGGATCCCCGGAGGTAGGTGGTGTCGAGGGTCATCGCGATGTGAATGGTTGGGTCCGGGACGCTGTCTACGGCCGTGGCCTTCTTGGGGCAGTCCCGGCCGTTCCGGAATGCGGGGGCCTCACGGAACGCCGGGAGCCCCGCCGCCGCCTCCGCCGAGAGTGAAGCGGCGGAGAGGAGGAGTGAGAGGGAGAGGAAGTAGGAGTAGCATTGGCGGCGGCCGTCGGGGCGAGCTGATGGGTTCATGGTGGTGGCTGGCTGGCTGGCTGGGAGCGGGGACGGGGAGTGGAAGAACGGGGGATAAGTCAACAGTGAGGGAGCGAGGGAGGGAAGGAGACAAGTGTAGTGTGGGAATAAAGTTGAATTCTGTGTGGGGTTGTGCCAGCCTGGATGCTCAGACGCGTCTTCTTGTCTCTTACCGCTTAAGAAATTCTTACATATAAATTTTTATCCAAATTATAATAAGCGCATGAATTAATATTAATTATTTAAATAATTATTTTTAATTAAAATTCTTTAAGATAAACTCTTTTTACTAAAATTTAAAATCTTATTTAAAAATAATAGATATTATTTCTTCTCAACTAATTCACTTTAATATTTTTTTAATTATTATTTCTTTTCATTCATATCTACCAAAATGCGATAGGTGAGCATTAATGCGTCGGAAATCTTATTCCTATTCCTTGTACAAAACAAAAGTTTTACATAGTTCCTCACTGAATTGCCATTCCGTTCCTGACCTACTCCCAAGAACCAAACTCATCGAAATATAATATCACCGGACCGATCCGTCCCCCGTCGAATAGTCGGTCCATTTATTCGGACGACTGTGACACGGGTGGATCAGTAACTGCAACTAACCTAAAGCTTCCAATATCATCTCCTGAAATAAAAAGAAGTGTTTTCATTCCACGGCATGGATATAAAAAATCAGGTCCCGAGTCAGCATCGATAGGTGGGGCTACCGTTTCAATTACCACCTTGCT
Organism: Lagerstroemia speciosa; assembly: GCA_037672795.1. Classification (NCBI taxonomy): domain Eukaryota; kingdom Viridiplantae; phylum Streptophyta; class Magnoliopsida; order Myrtales; family Lythraceae; genus Lagerstroemia; species Lagerstroemia speciosa. The sequence continues at coordinate 1,118,591 of CM075300.1, read as the reverse complement.
ACGGCAGTACACTTGCACCATCCCCTGCATCATATGGACGATCGGCCGCTCCGTCGCGGTCGTATTCATGAAAGGGGATTACGCGCATAGACCATTTCTGCCGTGACATCGATCGCAATCATTAGTCAAGTCCCCTACACACACTGTTTCGTGTTAGAGATAATAATCCCATACATGATGGTAACTCTTGACTCGAGTGTATCCGCAAAGAAAGACCATGCCTAGATATCCAGATCACGAGAGAGTCCAAATGATCATCGGAATGTAACCAGCTAACGATCGAAACCGAGCGAGATTTGTGCAGTGTTAACTCCGCATTACCTCATCAATAGAACTTCTCGTATCTATTTATTCATCGTTCCCTCTATTACTTTCTAGTTTTATGTGACTCCTTTGATGGAAACAGTAATGGATTGGATGGGAAAAGATCATCGTTATCCATGAATCATCAACTGTGGATCGCTTTCTGGAGGAAATGGGACTGGCCCAGCAGACTGTGGATAGATTAAATGCTCTACCATTAATTCATTTGGTTGCATGTATGTTTTCACTAGTGAAGAAGACTTATAGATCTAATATAAAAATTAAAAAAAAAGAGAGAGAGAGGGAGAAATATAACTCTCACGGTGAGAATCGAACTCCCAAACTCTAGGCTGTGAGATGCAGCAAGACTTGATGCCTCACTCTGGATTGCATGTGTCCTAGTCTGTTGGCTTCTTCTCTTCCTGTTCTGTTCTTCCAACAGGGCATGCATATGTATGTAAAGATTCCTTGACACGGTGAAGTACGGTCAATACTTGTGTGATGTGTCGTCTTTATGATTAGATTCCCTGTCTATTCCTTTTCTACTACTACGACTACAACTACTATGAAAGGTCCACTTGATTTCAAATGTGTGTGTGTGTGCAAGCCCAAGAAGCTCTCCCTGCCGACAATGGCATTAGCATCGGCCATGCAGTGTCCATGAGGGTGTTTTCAGCGGGTTTAGAATTGCACTGCGGACAAAGACCGCCAACTAAAGAAAGGACACACGGTGTGATAGTGCTCTCGTCCACTGTGGGGTCAGGCCAGGCTGTCCCGATTAGATTTAATTATCTCGACTTATTTAAAAAAGAAATTTGAGTTTATAAGAGAATTGCGTACTATTATCTATCAGCTTAGTCTTTCAGGTAGATATGTGCCCGAGACTCTAATAGACTCGGATGAAAATTTTACATGGTATTAGAGCGGGTCGATCTTAGACTCCATCACGCCAGGTCCGAGTGTGCAACTTGTGGCCCGTTAAACTTGAGATCGGAAGAAAAATGCTCCGCTCATGTTTAGTTTGTCGAGTACGAAAAAAGTCAAACTCGTACGTTAGCCCGAGAACGGAAGAATGCCCGCCTCGTGGTAGTTTCCTCCCTTGCCCGAGACCGGAAGAAAAATGATCGGCTCGATATCAGTTTAGTCTTTTAGGTAGATATGAGTTTTCGAAACTTGACATGCATAGGTTAAAATTTTACAATTCTCATCTATGGGAGACTTTTATGCGGGCCCATATCAAACTATTAGATCTCATGTCAAAGGGAACACCACCACCGGACCGAAATATCATTCTACCAGTTACGTATCAGCAACCCACATCTACTGGCCCATCAGCCCATTCTTGTCTTTTCCATGAGGAAATTAAAAAAAAAACGAAAAGTAGGGAATTCTGATACTGGGCTTTAAGCGTGACCAATCCCATGGATCATACAATTACCAGTTAACGGCTGCCAGCGACTTCCCCTTCACTCCTTTTAACTTAATCTTTAAGCTCGAGTTTTATAAATTGAGGAATTTCAAGACTGGAAGAGCGTCGTCACTGATTAATAGATTGATCATACTTGGCGTTTGAGTCAATTGCCATCGGATGATTCCGATGCCGGATGGTGCAGACAAAGAAAACTACAAGGGGCAGGACAGTTTTTCCTCACTAAAAATGAATTGATTTACACTGGGGTTGACCCCGGTTTGAACAGGTGCTATCGCGGCGACGTTCACGGCCCGGACAGAACATGCATCGAGGAGTTTAGGCGGGACTTAATGAATCTCCAGAGTATTGCATTCTGACTTAATCTTTCCAGTTTAACGGAAAATGCATGGTCTCGCATTCGAATTTTCTTGGTATTAGTGTTGAGATATTTGACAAAATTGAGTCCTTTGAACTCGAGTTCGATGGCTGGATCTTTAGCCGTGCCAGTACTCTGTAGACGGGATCAATACTCACGATGATTATTCATTTAATCTAATATATTAATAGAATAATTCGAATATTGCATAGTGAGAGGAGCAGTTGAGTTATTATCACTGCTGAACATGTTTTTTTTTTTTTTTACTGATCAAGAAAAATATACGAATACATAAAATATAAGACAAAATGAAAATAATAAAAATATTATTGACAAAGTTTTTAGAATAAACAAATAATCACAAAAGGGTTTTCCGTATTTTTGACTTCCTTTCTTTTCTTTTTTATCTCATGACATCCCCACCAAATTCCCGCCAATCTCGGCACTCCCTCCCCCACCCACTCCTCTCTCTCTCTCTCTCTCTGGTCTGTGTTTTCTGCAACTTTTCTCCAACCATAATAATTGCAGGCACTCCATGGCTTCCCATGATGCCCTGCACGTTATCCTTCTCACCCCCCTCCTAAAACCTTCCCGTCTCTCCCCCCACATGCCCATAAACCCAAATCATCGCCTCAATGCCGCCTTTCTTCTCCTCCTCCACCACCTTCATCACCATCTTCTCCTTCTTCACCATCATCCATGTCTCCTTCTGCTCCATTCCTCCGCGCCCTTTCCCTTATGGTAAGTGAAGGAGCTCACTTTCTTTTTCTACTGTCACCCTCGAGTGGCTGTTTTACGGCTAGATTCCCCATTTCATTCTCTTTCAACAGTTCAATTAACTGGCCGAACCTTGCAGGCAACGTCTCCTACCACATCGACTGCGGCGGATCCGACAACACCACCGACCCCGACACCAACACCACCTGGCTCTCCGATCGTTTCTTCTCCGGCGGCTCCAAGGCTGTCGTCTCCGAGCCCCTGAGATTCCACCTCCCCCAGGAGAAGACCCTCCGCTCCTTCCCTCCCCTCTCATCTGGCAAGAAGAACTGCTACACCGTCCCGGGCCTCCCCGGAGGCCGCTACTTTGTTCGCTCGTTCACCGTCTACGATGACTACGACGGCCGGGACCACTCCCCTAGCTTCGATGTCTCCGTGGAGGGCACCCTCGTCTTCAGCTGGCGTTCCCCTTGGCCTGAGGATGTCGCCCAGGGTCGGCGCCTACTCCGATCTTTTCGCATTCATCGGGGATGGTGAAGCTGATATCTGCTTCTACAGCGTCGCCACTGACGTGCCTGTGATTGGCTCCCTCTCTATCATTCAGGTCGACCCGCTCTCCTACTACTCTGCCTCCATCGGTAAGTGTTAGTTAAAGAGTAAATCATGGAAATTTCGACTTAATTCCCTTCTGCAAATAGCAATGCTCATGAATAGCCTGATCTAATTTGTCAGAGCAATAAAAATTGTGACTAATTCTTACCTAATTGGCAGGTACCAACTCCATCCTAGTCAATTATGGGCGGTTAGACTGCGGGTCTGAGCAATGGGGTCCCGGTTTCAGTAATGACACCGACTACTTTGGCCGCTCATGGCTGTCCGATTCAAATTTCCGATCCCCAGCAACTCAAAATTTTATTAATCCAGTCACGACGAGGAACTTCATATCCGGGACCGATCAGCGGCCCAATTACTTCCCCATGAAACTCTACCAATCGGCAGTTTCTGTCCAACAAGGCTCCCTTGAGTACAAACTGAATGTGGATGCCAAACTTGACTACTTGCTGTGCTTCCATTTTGCAGAGATTGATTCTAGTGTTGATGGGGCTGGCAAAAGGGTGTTCGATGTGGTGGTGAATGGGCAAAATGTGAGTCAGATTGATATATACAAAGCAGCAGGCTTGTTCGCAGCTTATGATTGGCATTACGTGGTGAAGAACTTGAGTAATGATGTTCTGAGTGTAAACCTTGTGCCTGTGGTTGGTTTTCCCTTGATCAGCAGTCTCGAGAGTTATGCAGTTGTTCCCGTCGATCTTTCCACGGACCAACAGCAAGGTAGAGGAGTTCATTAAGTTTGAGATTCTGCCTTTAAACATGCGGTGCTTAGTAATAAGTAGTGAGGCAAAAAATTCTAATGACAATTTTGCTTTCAGGTAAAGATGGTAATGTTAGATTCTGTTAAGCTTCGCCTTTTCGAAGAAATGGAAATACATGGAAATGTGATATTCTTACGAAACTCGATTATTTTTGGATGGTGATTCCATTGTCTTATCTTTTCATTTCTTCGTACCAAATTTGACATCTAGATTTCTAATTAGATTTTCAGAACTAGGGAGCTGAGGTAGGTAAATTATTTTAACCAGCCGCCATGAGTATAGAGAATTTATTAAGTGGACAAGAGCAGAACTTGAAGGGCACCTAGGCTATATTTCTCTGTTTTGGTCGGGAAATTAGCACAGAGAAATCAAGCCTAATGTGCTTAATGCAGTGGCTGTTGCCAGTTTGTAAATGATGAGATTTTAGATGATTCACTTTTTATCTGCAGTTATTGCTATGAGGGCATTGAAAGAGTCCCTCCGAGTTCCTGACAGGATGGGATGGAACGGCGACCCCTGTGCTCCAACTGATTGGGATGCCTGGGAAGGAGTTACTTGCCGTCTGAACAAGAATGGGACTTACCTCATCATATATGAGATGTGAGCAGCATGTTCTGTCAAATTACATCCAATCCTTTCCTTGCCGCCCTCCTAGAGTTGTTCGCCTCATACCAAGGTTTTAAAGTGTGATCTTTCATTGATTTCAGAGATCTAACGAGTCAAGGCTTGAAGGGCTTTATCAGTGACGAGATTGGTCTTTTGAAAGACTTGGTGAGCCTGTAAGTATCAACTGCCAAGTTTAATGTGGCCTATGCAGCTCCAGTTCTCAACTCAACAATTATAAACCTTAATAAACGTTTACTGCAGCTGTTTAATGGAGCTAATTTTGCATGCTCTCTGATTTTCTACGCCGTGTTTCTGATTTCTCATACTTTTGCCGAACCATTCTGTTGTGATATCAGGAATTTGAGCTCAAATTCTTTGGGGGGCACTATTCCTTCGGGGCTTGGCCTCAATTCTATTGTTAAGTTGTAAGTGTCCGAGCTGCTCCATGCCCTCCACTTGACAATATATACTCTGCATTCAATGACAAATGGATCTGAATATCCCATTGGTCTTTGTAGACAATATGTACATTTTGTTGCTGTAGCTGATTTGATTGTCATCTTACTTTCCAGGGATTTATCGAATAATCAGATAACAGGACCAATACCTGATAGCTTAGCTTCTTCTGCTCTGCAACTCGTGTAAGTTCCAATTACTTAAGTGAATGTGAATGTTCCTCATACTTGATAAGTATCATGCCATGTTTTTGTTCCATGGTGTCAAATTGTGCAGTAACTCCCCTCTCTTTGCCAGTTTGAAACAGGAAATTTCTTGCTTTAGCAAATAATGAACCACTTATCCAGAACTATGTTAGCTAGAGTGCATTTGATATATATATATATATATATATATATATTTTTTTTGTGGAGACTCTTAGCCCATTCTGAAAAAATTGGAGTGAACATCGATTATATTTCCTCCTCGAGTTTGTGTTGAGCAATGTAAACATCTGCATGTTCAAGCATAATTCCGGTTCCGTTTGTTTCCATGTTCTTGTAGTGAGTGCTAATAGCTATTCTTTTGCTAAGTTATGTGCTCATCATAAAAGAGCTCTTGAGGTTGCTCTTCAATCTTTAGTCATGCAAATTTCTTTAATTTTTGACAGGCTACTGAACAATAACTTGCTGGAAGGGAGAGTACCTGTGGAACTCTATGCAATAGGTGTCCAAGGTGGAGCTGTCGAGTGAGTTATGCTCTCATTTTAAGTCTGAATTTGAATTACCATGCCATGTACTTATAGATCTCCCAAGTACTTCCATTTTCGAGTCCTTAACTCAATGATGATCTGAATCTGAATTTGCCCCTTTTCTTTTCTCTCGGTCACAGTCTCTCTGGAAACAAAGGATTGTGCGGTGGACCTACTTTGCCTCGCTGCTCCATGGTTGATGGCGGCTTATCACCAGGGGGTAAAGTTGGAGTTGGCCTATCATCTGTGATAGCATTCAGTCTGCTGCTAGTATTGCTTTATGGATGCTATATCAGACGACGACGCAGTAATTACGATTTTGGGTTCCCTCATGATCTAGTGGGTAAGTTTGATATTTCGTATCATATTTCGAACCATCTCCATTCATGGTTTGTTCAAACAACTCCACAGATCTTGTCATAATTTCTATGATCCGATCATGTTTAGGGATGTGAATCTTACTTCTGTACTTGGGTCTTCGCTTGCAAATTAAGGCATTAGATCTCCCAACTGAATCCAAGACCATATTCATTGGTTTATGCTTTCGCTTTCATCTTTTTTTGCATTTTGCACATGGAAACTCACAAAGCCTCATTTTCTTTTTGCCTTTTTTCCCTCCTATCTTTACCATAAAAGCCATTGCTGCAAAGAGGAACAGGTACCAGAGGCAAAAGTCGCTCATGGTCCTCGAGCTAGAAAGCCAGCACGCAAAAGGATTCCCGTCTCCCTTCATTCACCGCTGACATGAAATTTTGGTGCATGAACCTTACACTCTAGTGGCTATCAAGAGTATGAACGCAAGAAGTCCAGATAGTTCCATCACGTGGAGAATAATATCGTGGGCTCAAGACGAGGCAAGTGGAACGGCTGTGTAACAGAGATGCAACTAGCAACGATGAGTTTTGGCCTCTTCCCTGCAATTTGCTATGAAGCTGGGTCCTGAGAAAGCTACAAGATTATTTCTTTTTTCGTTCTTGACAGAATATACGATTCCGTTGCATTGTTGTACCGTGTCAGAAAACACACACTGTCCCATAGGAAACTATACATGTATACGAGTTCACAATAGCCTTCAATTAGCAGTGACTCTTTCTTATTTGCCCATATATACTGTCCCATATCTGGGATGTATTCTTACACATTGAAGTAATGCCTGTAACAACTTCCTTCTATATATACTTAATCAGCTGTTTTCTTGACTAGATCGGACCGGTTTCACCAGGCCTGTTGCATCTTATCTTCTCTCCACATCGCAGTGTTACGTCAGTGTGCTCATGACCTACTGAACAGATATTTCAGGTTTCTATCCCTCCGAGGAGCAAATTGGAGAGGGAAAACTTGTAGGCAAGCTGCAAAACTGTAGCTAATCTCAAGCAAGGAGATCCTTCGAGGAAGTTTCTTCCACAGCCATGAATCATCATGGTGAGGATTAAATTCTGAATCTCTTAGTCTTGGGCAGGGCCAGGGACGGATGCAACACGGCTCCTTTAACTAATAGCGGTGTTTCACTGTATGATAGAGTTTATAAATTCGAAGAAGAAGAGGGCAGAATTCTAGGAATCTCTCCAAGTGGTTTCACTTCCTCCGGTTTTGCTCCCATTCATCAAACAAAAGATCAACATAGCAGAAAATCGTACCGATTTGCCATGGGAAGATTACGAGGAACGAGGTTTACGACTGCCTGTTTGACAGCATTCGTTTCATTCTATGCTGAGGAAATAAGTTTAGCTTAGCTGCTAGATGTATTTCCGTACATGTATCCTTACTCATCTTTAGGAGAAACTATATAGTGGAGCGGTGGTACTACCATCCACTAAAATACTGACCTGCGTCAAGTTTGATCACGTGACAGTAGCACGTGTGACTGCTGATATATTAAAAAAAACGAACATTTGTCACTATTTGATTGAACAGTTATGTATTAAAGACTTTCTCGATCGTTAGTCGATCTCTCCCACGTCACTCATTGTTGATTATACGATGTTCTTTTAATCCGAGGGGCATAATCTTCATTAAATTAAATAAACGACAGGATTAAAAAAAGTTTTATTTTATGGGAGCTTAGTCGTGCTACGTGGCCCTTCCTCGGACCAGTAAACCTTGATTGGAACTCTTAGCCTTCCCCCCACTTGTCATGTTGTTATATTGATTTTTCCCCATCAATTGACAGGTAGCAGCCCCACTAGCCAGGCGCTGAAAGGTCTACCAAGTCCTTTTGAATTCGAATTTCAGGAGAAATGTTTTTTTTGTGGATGGGGTTTCCAACCCTCGTGAGCCCATTATAACTTATCGTCACTTACATGACGCGCGTGGTTGACGGACTATTGCGTATGTCCCGGGAAGGTTGTGTTGCAACTACAGTTAGTCGGGTGCGAAAGGTGTTCAGATATCTCTAATATAAAAAAAAACAAAAGAACATTCTTGACTGCGCTTTTTGCATGTTTTTGACTCACATACATCGAATTACAAATTAATTAATGAGATTAAGCCGGGGCACTTTCACGTTTCCAATCATATTCGGTGGGTTTAAAAGAAAATAAAAAATTTAAAATAAAAGAGAATAAAAAAGTTCCATTAATAAGAATAAATTAAAATTTTTTTCGATTTTTAACTTGAAGAGCTCAGAAGCATTAATTATGCCCCCAGCGAAACCCAATTAAACCGGCGAAATTATCATGTCTCTGCGCATCATCGATAATGCAGCGTCGACACTCTTAAGAATAACTAAGCCGTCGGATGTGTTGACTTTGTCGGCTCCAAACGCAGGTCGTCGGTGGCCGAATTTCCCAAGCCACATTCAAAGATGGAACGCGCAAACAACTTTGGACTCCACCGTACCGGAATATCGCCGACTGATCTCAATCGACCTTTACGTTGACTCGGTTGACCTTTACCCACAAATTTTTGACTTCTCAAACTTCTTTTTATCAAAAAAGTTTTTAACCCTCCAACCATTGCGCGGTTACTATAACGGAATGTTCGGTCATAGTAAACAAGACCCATTTGGTTAAATTGATCGTAAAATCGAACTTCCAGGTGGAAATTTTGTTTCACCGTGACAGAGAAGAATCTCTCGACTGTCATGTTCGAGGTGGCATAGTCTCCCCGGCAAGAGAAGACATCAACGGACCGCGCGAATTCAATTTGTTGTTTTTGTCTTTTTTCTATGAACCGTTCAACGTTTTACGTGGACATGAAAGTCCCCTGGAAAATAAGAGAAAAAACCTTGCCGACGAATTCGTGAAATTGGATTAATTCGTAGACGACTTTTCAACTGTCGTTCTAGTGACTGTTTATTTTGGTACGCTAATACAGTCAATAATGAATGTTATGAGTTCAAATGTAATGGTTCTTAACTTTTTTTTGAACGATTGCGATGAATATTTTTAGGTCCGACAGGATAGCTGTTATATCAACATTGGATCCATGCAAAAAAAAAAAAATCGAAAATCCGATTTTGAATTACTCACTCCTTGTAAATTGGCCGCCATATTGCATGCATGTTGTGCGACATCAAACAACTTCACGATCTCCCCATCTCAAGATATCGAGATTATTTATTGAGAACCATGTATGGTGTAGATACACTACAATACTTGGACCGATTCAAATGGTCACCGCCTCTTTTTCTCTTTTAAATAAGATTCGGAGTCGAGTCTTATGATCGTAGAAAATTCAAATTTACGATTGAAATAGTTCTACGTTATTTAAATTAGCCAATTTATCTTTAACTTCGATAAGTCGGATTCTAAAGAATGTTATAGTCAACCAGCTAGTCGCTGCAACTAGCAAACCCTAAAGAAGAATCCAACCAAAATAAGAAGATTCCGTTCCTCATAAACCAAGAACGTGTTTGAATATTTCAGCCTCTTATATATATATATATATGTATGTATGTATTTTTGTTCTTTTCTGACAGTGGAAATTTCAATTGGCTGCATATGCCTTGTGGACAGTGATGTACGTGGCATACCAATCTTAAGTCATCTCCGACAATAAAGAGCCCCGAAGAGTCGGAAGCATGATGACGTGCTTCTAGATGACCGTCTGCCAATAATTAATCAGGGTTTAGTCCCTGATTTTAATTAATTTACAGTTTGCGCTCAGTTACTGTGAAAAAAAAAAAAATCATTTACATGACAACTTTATAGTTTAGCTGGCCAGACTCAAATTAGAACTAATCGAGACCGATTCAACTTTCAACACGTATTCGGAAGTGATGTTGAGTCGAAATCAACAGCCTTTGGAAATCAACAGGCACGAGAACGATGTGGCACGTGTTGTAGAATGCCTGGGAGTTTTCTGAGCCTTTTCAGCCAATCACAGCTTCTTACCAGTTAGTTATGATGCATCTTCCTTTCTTCCTTTTTATTTTTTTAAATTTTTTTTATATATTTTCACAGCTGCTTAAAAGGCTACGTCTATATCGTAATATTAATCTAATCCTATCACTTTAGGATTTGTTCAGTTATTCCTTCACTAAACTCCAAATGAGTGATCTCATTATTAAATATCAAGTTGGGAGGGTCGACGAGAATCTTTTCAGGGATCCCGCCCTGACCGCAGAATAATCTCGAGGTGCACTTCGGCTGGTCAGGACATACTGCGTGGTACAAACTAAAAATAACATTCATCTAATCTTGGTGTGAATATTGGCAAGTGTACGCGCGGGATAAGAAATGAGACTCGGTGCAATATCACCGTTCTCGACGTAAGGCTAAGAAATTCTCAATTTAGTTCTCGTAAGTTAGATTCCTCGCATCTTTATTCTCTATTCCCTCTATATATCCGTCTTTTTAAGTATTACGGGGTTGGGCGAACGATCTACGGTGGGCCCCCCACCAGCTCGCTCGATGAACGTGGGGTGCTTTTCTTAACGTGGAAATGTCCATAATAAAAGCAAGAATCCACTTGGAAGAATCCATATTTTAATGTCGACTTTTGGAGGGAGCTTGCTTTTCTTGGAAAGACCGGGCCATGCGGATAAATAGACGGGTAATATAAAATAAATTTATCGTGTAAATTATTATTCAATATTTAACATCGTTTAACGTAAATCTATAAATTTTTAATTTACAAATTTATTTTTATTAGCTGAACCCCTCATCCTTCAATTTCTCTCTTTTTCTTTGGGATAGGAGGGAAAACAGGGAGAAGAACTAAATCTGTTTTTTTTTCCCCTAATTTAATGAGAATACATTAATCCAATTGGGACAAAGAAATTACTGAATTGGAGAGGAATCTGAGAAAGGAAACGTGGGACCCAAGACACGAGTAGAAAAAACCAGCCAATGGAAACAGACGGCTGCCCCGCCCTCCCCAGCCAGCCTGACCTGATTAGCTCTCGGTTTTTCCAATCAACTTGCACTCTCTCGTGGGACCCACTCGCCCCCAGCAGCTTATCCACTCTTGTCGTACCTAATCGCAATTATATATTTTTTTAAATCGTTAATTAACTGAGAAAATAATTAATCCCAACGGGGAGGAAAAAAAAATAAATTTATTTTCTTTATACACTTGAAACAGTGAATTTTTCCTTAAAAAAACAACCCACGTGCTTTTGCATGATGTATTAAATAATATGGTAACGTACCTCAATTATCGGTACCTTGACTAAGGCAATCCAATATTCGGTCAAGTAGATGCAACGATGAATCTTCGACCATAATTTAAAACGAAATGTACGGTGTGGATCGAATTCCGTGTGCTTCACGATTTTAATTTCTCGTGCAAGAATGTTACAAGAAACTGAAAAGGAAAACGAAGTGAAAACTCCCACTTGCTATAGAAGAGAAAGGGAAATTCCAAGGTTGGCTGGACGTACTGGAAAGATGTTCTCCAGCCTACCGTTTCTTTTATTTATTTTTTATTTTTCGGATGAGCCATTTCCAAGAAAAAGAATTAATTAGTGAAATGAATGGACCTGGCCAATAAAGAAAGAGACAGAAATTGGGTAAGACCAATCAAATCAATGCTCGTTATGGCAACTCATTAGAAATTCATAGGGAAAGTTTGCAAATTACGTGATGAACTGAGTTTGAATAAAGAGTGTTCCGGGAAAACAATGCAACAAGCTCGGTACTGTGGAGCCCTTCCCCTAATAACATTTGTTGTCTCGCAAATTCGATGTCATCGAGCCCAAGAAGAAGAAGAAGAAGACATCGATCATCACTTGGCTCACGAGAACACACATCATCCATTCATTGTATGTAATCGATTAACAGTGAACTGCCTAATTAATATGCAGTAATCATGGAATTATTAAAATAATCATCTGCAAAACCGTGACATGATACATGGAATATCTTCTCCCTAATTAATTCGCAGCTCAAAGCACTACAGTTAATTAAGATGATTCGATATCTTGCAATATCATGTATTCGTGTATTATAAATGAACAAGATTCAAGATTAACATAGATTTACTTTTTAATGGACCGGTTCTGCTCAAATTCAGAACACGTAATAGCTATTGAGCTTTTAAATATCAGGCAGTTACGATAAAAAAATAAATCAAGGCATCCATTATCTCACCGTATCCCATGCGAAGTGTTGACTCCAATTCCCCGTACTAATATACGTTGCCAATTGTCGTATTTGATATATACCATAAAAACTAAAGCTGAGGAATTATGGGTTTGTTCAAAAAGATTACCACTTGAACTTACTAAGAAATGGTTTCGAATTCAAAATTTTAGTGAATGGAAAAAATTTAAGTTGAGAAAATTTTTTATCGTACACTGAACTGGATAAATACGAATTGAATTAGTTAAAGGTTTATAAGCCTTTTTTTTTTGTGTATAAAAAGAAGTTAGCAACTTGTTCAAAAGTGGAAAAGAAAATCATCCTAACTCCAACCCCACAATATATATATATATAGATAGAGATACACACACAGCCCCTATATATAATTTGAATTCTCCATCTGCTAACGAGACATCATATTCTTCTTGTTCTCTCTTCCCCTCTGTCTTCCTCTCACAGCACATTGGACTCGGCAGAAACAAGTATCATCTTCTTCCTTTCATTCTAGTCTTCATTTCTAACCATTATTCATCAGACAACACCAAATGGATGGATTTTCCAAAGAAAATAGCACGATCAGTGACTCCGCCAATTCCCTCTCCCCATACTCGCCATTGAAGTCGTCGCCTGAGAGCGTGGTCTTCGACTCGGACAGCGGCAGCGGCCCAGAAGTCGAGCCGAGGAGGCTCCCCTCGTCCCGATACAAGGGCGTGGTTCCGCAGCCCAACGGCCGGTGGGGCGCCCAGATCTACGAGAAGCACCAGAGGGTCTGGCTGGGGACGTTCAATGAGGAGCACGAGGCTGCCCGGGCGTACGACCTGGCAGCCCAGCGGTTTCGTGGCCGGGACGCTGTCACCAACTTCAAGCCCTTGGCCGAGGCCGAGGACTCGGAGCTGGAGTCCGCCTTCTTGAACTCGCACTCGAAGGCCGAGATTGTGGACATGCTTCGGAAGCACACGTACAAGGACGAGCTCGAGCAGAGCAAGAGGAGGAGCCTTTTCTCCTCTGGTGGTGAGGGAGCTCGAGGCCAAGCTCATTCGAGGAATCCCCGGGAGGTGCTGTTCGAGAAGACGGTGACGCCGAGCGACGTGGGGAAGCTGAACAGGCTCGTGATCCCTAAGCAGCATGCTGAGCGGAACTTCCCGGACCAGAGCCGGGGCGTCTCGAAGGGGCTGCTCCTCAACTTGGAGGACGGATCGGGAAGGGTGTGGAGGTTCCGGTACTCGTACTGGAACAGCAGCCAGAGCTACGTGCTGACCAAAGGGTGGAGTCGCTTTGTGAAGGAGAAGGGACTGAAGGCTGGAGACGTGGTCTCCTTCCAGCGATCTACAGGCCCCGACAAGCAGCTATACATCGAGAGCAGGCCGAGGTGTCATGAGCTGAGCACGAGCAGGAGCAGGACCCCGGGCCAGTCCGTGCAGATGGTTCGGATATTCGGGGTGGATATCTTCAAAGTGCAAGGCGATGCCGGTGTAAGCATACATAGTAACAAGATTAGTAGTAGTAGTGACGTGAGTGTTAATGGAGGCTGCAGTAAAGGGAAGAGGATTAGAGAGGTGGAGCTGCTGCTGGCAATGGAGTGCAGCAAGAAACAGATGGTGATTGAAGCCTTGTAACAATTTTTTTTTTTATATAAATTTTGCCTATTCACAAAAAAAAAAAGTTTTTTTTTTCTCATCCTCTCTATCTGTGTCTCTCTTTGGTGTTCCATTTTTTTTTTTCAAATTGTGGAACCATCGCCGTGGATGTGTGTGCAAAAAGGGAGGAAAGGGGCAGGGCAGGAAGGTGCGGAAAGTCTGATTTTGCATGCAAGTTGCAGAGAGTTGGGTGTGGGGAGGAAAGAATTGTGTCATACAAGCCTAAAAGTGCAGCGTGAAAGGTTGAAATTTTCTATTGTTATTATTAGGTGCCCCATACACACACGCACACACAAAGACGAAAGATAAGTAAGTAGAATGGAAAGGAGGAGGAAATGGAAAACTGTCAATTTGTTCTATCTTCATGAACTAAGTAAAGCTTGAATGTCTTTCTGTAATTCCCTCACGTCACGGACCCACGAAGGTGCATGGTTGGCCTGCTGGACCAAGGCTTTCCGTACTTCCAGGCCTTCTAGAACAAAATTCTTGGCTTCCTGGAAAAGTCTTGTGACCTGGGAATGCGGATGTTACTCATTTCATCGAAGGGTCGGGAACTAACAGCCAAGAACAACAATCTCTCTTGTACGAGGAACTACGTATTTAGGCACATCCATGGGTAGTAGTACAGGAGTATAAATTATTCATCTTGGATTGTATTTACAGTCTTTGTATATGTTTTTTTGGGTATGAATATTTGTAGATTTTTTAGGGGGGGGTGTAACAATTTTCTAAAAAAAATAGAAATGATGCATACAAATTGAAAGAGAGAAAAGGGAAATATAAGAAATGACTTTACGGGCTGCATATATCTCCAGCCCGGCCCGTGGGAAATGCGAAAGGAGCAGAGAGATTGGTGATCGGCCTTTCGGGGAAGATTTTGGCCTGAGGCGAATCAGTTGTTACGTTCTCAGCTCAGTGCAAACAAGAACAACACAGTCCATTGGCTGCTCCCGCTAG
Organism: Lagerstroemia speciosa; assembly: GCA_037672795.1. NCBI lineage: Eukaryota > Viridiplantae > Streptophyta > Magnoliopsida > Myrtales > Lythraceae > Lagerstroemia > Lagerstroemia speciosa. Next base: position 1,103,501 of record CM075300.1, on the reverse strand, counting down.
CCCATCACCGACCGGTCAGATCCGTTGGGGAAGATTCGTCTTCCGCCCCGGTCGATGATGCTCCGTCCAGAACTCAAATTCTTCTTCCACGCTCAGCACTCCATTCATTCACACATTACTATTTCAGAAGAAATAAAAGAGAATCCTCACGTGCTCCGATTCCAATAGAGCTTATATTTAACTTGTTTTGTAAAGACGTGGTCGTCCCATCTCATCTCATGATCTCTGCTCCTTTTTCCTTTTCTTCAACCTTCCATGCTCTGATCCAAGCTTACGAGGTCCTACAATGGCTTCTGCCTGCCATCTCTTCTCTGAACTACGCAGAACTTAAACAGCCATCTCCGGCTAATTTGACCCGGAAACTGAAGCTCGCCACCGACTATCCCAGGATCTCAGCTGCGAGGAACTTAACCACCAAGGCCTTCTTCTTCAACAAGCCCAAGCTCAAGTCCTCTCCTCCTGAGACTCCAAAATCAAATAAGTAATCATTAAATACGATTCACCTCTTGTGTTAAATCAACCGAGAACGAGGACAGATTGAAGGGTTTGACTGCAGCATGACCGATCGCCCTTGGTCAGGTGCGATTTAGATATCAAATCTACCCTTACAATTCGATCACTGGCCAGTTTCTTGGACGAAGATGATCCGCATACCATGTTTAGCAATTGGGAACGTAAGGTAGTCGTTGGATCAATGAAGTTCGAATGAAGACTATTGAGATATATAAATCCTAGTATCCTAGAGAACTGATTGATTGAAATTTATTTGATAAGAGAACGTGTATCAATATATTATTAGCTTGAATTTTTAAAATGGACAAACCCCTAATCTCTTGTAAACCGAGCGGAAATTTCACAAAGACATTCATGTGAAAGTCAAAAATTTGAAAGCTTCTCGCAAACACATGTCGTCAAACAGGCAGGGTGCAGGAGCTGTGCTTGTACGAGATCAATGAGGGACACACACAGGGGGAGCCCGGTGTACGTGCGGCCCAGCCAGAAGCAGGTCAACTCGCTGGGCGACCTGTTTACCTTCTCCGACAAGCTCTACAGCGGCGACCTGCAGCGGCGCGTGGGCATCACTGCGGGCATCTGCGTCCTGATCCGGCGAGTGCTCGAGAAGAACGTGGACCGCTACGAGGCCACCTATAGCTTATACTTCGGCGACTACGGCCACATCTCCGTGCAGGGTCCCTACCTCAAGTACAAGGACACGTGCCCTGCTGTCACCGGCGGGTCTAGTGTTGGGTCCGGGCCTTCGGCCCACGCTCCAGTCCAGAGGCGGCCTGCCGAAGCCTAAAAAACAAAAGCCCATTAACCTGTTTCAATGCCTAAGCCAAGGTAGCCTCACTGCCTTGGCGGCGTTCGTACTATCAGCGCCACTTCATAGCCTTGAGTCAGTCCGTACGATTGACGCTGCCTGCACTTCCACGGCTCTGACATCATCCGTACCACAGGGATTACTTATCCCATAAGTTACGTTGACTTGTAATTAATTCGTGTGTCCCCTCTTTTATATAAATGGGATCCGTGTAATGTATGATGAATAGAAGACAATATTCTTAACTTTCAGCCATCATTCTCCTCCCAACTATCGATTTCTCTTTTTTGAACCTAACATCCAGCATCTTCGAGGGGGGTGCAGGGCCACGTGAAGCTGCAGCAGATCGTGTTCCCGTTGAAGATATTCTACACCTTACACCTAAAGGGGATCGGGGACTTGCCGGCCGATCTGACAAGGGAAGCCGGTTCCGCCATCGCGGAGCGTAGCCCTCCCCCGCCGCCAAGGCGTGCGAGGCTCCCGCGACTGTCCCTAACTTCACGGATTGATCATTTAGTAATTTCCCACTTAATTATCATACTTCTGTATCCGCATTTGCGGCTGTGCATTAATCAACGTAGTGACATAAATATTATAAATATTATCCTCTTTTTTTTTTTTAATCAGAATAAATATTATCCTCTTGCAGTTATTTCATAGTAATATTTAAATAAAAAGTTTGACGATAGGAAGAATTTTATGTACAAGTGGACCGACTTAATTCAAATGTTGATGGTGAACATTTACACCGAAGAGTTTTGAACGTAATATAACTTCTAATTTGCAAACATGAGCGGGTCGAGAGCTTTTTTTTTTTTTTTTGAAAGAATAAACATTGTATTATTTAACTAGAAGAAACATTACAATATAAGAGATATTTCTCGAATACATGTATATCATCTGCAGTGAAGAGCAAACCTGCCTTAGATAAATTATGAGCCTAGAGATTCTCTTCTCTACTGATCCAAAAACATTTACTATATTTAAAAGACTCTAATGATTGGTTTATAATTGGAATGACGTGCTTAATTTCTCAAAGAATATCAGATTTGTGTTAATAAGAGTACCGCTATTTTGCATCGAAAAAAAGAATATCAGATTCGGAGAGTAATGCATCAACAAGAAGTAAGTCATCTAAATAAAAGACAGTCTTCTTTTAATTTATTTGAAATGTAATGGAAAATGCTAAGAGAATTGCTCTTGCTTCTGCAAGCAATAGTGACATAACTTCCTTCTATTGTGTCCACAAGAATATAATCTCATCCTTCATCATCGCAACTCCAGCCAGGCATACTTCTTTTTCATTCCTTGCTATATCTGTGTAAATACAAGCAGTTTGGTTGTCCTTTGTAACTTCGACTCTCTCTTCTTCCATCAAAAGGGAGAAAATCAACGTCATATGAACCGGTCGAGAGCTTGCGTATACAGTTCTATGCCCAACTCCAGTTGGGCCACTTAGGCCCAATTCAAGTTTTTTCTTGGACCAGCAAACCTGTAAGCCCAAACTCCCCAAATTGGGCCCTTTTTTTCTCTTCCCCCAATAAGTCCAATAAGAAACCCGGAATATAATGATAAATTCTTGGATGAAACCAGTTCCCCGTAAACTATCAAGAAGTAGCAATGTTACTTTGCCGCTCTCATGTCAAAGTAATGATATTTTCCTTTAATGGGTTCACGATGGATCGGGTTCATCCAAGAATCTCTCAAATACAATGCAACATCCACAAGTTTATCTGCGGTTGCGGTGTTGGAGACCATCTCAATCTCAAAGCACATCATAAGTCGGGACCTGAGTGAGAGTAACTCTTAACTATATAATAGGCCGATGATGCACCGTGGTTTTGCCAAAAAGGATGAGTAAATGATACAGCTGTGTTTCAGATTTTCAGTGAAGCAGTTTTGGAGTATGCAACCTTTTTCAAGTAAGAGACGCTACGTGTGTAGAGTCGGTGTCCCTTTCAGCTGCAATTCGGTACATGAAGAGCAGAAGAAAACAAGCAGATAGAAACAGCCAGCACTGTCGAAGAATATTGTTCACAAATGGTAATGTGCTGTGTCTACATATACATGAATTGAGGCTGTGAAACTGTCATGCACAAGCCTCCTCCGACCATACAGTCGACTTTAATTTGTCCATTAATTGTTAATAAAAAATATTTATTGTTAAGGACAAACTTCAATTAAGCAGAACTTCTCTAATCTGGAAGGTTCTCCTAAGCTCGAATAAGAGCCGACTTGAGATAAATATAAGCACCTGAATAACAAATGGTGGTCGGAAGCTAAGTGCCAACTGCCATGAAAATAAGATCAATTCTGTAAGATGCGGTAACAAAGCAAGCTATAGATGATGCAAAAGATTAGAGCACAATGACATGAATTCTGATCTGTAGTAATTGTTCATTCACTCACAGTTATGTGTAATGTTTCTGCCCCTCGAAGAGCACGGATTGTTTCTAGCAAGGTTCCAAGGGAAAACTGATCGATCTGATACATAGGCTTCTCTCTTTGCTTAACTGAAGATACTATATATACTGTGTAAAAGTTTCAGAAAATCGCTGATAGATTCTGATATCTCGACCGTATGTGCTTAGATAAAACGTTTTATGATTCTTCCAAAAAGAGCATGGCCCTCGGCTTGTACTATTGAAGCACTGTTTATATTTACTATATAAGACTAGGGAGGGAGTTGAGGCTTGTAATCGGGAAATGGAAAATAAATAAGGAAATGTTGAAAATATAAAATATGTCAATTCGACTATCTATCAGTTTAAAGTTTTAAGTAGTGGTAAAATAATTTAACAAAGGGTTTGGGATTGAATGATGAAAAGGTAGGGAACAAGGACATCATTAATTTGAAGGGGGGTGCTAAAGAGACACAGCAGGAACAGGAATTTACTCATGAAAATGGATTGTTAGAAAGTAGCCGCACAGCCACAGCCACAGCCACGGAAGAGCATTGCTCTGAAAAGGAAGTTTGGGGGGGGGGGGGGGGGGGGGAAGAACCCCTCTTTCTTTGCTTGTGTGGAAGCGGAACCCTTAAAAAAAAAAAAGCAAAGAAAATAATGAAAATGAAGAAAAAGAGGGGGGGGGGGGTCAGTGGTCCCTCCAGCAGAGGGCCACACTCTGACATAAAGCTCGATCAAAGTGTTAGTAGTAGTGATAGTGGAAGAGAGTGATGAGAGTGACACCCCATTCATCAGACTCTCACTTTCACTCTGCGTTTTCTGAGTCACTTACAGAGATGGACTGAGGGGAACTTCCAAGGACAAAAACCCTAATTAATTGAAGCGGAAACAGTGGAGAGTTTCTCTGTGTGTTTGTGTGTGTGTGTGTGAGACCTCTCCCTCTCTCTCTCTCTCTCTAGCATAGCTAGATCTGCTGATAAGTTTTTTGCAGGTACCTCCACTGCAATGGATGATTCAGTTTCACCTAGCTATATGGCCAAAGCCAAAGGCTTACACTCTCACTGTCATTTCTTCCCCCTCATCTCCCCACTTCCCAAGGCTCTTACGATCTTACAACTTCAATCGAGCAAAAATCTTTTCATGGATCGGTACGGTGTTTACTCAACGACTAAAAATGCCTCGTGGTTGTGGTAAGAATCAGTTCTGATTCTATTATAACACCGCAAGTCCATCACCAGAAGTGTTAGGGTTTATATATAACTATGCATCTTTTCATGTTTGCCTCGACATTCTAACTATAACCTTGAATTATGGAGAGATAATGACAAACCTTTGTGCTTATATTCCAGACCCTCGCACGCGTCAATTGTACAATAATTTTTTCGGATTCCTCTGTTTATTCATGCTTACAAGGATCAATCAACCGAAAATCATCGATCCTAAAATCTTGAGTTATCAAGAGATGATGATATGGTATAATCTCATCCAAACAAACAACTTTTCTTATAACTCTAAATTATAAGAAGAATATATACGTGTATACATAAGCCATCTCTCAACATATATATCACTCCATTTTGGGATTTCCATGAGCCATTGAACCCTCCGATTGCGGCGAGGATTTATTGGAGAAGGAGGGCACGAATGGAGAGGAAATTTCGTACTGTTCAAAGGTGAAGCAGGTCGAGAGGTGAAAATGACGATTCTGGTAATACTGTGGGAACTATTAAGAAACTTAAGAGACTTCCATTGTCTCTACGTAACAGTGTAGTGGATGACCGAGGTTAAATGTCAAATACATCTAATAACTAAATTCCATAAGATTCCATTCATAAATTCAACAGAGCTTATAACATTACATTATCTGTATAATCTACTGATGTAGAACATTCTATTCTCGGCCTCTATTAACCTATTATACTAGTGCTATAATAATTTTACAAGTTCTCCTTCTCTTCCTATCTATCGCTCTTCAAGTTCTACTCAGATGCAATAATCCTATACATACATATGTCTATATATATATTAATGTGAGAATAAATACATATTATGATATAAATTGATTCTTTTTCATCTCACACACATCAAATACGATATCATGTTAAAATAATTTTTTGTCAAATTTTACATCTCTTAAAAGACAAGAATTAATGGAGGCCCCTCTCTCTCTCTCTCTCTCTCTCTCTCTGTCTCAGTACTCTCCAACCAAGAAACGAGGCACATACCACGAGATTGAAGACAGATATCATAGAGTAAAAGTTCTCTTTAACATCAATAATCAAACTGCCACTTCTAACATAAATGCTTGCACATTACCGGCTTTTCATGGAGCTGTTCTAATTTGTCTTCTCTCCCTTTCTTTCTCTGAAGCTAAAACTTTCAACTGAGCCTTTTCCCACTAGTCCAACTTCATCTAATGCGAGTACCATGACTAAACCTTAATAAAACACCACGAGCACATGGCTATATGTCACATCTATGTCAATTCCAACATGCATTGCATACTAGTAAAACCCAGAAGAAGATCCACGACCACAAACTCCATGCCCTAGTTCAAATTCTTCGTCCCCAGTGTAACTTCCATTGTCATAATTGTTGTTCGTCCCGTCTTCTTCCCCTACCTCACACAGCGACTCCACCGTGTGAGGTGCGTGTCCATCCCCAAAGGCCCTGACGTGGTCCTTGAGTGACCTCTTGTGCTTGAAGTCGGATCCGCAGATACAGAACCAGAGCTTCCCACAGTTCTTCTCATGGGTCCGCCAGTCTCCTCGGACCGCAAAGGGCTTCGCACACTTGTGACACGAGAAGGGCTTGGACCCGTGCTTGCGCTTGTAGTGAGTCTGGAGCGTCCGGAAATCCTTGAGTGGCCTGGACCTGGGATGGTCGATGTTGTTTTTGCAACCCTCAGCACAACAGTAGCAGGGAAGCCTTAACATGGAGGATGCTGGCTTTGCACCTTTCAGTGAGTCCGGACCTTTCCGGTACTGCGACCCGTGACCCCACATGTGCATCTAATTAGGTAAGATTCAGTGTATGTCATCAGTCGATCAACCATGAAATTAAGATTAACGGTAAACGCTAAGGAGTTGTTTGCCTCAGTTTTGCTGTCGGTCAATAGACCGTCTAACTCAGATAAATGGGCAGACTCTAGCCCTAGGAAGTTATAAATTTAAGGCTAAATGCAATGCATGAGACTGAATGAGGATCAAGAAATTCAATTTTCTGGCTCGGTTGAGCTCACGAGGAGGTGGATCTGAAAATTATCCGGAAATTTATCAAGTGACGTGTGAATTACATGTCACCAAATCAATTAGTCTTTTTCTAGAGGATTGTCTTAGTAACAGCACCCCAACTGTTGCTTGATGATTGAGGATTGTCGTAGTAACACTAGTATATGGATTACCTAGTTCGATCGGGATCATACCCTTTTTCTTGTATGGGAGATTGAGAGTTCAAACATTTATTAGAAATTGCGTCCTCCGATAGATTGAAACCCTAGCTCGATTACACACAAGAAATGAAACTCTGAAGCAATTAATGTTTTTTCTCAATATAAAAGGGAAAAAATCAATTAGAGTGACTCTTACAGAGAGAACTGGGTAAGGAAACAAAAAACAAATAATTGCCAATTCTACATTATCAAGGAACAAGATACCACCTTAATTTTTTGACGCATAAACAATATACATTATTCAAGTGATGTTTTGAGACAGTTACCTGCATATTGTTGTACCGATTGAATGTTTTGGCACAGACAGGGCAAGAGAACTGAGCTGGCCCGACGAGAATTTGCGCAGGGGAGGGGATCCAGTACTGTCCATGATCAATATTCAGGCCGCCGTTATCATGTTGGCCTGCAATTATGCTCGAGCCTTCCCCAGCTCCTCTACATGATACCGGAGGGCCGATGTGAAGAGAAACTGTTACCATATTGTCGTCATTAGCAGCTCCACAGAAGTTGTCTTGATGGATTATCTCGTGGAATTGTGCCGGGGCTTTCAGGGTTCGGCTGTTGTTATGCAGGGGATACTGATGCCTCTTAGGGTAACTCTGGCCCGGAGGGCCAAGCGAGAGATGAATGAAATCTTCATCTTTGTCTTCCTCTTCTTCCTCCTCATCAGCTTCAAGGCAAATACTCTCACTAGAAGATATGCAAGTGAATGAAGATGCGGAAGTCCGCATGTCTAATTGGACGTTGTTTTTTCCTTTGTGCACAGAGAGGGGGGAGGGAGGGGGGGAGAGAGAGAGAGAGAGGAGTGATGCTTTGAGTTTCCGGCTGCTTAATTCTTTTATGTGTTGGTGGAGAAGATAAGTGGCGCCTGTAAGGGCAATAAATAAAGTGGCATGGCATATATGGAGGTCCGGAGGACATGGTTTTCGGTGGTTCTTTTATATATATGTATGCATATATCCATAAATATATTTTTGAGATACGGGGTGTCTTGGCCTATCTGCCAGGACTTGGTTCCAGTTCAGTGTTGTTTACATTATTTTAATCATAAAAGTCCAAATAAGTGAAAAAAAGAGTTTGATACAATGATATCACTTTTAACTTGAGATCGATAAAGTTTTTGACTTTAGTTTTTTTATTCATTTCTTCCTCTTATAACTTCTTATTATGGACCATAGACTGGCAATTAGAAATTAAACCAGTCAAATGGACCCAAAAGAAGTCTGTTTTATAGTATTTCTCTTCCAAGTGGCAGGTATAAGTATAAATAATGGGGGTACTTGGGGGGAGGATCGTATTTGGTACAAGCAAAAACATAAAAAGGTATAGTTTGCTAGTATGAAAATGGGTACAGAGAGGTTGCCTTTATGAGATTGTTAATTAGTGGATGTAATCTGACGAAAGCATGTAACCACGTTTTATTATAGATCAGTATGAGCAACCCTAGATTTGCCCTAAACTCCAAAATAAGTTAGGTTTAACCACATGTTGGACCTCTTTTCGGGCGAAGCGGGAAAGGAGCTCAATGGTTGGTACTCTCATCAATGTGAAGATTATATGAAGAACTTGGATTTAATGATGATCTGGTCGATTTCAGGAAATAGTGCTTATCTAACATTAAGATTGAAACAAACGTGGCCCTTCTCGATCGATTTCTGCTCTTTATTGTGGCCCGGGTCCAGCTGTATGTTATTTTATAAGATAAAGACACCCGAAATCCTATATATTTATTGATTCTTACAGGTGAGTTTTAAATATTTTAAAGTGTTAAATCAAGTTCTATATGCTGTTTGCATTACAACATCGAGTCCGTTCCGTCACCTACCATTATTTTAAGCTGGTGTGACATTGACGTGACAGTGATATATTTTAACTTAAAGTAACGGCAGGTGATGAAAATAACTTGATATGATAACGCGGACAATATATAAGACTTGATTCAACACTTTGAAACATTTAGAACTCACTTGCAAGAGTCAACAAATATATAAGACTTCCAGTGTCATTATCTCGTTATTTTATGAAGGAAAATACATGTTTTAATGGCTACTAAGATCGAGAGTGGGATTAATTGTATGTTTCAAGTCATGGTTATGTAGTCTTTTATATGAAATTACATGCTTCATTAATTAACTAGCTAGTTCGTAAGAAAATCTGATGTCTATGGGAAAGAAACCAAAAGGAAAGCACCCAGCCGAGGTAATATTCCGGAGACTATTGGAGTGTGGAGGCAGAGGACCGGCAAAGAAGGGGAGGTGACTGATGCAGATGTAGAAAGATGCATAGGAATATGTAAATTATGATTGGAAGGCCAAGCTGATTGAAGGAAAAACCACACCACCATCCCATTAGCTGAATTTAAAGGGGTAAAATCATCTACCATATTATCCATATATATATATATATATATCAACTTCTGTTGAGGGTGGTGCAAAGACGGATACAATAGCCCTAAACAATCTCGTTAAATGAAAGATTACATGCAACGAGCAGTTGGTACTGATAGATACAGGTATCCGGTGACAGGGATATTGCATTTCAAACCATTCAGTCTGCACAAAAATTATCCTTTGATGCATGTAGAGAACTAGAATGCTGATCCATATTTTGGATATATATTCTTTTAATATTTGGATTTTTTTTCCTTTTTCTATCTTCTTTGAGATCCATTAACTTAATAAGATTTCAGAAAATGAGAAATAAGTCACCGGTATCATTCACAGGAATCGAATATTAAATAACTATTTACAAGAAAAAAGAATGTGAGCATCACTTGCTTTCTCACATTACAATGTGTTTTTGTTAAACAAGCAGAGTGATTTTTTTAGTAATTGAAAAGTATGCATTTCAATTCCATTTTTGTCCCTACTAGAGAAAGATATGGATAAATATAAAGGGTTGTTTAGAATCATAGTGAACTCAACTTTCAAAAAGTTACATGTTACATATTATCCAGTGCACCCCTCTCTTGATTGTAACTAATCATGTCAAATCCATTAAATATTATATATGGAAAATGAATAATAACTTAATAGATCACGATAGATCGAACAGTAACTTTCTCGATGACTCATGTGGGGGACCAATTAATCTCTATATATCCTGATCGCGATATACTTTCAACTAGTATTACCGAAAAATACGAAATATGAAAAGATATAATAAGAGCATTATGTCATGCGCTACATTCTTAAGCCTGTCTAAGGGCGACAGTTAAGAATTTTATCTACTGTGTATAGGGCTCCTAATCCATGTGGGCTAATGATCTGCAGGTGCGTACTTGAGTATTATATTTGAACTTCATTGAACTGTGCATGTAGCTTGTCAACCGAAGGGAGGTATTGGTAGGGTTAAAAAAAAGGAGATAATACCAACATGAGTTGGTTCAAGTGGTAAGACACTTGTTCCCCTTAAGCAAAAGTCTCGGATTCGAGTCTTTGTAAATGGAGAAAACTCATGCTGTGAGAGCTTTACTTCTTAAATGGGCCGACCCGGCTCGAACTGGATTAGTCAGTTGTCCAGTGGATTTCTGAATACCAGTGTGCACACAAAAAAAAAGGAAATAATCAACGTGAGAGTTGGTTGGTATAATCCGAAACTTGTTTCATTTAAGCAAGATACTGTATTCAAGTCTTATAAATAGAAAAAATTTATGTTGAATATGCTTCACTTCCTCGGTAAGTTGATCCAGCTCGAACCTATATCAGTCAAACAGTATTGGACTTTTTGATATTACGTGATATATATATATATACACACACGCAAAAAAAAAGGTAAAAACGAAAGGCACCCATTTGAAGTGTTTAGATTGCAGTAGTACTTTCAAGGGCATAGCAATAAGAAAGAAGAGTGGGTGTACTAAGTCATGGAGCCCTAGGAAAGTGCAGCAGTGCTTTAGCCAATTCTTTCCTTTGCCTCTGGTATGCGCTTCACATAAGTGCCCGATTCCCGAGCCCCCATCTCTGCGATCTCTTCCTCTCTGTGACTACTTCTCTCCTCCTCCTTCTCCATCTCCTTTTAGAAAGAGAGAGAGTTGTCCATCTCTGTCTCTCTGTCTCTCCTCCTTTCTGCGTCATTTACTCTCTGATCTGTTTCTCTCTCAATCACACACAAAACATTATTATAATGTAATTAATTTATTAGAAGGAAAAGAATGATGGAGAGGAGCTTGGGGGGCATGGTGGGGGGAGGTGATAGTGATGTATGCATGCATGAAGGCAAAGTTAACTGTAGAAGGGAAGGCCTTGTGTCCCCTCACCCCCTCAACTTTTGTTATTCAAAGGAAGCAAGCTGATAGGGACAGTGGGTCGTTGTTTCGAGAGTGATATAGGGAAAGAGATAAAGTAGCGGTGTCTGTATGAGTATGAATATATGTATGTATATGAATTCTATTAAACCCCATCATGGGGCAAAGCCAAACCCCTTTCCTTTTTCAGCTCTTTTATGTGACGGGTAGTAATATCACATTACAAGAATGAAAAGGAAGCTCTGCAAAGGGATAGATAGAGAGAGTTCTATTAATGAGAATCTGATATAATCTATTGTCTCACTTCAAGAATATTGTTAATTATAATAAACTCTTTAAAAAAAGATCACATGGTCTTAGTGCAATGACATAAGATTTTGACCTACAACCAAGAGATTATGATTCGATTGTCACTATAAAAGTTATATGGAGTTATATTCTCCTTATTTCATATCATTATAATAAACTTAGTCCTTTATAATTGGAAAAAAAATTATATTAAACCCATTTATGGAGTTACAATCATTTTTTTGTGTACAGAGGATGCACATGAGCTTAGAAAGAGTATAAGGAGGGGAATAAAAGGGGCATAGGGAGTTCCACATGAGAGATTGAACTCGGGATCTTTAAGGTACAAAGTAAAAGTAATATCAAATGCAGTAAAATCTGAGTTACATTCTTTTGTAGTAAACTGTGGTGCTGGTGATTTGGAGTAATAAATGTCCATATTTAAACAATATGGACTTTTAGTCCACATATATACTCTTATATAAAAGACATTCTACACTTCCTCAG